>JALAZF010000029.1:15467500-15887500 GCA_022829125.1 Lathyrus tuberosus
GTGTAATTTTGTTTTCTGCATAACTTTTGATCTGTGATTCGGTTTGAGGCGTGGTTTGATGCGTTGGAAAGCCATTGAGCTGTACTTTCTTATTTTGATGGTTTAGAATTGTTAGCCGATTTTATTTTGTCGGTAAATGTGAATAGTGTCAATGGTCGACTTTTGTCATTTTAATGGTGCGTATTTGACTTGTGTTATGCTTTATGGTGTTGCTTCGAGTGTGGTATGACTTATGCGCTGTTGTGATGATGATTTGTGGTCGTAAGGCAAGAAAATGCTAAGTGTGGTATTTGATGATATATGCATAATTGTGAATGTGTGCATGGATGCAATGTGAGTGTCATGAGTCATTGTATGCCAAGCATCATAATGTACATTATGGAAACGTCCTGAGAGACGGTTTGATTCCTGAGGGAATATGCTATACCATCGTGTGCCTCGAAAATATGAGGCGATGCCTGAGGACTTAAAGCGATGGGTATAGACGATTGTGGGCTCCTTTGGAGACTTAAAGCAATCCTTAACGTCGTGTGCCTCGAAAATATGAGGCGATGCCTGAGGACCTAAAGCGACGGGTGAACATCGTAGGCCCGACGGGGAGTTACTTGAGATTCTCAGTAACGAGCGATGGTTCCAATAGTTCCTGAGTGGACTAATGACGTGACATGACGTGACAATGGAAGTCGGTACCGCATGGCATGTGCATAGAGTCGTTGTGTCGGTCTATGTGCATTGCATAAATTATGAATTAATTGTGTGTGAATTTGTGAATGTGATTAATGAAAGGGAATATGTGTGATTGTATTGTGAATGATTGATGTGCAGTGGTAATTGATACGTGTGAATTGTACTGTGTGTTGTTATAATTTATCTGTGTGGATTTGGTGGTGAGAATATGTTAATTGTGCATTTCTGTGTTAATATATAATCTTATGCAATTATATTATGGTTGTTTTTCTCACCCTTCTGCTGTTTTATAACGCTCTATGAGGCGTTGCAGATTAGAGCTGCTGGAGGTATTCCTTTTTGTGAAGCGTTGCGTCTTCATTATTTTGGTCGGTCGGCTCTGATATGTGACTCCGGGTAGCATAGGGTGGCCGTTTGTGATTGTTTTGCATATCTGAAGATATATTTTGGTTGTACATATGATACTTGATGTATGACAAACTTTTTATATGTACATATGTATGTATATGTGTTATTCAGATTTTAGATCTTTCCGCTTTAATTCTAATTTCTGGAAAGTGGGTGTAAGGAACAAAGTTTCCTCTGTGTGATTGCTGCCCACAGTTGCATATCATTATGGGCAGGTGTTGCATGTTATATGTATGTATAATTGTGTTACTTTGATGTGATTCTCCCTTTCTATGCCGTGATTTCAAATGTACTCTGATCAATTTTTGAATTTTCTTTTACCGCTTTAATTGCGTGTTAATTGGGGATATAGATTGGGGGCGTCACACAAACTCCATGTGTGTGAGAGGTAAGGAAAATATGAAAAGTTTTTGTATTATCTGCTTCAGATTCAAACAAGTTATAAGTGTGCTCCATACATTCTTATTCACTACTCCGAACCAAACAAGTTATAAGTGTGCTCTATACATTCTTATTCACTACTCTGAACCAAACAAGTTATAACATTGCTCTATACATTCTTATTCACAACTCCGAACCATTCTCGAGAATCACTTTATCTTATTCTGAGTTTCAACATTCATTACTCCACTATATCTCAACAATGTCTCTACAAACTGCTGAGTTTCAACATTTAGATCCACAAGAAGCTTCTTTTGAGTTTCAACATCATTCTGAAGAAGATATAGACGAAGAAGAAGAAAAAGAAGCACCCACTGTACCCGAGGAGGAAGGGATTGAATAAGGAGAAGCACCGACCATACCATATCCGCATCCTGTTATATTGCAGCTACCGAACGTAGCCTACTGCGTTCTATCATCTCCTCCATGGGGTTAGTGAACAACTCTCATTTCTCCGATTTTCAATAAACTGTTATTAGTTGTAGCCATGGTGGATGTCAAAAACATATCATCTATATGTTTTCAATATGGGTCAGAAAGCGTCTTTTGTTTGTGGCTTAAACAAACACACCGACGCAAATTTTATTTGGGACTTGTTTGCATGTGGTCATTAGCGTTACACATATATATGTGTCGACCACCCCGTCAGTTATATTGGCGGGTACATACAGTGATATTATGGATCTCATAGTGGTTGGTTAATGACAAACCTCCTTATAATTTCCAAGAATTTGATTTCTTTTTTTTTACTTCTTAATCTAACTGGTTTTGTGATCAACATGCAAAGGTAATTGAGTATTATGCGTGCAACACAGGATGGGCTTATGTTTGCATCAGCCCTGCAAATTGTTCTTTGATTCAGTAGCGGTTGGCGCTACATAGCTAGGTTATTTTAGACGTGCATTCAAATCCTTAGTTTATATTATGTTAGTCTAATATTTTCAATCAACACTAACTTATTATAAAACTTTTAAACTACGATCTCTTTAAATAAACCTAATATATATATATATATATATATATATATATATATATATATATATATATATATATATATATATATATATATATATATATATACTATTACTTCCTAATATAAATTTGTATTAATGACAATTAAAAAATAATACGTGCGTGCACGCCTATATATTTAAAATAATGATCATTTTCCTTAATAAAAAACTAGTAACTAACCCGTGCGTTCGCACGGGTCTGTCTGTTCGACGATTTTATGTTATGGACGCGTAATTGTTAATCAAATTGAAGAAATGGTAAAATTATAAAAATAGGTATGTTAGAAATTAAAAATTTGTATCGCTAGGTATAAGAAATTATTGTGTGTTGTAAAAGAAGGAAAGTTGAATCAAAAGTTGAATATACTTTTTAAAATTAAAGGTGTGTCCGTTTATAACAATATCATTTTTTTGTATAAAAAAAATTGAATTAAAAATATATTTGTTCCCGTTTTTAACATTATTATTATTTTTATATAAAAAATTTGATTCAAAACTAAACTTGTTCCCGTTTATAAGCACAATTTTTTTTTTGGTATGTAAACAAATTTTAATCAAAAGTATATGTGTGCCTGTTGATAACAATTGTATTTTTTTCGTTTATAAATTGATTTTAATCAAAATAAAAATTGTGCCCGTATATAACAATAGTATTTTTTTCGTATATAAATTAATTTGACTCAAAATTATAGTTTTGTCCCGTTTATAACAATAGTAATTTTTTCGTATATAAAAAAATTGAATTAAAATTAAAGTTGTTCCCGTTTATAACAATAATATTTTTTTATAACTTAAAACAATTTGAATCAGTAGTTAAGTTGTAGTATTTTTTTCATTTATACAACAATTTGAATCAACAGTAAAGTTGTGTCTATACAATATTTTCATGTGTTTAATATATTTCTCATCATTTCTATTTCGTACTCAACCATGTAGTTTTAAGTTAAATGTACGCATAAATATTTTTCTCATGATTTTTATAAGTATATATATCTCACATGGACCATATTTTATTTGTAAAGTCACCCAGATTATTATTTTGCATGGTACTTGCAAATTTTATTGAAAGATATTTTATTTGTAAACTTACACAGATTATTAGTTTTCATGGTACTTGCAAGTTTTATTGAAAGCTACTAACCGAAAAGCTAAAACATCTGTTCTTCAAATTTTTATTTTAAATATTTTGCTATACATAAATATATCAATAAATACGTTCACAAAAATACCTTCACATGCTTAATGTAATTTACACTTTAGTTAATTTTGGGTGTCTTTTAACATTCTTCCTAAGCTAGGGAAATATGTTAAACATTGTTAATATTAATATTTATTATTAATATTTGCAAAAAAAAAAAAGTATATACTTTAACAGAAGATGAACATGGTAAACCATATGTTGCATGGAGTTAAGATGCATAAAATCTTTTCTTTGTAGTTTTCTGTTCATCATTATTGACCCGTTGATCAATACCAATTATATACTATAATTGTTGTTATTAATATTTTTCAAAATTAATATTGGATTGTATAAATTCACAAAGATACCAGATGTACAGAAACAAAACATTAATCCAAAAAGCAACATTACACATAACAACACGCTACCTATTTCATAAAATCAAACCAAAATATTACTGTAAATTGAAACCCGGTTCAGCTACAGATACAAAAAAAAAAAGCTACACCAGCTTTTCATCAACTGCTACATAGTTCTTCTTTCAAGACCCTCAGCGGTTTAATAGAGATACATACATGATTTCTGGAGAGAAAGTATCTATGGAAAAACCAAACTTATCACCTCTTCGTAATCTCTTCTTTTTAGCGTACTCATACCAGCCAGTCCCTATAAATTTTTCCTTTTTCACCATTTTTCCGTTTCTCTTTGCACAGCGAATGTTTCCTGAGTAAGTATTAGCAGTATTTTCATCAACAATGACTATTTCTTTTTGGTCCCAAAATAGACAATTCATTGTGACCTCCCTTGGAAAATGTTGTACAATTTAAATTTAAAACCACTAAATATCAATTTGTAACATGAATTTGATTTAGAAAATATGGTGAGTTAAGTTGTCTTATTGTAGCGAGCGATTTTTGTCGGTGACGCGACCACCTTATCGCTGAAGTTTGGGTTTTCCTCCTCAAGGAGAAAATGTGCTACTTTCTGATTTCTTATTTATCCCATGAAGCTGGAAGGGAAAGGGAAGCTATCTAAAACTAACCTTGCACGCGGTTGTTTAACTGAACAAACGCTTTAAAGAGATTGGGGGGTCCATGGTCAGGTTATACAATGGGGAGTTGCCAATTACCCATCCTATATATGGTTATCCACAGGATATTATCTTTAGGTTTCGCTTTGCAATTGATGGTGTTTATCTGTTAATCGGTTGGGAAAGTTTCTTGGGAAAGTATGATAGGGAGAGTGAGTTTTTGTTGATGTTCGGGTTTTCCCGATGTTTTTGGTAAGGTACTAGACCTAAGTTTTGATTGATATGAAGGTACTGGACCTAGAGTTTTTGATTAGTATGCTCGCTAAGATTTCACAATCTTATGCTTACGTATTCCAGTTTAAACGAAACAGGGAATTCAGAGCAATCGTAGTTCCTCCTATTCTATGGGAGGAAAAGATGTTTTGGTGTCTTGTTCAAAGCCCAAGACAGGGGTTAAAGGGTGTATTTGTGTCTTGTTTAAAGCCCAAGATTGAAGCTAAAAGGTTTGATTGAGAGAGAATTTGTCATCTCTAAGAAGGGATTGTTGATTTTTGTGTGCCTTGATCAAAGCCCAAGGTTGATACTAAAAGGTTAATTGACTCGTCTAGGAGATTTGTATGTGTCTTGTACAAAGCCCAAGATAGAGGCTGAAATGAGAAATTTAACGACTCGACTGAGGATATTTTGATTGTCTTGTACAAGGCCCAAGACGGAGGCTACACGGATTTGACTCTGCTGGAGAGTGTTATCTATCCTGTACAACGCCCAAGATGGAGACGGAAAAGAGTTTGACTCGGCTTGGGAGTTTATTCCTCAAAGTCTAATGAAGGCTCGGAGGAATTGACTTCGCTGGGGGAAATGTTTGTCCCAAACTTTTGAAGGTATATATCTCGTACAAAGCCCAAGATAGAGGCTAAAAGGGTTTGACACAACAAGAGAGTGCTTTTATCTGTCCTGTACAAAGCCCAGGATTGTGGCTGAACAAGTTGGAGAAATTAATCTACACAACTCGAGAGGAGGCTAACTCCTGCTAGGGGAAATCATTATACAAAGCCTAAGAGGAGGCTATAGACTCAACAAGAGAGTGTTTTTATTTGTCTCGTACGAAGCCCGAGATAGAGGCTGAAAGGGTCGACTCAACAAGAGAGTGCTTGACTCAACAAGAGAGTCTGCAAAGTGACTGACTCAACAAGAGAGTTTGAAAAGTGATTGACTCAACAAGAGAGTCTGAAAAGTGATTGACTCAACAAGAGAGTCTGAAAAGGTTAGCTCCACTGGGGAGAATCATTGTACAAAGCCCAAGAGGAGGCTGACTTTGCTGAGGAAAAGATCATTATACAAAGCCTAAGAGGAGGCTAGCTTCTGCGGGGAGATCATTGAGATCCCGAGGCAGGTCCAAATGGGGGAATCAACTCTTGCTGGGGATTATAGAAGAGTTGAGGTATCAGATCCCTTGAGGTTTTGATTTGAGATAGTGTTATCCTGATGATAAATTGACCCTGGTTGGGGGATTTTAGGACAGAGACGGGGTTTTAGAACCCACAAGTTCTAACTCTTGCCGGAGATTAATCCAGAATCCGGGGTTTCTCATATGTTTTGTAGGGAACTTAAGAATGTCTTTGAGACTCAAGGGTATTTAGACCGTCCAAGTCTACTGGCGTGGAAGAGTTTTATCTTTTGTAAGATGCCCAAGAGGAGGCCTACTCCTTTTAAGGGATGATTATCAACCCTAAAATTGGTCTGAGGGTTTTGAATCTTTTTAGAAAGACAACTTTAACGAAGGATGACTAAGTTTTGTCCTATACCTTTAAGAGGTCTTCAGGGTCCTTGTATTAAGCCCAAGAGAAGGCATGAGTACTTCTAAGAAGCCGAAGGGTCCTTGTACAAAGCCCAAGAGGAGGCGGGGATACTTTTAGGAAGCCCGTGGGTCCCAAACCAAGAAAAGTTCAAGAAATGTTATTCACAGAGAATAGATCATTTAGTGAAAGTTCTGTGATTTGAAGAAACTCAGGAGATGCTATTCACAGAGAATATATCAACTCCAGGGAGTAGAATTTCTTTGACAAATTCTAGGGGTGACAGTCTGAGAAAAGGTTCACCGAAAATACTGCCTTTCTCTTTGTTCCATATTATTTAACCCCAAGAGAAGGGAAGACTGTATCTGGAAATCCTATGGGGGATCTAGTTTTGTTTGTATTTAAGAGTGACCAACATGGCTTTACCTAGTTCTAGACCTAGTTGCCGGGGAAAACTCTAAATAACTATACTAGTATATATACAGTTGATATAAAACAAGTATTTTAAAAGGTATGAAAGAAGACTAACCATGTGTAGCTTCCCACAATACAATTATATATATATATATATATATATATATATATATATATATATATATTTGATGTATATTTAAAAGAATAAAAGAAGACTAACCATGCGCAGCTTCCCACAATACAGTTATATATATTAAAGCGAGTAAATGAAAGCTGTTAAAACTTACAGGTGAGCGAGCTTCCATGCTGTATTGTTAGTTGTTCAGAGAAATTAAAGAAAGTTTTGATAACAACTGTATATTTAAACCTAAATCAAAAGGGAGTTGTTTGTGAAAAAATTGTTGGGGCTTATACTCAAGGAGAGGCCCAAGGTTTGAATAGTGATTGTACTGTTGTTTTAAATATCGTATCGGGACTTATACAACGACTGAGGCCCAAAAAGTTTTCTATACAAAGGGATGGGTCTTACAACTCAAAGAAAAGCCCAAAGATTATTTAAAGAAAAGAAATGGGACTTATAACACGAGGGTAGGCCCAGCTCAAAATAGTTTGAAAACGACGATCTCGTTGGAGTTTCTGAAACTGTATCGGGACTTATACAATACACTGAGGCCCAAAGATGGTTTTGGTTAAAAGGGGATTATGTCTTACACTCTATTAGAGGCTCAAAGTTTATTTTTGTACAGGAGATGGGGCTTACAACTCTGGGAGAGGCCCAGATGATTTTGAAAAGGCGACGATCGCGCCGTTGTTTTGAAAATATACAGAGGGACTTATACAATATGTGAGGCCTAAAAATGTTTATTTACAAAAAGGGGTTGGGTCTTACACTCTATTAGAGGCCCAAAGTGTTTGAAAAAAGTTTGTTAGGGTGAAAATCAAAGAAACCCTAATTTCATTATTTTTAAAAGTAATCCTTTTAATAAAATGAATAAAATGACAAAAATACCAAATAAGTCTAAATAGACTACTTGTGATTTTTGGTTAAGGTTTGAAAAATGAAGTTTTAATCACAAGATGGTTTAGAACTCATTTGGTTTTGTTTTTTCAAGGTGAATATTCATTTTTAAAAGGTCTAAAAACAATAAAAATGAATTTATTTACAAAAATATCAACTATATTAAATAATTCATATAAATCTAATTTTTTGTAGAATAAAATATTTTAACATTTTTGTGATTTTTTGCAAAAAGAACCAATAAAAAATAATTAAAATTGAAGGAGAAATTAATTTTCCAAATCATTTAAAATATAACAAAATATATAAAAAAATGGAAAAATGTGGTAAAAAGAGGATCTGGGGCGAGGGGGATTCGAACCCCAGACCTCTAGGGTGCAGCGCGCACCTTCTACCACTGGGGTGGTGATACATCTATGTATCAAAACCACCCCATGAATATTTGAGGCATGCCTTGTTTTTGGCCTGGCCAAGGCAAGGCAAGGAAAGGTTTTGGCCAAAAACGTGAAGGTTGTAACTTTCTCATTTCTCCATGGATTGGGACAAAATTTAGGTCTATCCTGCCTAGAATTTCACAAGGAATCCAATGGTGGTGGTGGTTTTTTCAGATGAGGCTCCTATTTCAAAACCCGATGGTGTTCTTGAAATAGACCTATAATTGCATTTTCTATGCTACCTCTTGTTACAGGCATGAACTACATGATGAATTGGTTCAAACATAACATATATAACATGTATGAAATGTGCATGATCAGTGGACTTCAAAGCAATGCATATTTCAAAGAGTTCAAGTTGTGATGCTTACCTCTTTAGGAGCTTTATTAGCTATCTGCCAAGTTTCTTGTGCCATAAGTAATTTAATGCTTTAGAAACTCTCAATTGATCCCTTAGAAGCTTTTAGAATGGTTGGAACCAGTTGGAATCCTCAGGAACAAGTTTGAGCTCTTTCTTGCAAAAGGGGCAAAAGTGACCAATATAGGAACTCTCTCAAATGGTGTTCCAGATGTGGGGAACCATTTGGGACAGTTCAAGGATGATATTTGGAGTATGTTTGAGGTCTTATCTGGTTTTGAAAGTGACTGAATCAAGACATGGCTTGAAAAATGTAAAAAAAGTCCAATTTTGAGGTTTTGAGAGGGGACTTTGTGATTTTGGTGTTACAGGTCACATATGAGAGTTTGGACAGCTTAGATATGACATATTGGATGTGTTTGGATCATGAGCTGTGGTGGAAATGCTCTCTAACTCAAAAACTCAGAGTTACCTTGCAAAAGAAGGCATTTTGGCCTACAGAAAGGGATTTTGAGGAAAGCATCAGTTTGGTTGCTTTGGTGTACTTAAACTGAGCACAAATGAGCTCTATTTATAGTAGAGCAAGTTTGTTTTGCAAGCAATAATGAATGGTGGCTGCACAGGCCTATGGCTAGAGGTTAGAGCACATGCCTATGGTTCTTTGTTTCAGAGCTTATCCTTGACTCATTCAGTTGGAATAGGCTTAGTTTATGCCACCTTGGTGCATCCATTGAATTCTTGGAAACAAAATTGGAGTCTTGGCCTCTTTTAGGCTTTTTTAGGTTTGGCATGCTACTTGTAGATTCATGGACTTGTGAGGCTTGGAGATCAGATCATCCCCCTTGTATTTGATCCTCATAGGTGTCCAATATGATGACAAGGCTTGGATTTGTCAGATTTGATCAAATCGAGCAAAATACATCAAATCTGCCAAATATGTCTTGGAAAAAATCAGTTCATTAGGCCATGTTTCAAGGGTTGTATCTCCTTGCTCAAATGGAGTTTGGAGATGATCTGGTATTTGTTAGAAAGCCCTCATGGCATATTTTAACTTTGATGTCCACCCCTAGACATGGTTTGACTTGGATCAAGGTGAAAAATGTCCCTACATTTTGGAAAAAGTAAGGCAGATTCTGACTTAGTAAAAATTTCACTAAGTGTTGGAAAAATGTCATTTTCATGTTTTAGCCATTTTGATCACTCCATAACTTAAAATCCAGGAGGAATTGGAATGAGATGTAGTTGACACTTTTAAAGCATGCCATGAGAGCTACAAATCCATCTTTGGACCATCCAAAATGGTTGCTTGGATCTCAAGTTATGATCCTTGGAAGTTGCTACCCTAGCCACTTTGTTCCATAACTTAGAAAAATTCTAAGTTTTTATGGTTACCCCTTTTACAAGTTATCCCACTTTCTTTGATTTTTCTTGATGAATGATGATTCAAATAACATAATAACATTGTTTTAGGGTCAAGGAACCATAATTGTGAAAATTTCCAAAAAGTCAAACTTGACTTTTGTGCATAGTTGACTTTTTATCAGATGAATTCCAAAATGTGCGATCCTTGGTGAAATCAAGTTTTTAACCCAATTCAAATCTAATGGATATGTTCCATAGGTGTTGTAGGGTGTATTGAATCATGCCCCAAGGTTTGGGAGCATGTCCTGGTCAAAAGTCAAAGGTACAATTGACTTTTTCCTCGAAACCCTAATTGCGGTCCTGGTGAAATTGAAACTTGTGGATCAAGCTTCTTGGATCAATCCATTGTTGCAAATGGATCAATGTAGTGTATTGGAGACTGATGAGGCATGAAGGTACATCCATATTGTGATGATGATTTGAACAATGATGGGAAATCTTAGTGGTCAAAATATGGGGTATGACAGATGCCCCTATTTAATCTTCTTGGACCCGAAGGTGTGAATGGCGAAGGTATTCAGGCATTCGGGGTGCAAGAGGATTAAATATCGGAATACCTGAAATTTTGATGGTGGTTATGAATGGCTACTTGCTCATCCATCTTCTTTTGCTAAGCAACGATACTTGGAAAAGGTAAAAACTTCCCCCCGATCCTGGTCTTCAGCCAAGGAACTAGTCTCAGTTTCTGATATAAACTTCCCCTTGATCCTGGTTTCCTACCAAGGAACTGGTCTCAGTTTCTGATATAAACTTCCCCTCGATCCTGGTTTCCTACCAAGGAATTGGTCTCAGTTTCTGATATAAACTTCCCCTCGATCCTGGTTTCCTACCAAGGAACTGGTCTCAGTTTCTTTTGTCAATAAACTTTCTTGACAAGAAACGTTATTCGTAGCGGTTTTTCCTCAAACTTTTCGCCGAATTTCTTTTCCTGGGGAGATGCCATTTGACGGAAAAGGGTTAAGGTCAGACTTGCTGGGGAAACCCATTGGTATGAGCTGTAGAGGTGTGCAAACTTCTCTGTTGGAGACGTCATTTGTTGACTCTACTGGGGAAAAACGAGTCTCTTGAGAGACTGCTTTCTGCTTGGGGATACTACATCATACTTTTCTTTGAGACCTTCTCGGAGAAATGCCATACAATGTACCCCAATTTTGAGGTGCTGATGACTTCATTAACATTGATTTTCTGGAGAGAAGAACCACTGTGTGGCTGAGAGTATTTAGTTGAGAGGCCCTCTCTAGGATTTTCCTTAATCCGGGAAAGCAAAGATGTCATCTTCAATGGAGGAGAGTGTCGCTTGTCAGGAGTTTTCTTGTTTTTCAGGGGTTCAAGTTATCAAAATGGTCAAGGGCCTTCTCCATCCCAGAAATAAACTAGAGGAGAGATCGCTCCGATGAGGCGTTTCCTGACGAGGAAATAACTGACAACTCGATTGAGAGGACTTTTATCACCAGGGGGTAAGACCGACTAGAGTGATAGTGATGGAATATGAATATGAAAGTAAATCAATAATGCATGATGTATGTATGTATATGCTGACAAAACTGACGCGACATACATACTAGTGGATGAACACGACTGGATACTCGGCCACTGCTGGGGACGAAGAAGCACCATTCATTCAAGATAGCAATTCTGCCTTGCTTAGGAGAGATAGTCCCTGTGGGGAACAACCGTTGGTCGGGCTTAGGAGATAAGAACTCTGCCGGGGGTGTCGGATGGAATGTTCGCATCCGACACAGTTGATCCTTCATTCCGGTGTACTGGTTTAGAAGGAGTACTTTAATTCTGCACCTTGAAGCTCAATTGCTTCTGGAGAAGCGATCGATGTTCAACAGTCAAAAGAAATTGCCATCTTTATTTTGAAAAGCAGAAATTTTTTGACAAGTAAATTCATTTTTGTTTTATTTCAAGAACCGTAAATCATGTTAAAATGTCGTTCTGTAAAGCTAAAACAAATAAGAATTGCAAACAAAAGAACTAAGGCTCAAATTTTATTGATAGGATGGAGATCAGCCAAGCGCGTGATTCCATAGAGTATTTACAAAGTTTAGAAAATGGTAATTTCAAGGGAACAGGGCTACATTGAAACATAACGATTATTATCCTTCTACCAACTTTGAATTCTGGGCATCCTGAGCTTCCGTCAAAGATGACCTTGACTGGAGTTTTCCTGATGGATGACATTACTGCTGAGGAGTTGAACTGATCAGACATAGTTACTTGCCATTATCCCTAACTTTTTCCTGGATTGTACTTTGATATTTCCAATCCACCGGGTTGATTTTTGATTATGTCTCTAATTTTTGCCTGGACCGCCCTTTCAGGTTTTCAATCCACCGAGACGGTTTTTTATTTTATTTTATTTAGGCCAAATATTTCTTGACTACATCAACATTCGTGGGTGTAGCGCAATTTTTGTGGTTTCGAATCACTATCGCTTGGGTACTACAGTTCGATTCATTTTTTTATCCTATTGAAGCTGATGACGTAAGGGAAATAGATGTCTCCAATTAACCCTGCTTGTAAACTGAGATTAAATAGTCAAAACTGTTGATTTACAGATGCTATCAAAAATAAGGGGGGGGGGGGGTTCTTCCTTTGGGGTTATTTCTCCTGAAAATAGTGTCTGGGTTATGGGTAGGATGTTTAGGACTGATGCTTTTTAATTGATGTATGGAGGTACGGGATTTTGGGTTTTTGATTAGTGTGCTCGCTAAGATTTTTCTTTCAATATTATGCCTACGTATTCCCGTTTACCGAAACAGGGAAATCAGAGCGATCGTAGTTCCTCCTATTCTATGGGAGGAAATGGTGTTTTGGTGTCTTGTTCAAAGGCCAAGACGTGAAGCTAAAAGTGATATGTATCTTGTTCGAAGCCCAAGATGTGAAGATGAAGGTGATTTGTTTGTATCTTGTTCAAAGCCCAAGATATGAAGCTAAAGAGTCTATGTGTATCTTATTTAAAGCCCAAGATATGAAGCTAAAGGGGTTTGACCTTAGAGAGAATTTGTCATCTCTAAATGGGTTTTGTTTGTCACAACAGTTGGGTGACTGATTATAAATGAGAATTACTTTAACTGGGATATGTGAATCTAGCAATGCCATAATTTCCTTTATAGGGGTTTTAACCTGAAAGAGAAGACTTTAACTCAATTTAGAGCAATGACATCTTTCCTTAAGAATTTCTCATGCTAAAAGAGGGACAGTGGCGTGGATGTAAATAATCCAGAGGCTTGCAGCTTACAGCAATTAGATGGGGGAAAAGGAGTTGTTGATGTTTGTATACTGTGAACGAGGCACAACTTTGATGCTAAAAGGTTGATTGACTCAACCGGGGTTTTCTTATACAAAGCCTAAGAGAAGGCTAAAAGGTTGACTTTTTTGGGGAAAATGTTCTTTCTGTCTTGTATAAAGCCCAAGATTGAGGCTAAAGGGGTTTGACTCGATAAGATAGTCTTTTTGTGTGTCTTGTACGAAGCCTAAGACGGAAGCTAAAAGTGATTTGACTCAACAAGAAAGTCTTTTATACTCAACAAGAGAGTGATTTTGTATCTCGTACGAAGCCCGAGATGGAGGCTAAAAATGTTTGACTCAACAAGAGAGTCTTTTATACTCAACAAGAGAGTGTTTTGTATCTCATATGAAGCCCGAGATGGAGGCTGAAGATGTTTTGACTCAACAAGAGAGTCTTTTATACTCAACAAGAGAGTAATTTGGTGTCTCGTATGAAGCCCGAGGCGGAGGCTGACAATGTTTGACTCAACAAGAGAGTCTTTTATACTCAACAAGAGAGTGTTTTATATCTCATACGAAGCCCAAGATGGAGGCTGAAAATTTTAGCTCCACTGGGGAGAATCATTGTACAAAGCCCAAGAGGAGGCTGTTGACCCAACAAGAGGGTGTTTTTTATCTGTCTCGTACGAAGCCCGAGATAGAGGCTAAAAGGGGTTAACTCAACAAGAGAGTTTTTGTATCTCGTATGAAGCCCGAGATGGAGGCTAAAAAGTTGGTTGACTCAACGAGAGAGTCTTTTTATATCTCGTATGAAGCCCGAGATGGAGGCTGGGGTAACTGTTTTAGTTGAGTAACCAGTGTGTTGGTTTCAAAGAGAAAATTAGTTCTTATATGAGTAATGATATACTCGTAGATTTGATCTGAGGGTGGGGATTATTTCCTGTTCTCTAGGAAAACTGGGAATCCAAAGGAGCTTTAGACTGTCCGAGTCTACGAGTTCTATCTTTTGTACTATTGTTCAAGAAACAGTGGTAGTGAGATCTAGACTCTTGAAAGACTGTTCTATTAAGATGACTAATTGTTGTTCCTATACCTCTAGGAGGTCGTCGGGACAATTTGTACGAAGCCCAAGAGGAGGTTAGAAACTTTTAAGAAGCCGAGGGACAATTTGTACGAAGCCCAAGAGGAGGCTATCTTCCCGGAGGAAGAATCAGTATAAGAAGCCTAAGAGGAGGCCGTGAAAACTTCTAAGAAGCCGACGGATCCTTGTACAACGCCCAAGAGGAGGCGGGGATGCTTTTAGGAAGTCTGTGGGTCCTTGCACTAAGCCCAAGAGGAGGCTGATGAACAGTTCCAAAAGGGGTTTCACATGGAACAATGTCCTTCTGTATATGAACTGTTCACGGGGAAAATTCCTTAGATCTAGTTATCTAATGTTGATGTAAGGAGACGAGGTTTTGTCTAGTTCTAGACGTAGTTGCCGGGGAAACTCTAAATATCTATACTATTATTACATAGTTGATATGAGTTTATGAAAGAAGACTTACAGTGAAACAGCCCCACAGTACAGTTATATGCATATGAAAGCGGTAAATGAAAGCGGTTAAACACTTACTCGGTTGTAGAGCTTCCATGCTGTATTGTTAGTTGTTCAACAAAGAAAAGTTGAAAATAGTATATATTACACAATCAAAGGAGAAAGTGCTTTGAAAGGAAAATTGGGGCCTACAGCTCAAGGAGAGGCCCAGGGTTTTATCAGTGATCGCACTGTCGTTTTGTACAGGGACTTATACAAGTGAATGAGGCCTAGGAAAGGTTTTCTGTACAAAGGGGATGTGTCTTACACTCTATCAAGAGGCCCAAAGAGTTTTTAAAGAAAATAAATGGGGCTTATAACACGAGGGTAGGCCCAAGGGTTTGATTTTTCAACTGGCGATTGCGCCGAGGTTTTCTTTTAACACAGAGGGACTTATACAATGTCTGAGGCCCCAAAAGATTTTGGTTAAAAGGGGATTGGGTCTTACACTCTATTAGAGGCCCAAAGATTTTGAATGGGTCTTACAGCTCGAGGAGAGGCCCAGATGGTTTGTTTTAAACGGGCGATGATCGCGCCGAACTTTTGAAATACAACGGGACTTATACAATAAATGAGGCCCAAAATAGGTTTGTATTTACAAAGGATTGGGTCTTACACTCTATTAGAGGCCCAAAAGTTTTGAATGGGTCTTATAGCTTGAGGAGAGGCCCAGATGATTTTTGTTTGAAATGGCGATCGCGCCGAGATTTTTGAAAACGCAGTGGATCTTATACAATGTCTGAGGCCCAAAAAGGTTTGGTTTTCAAAGGGGTTGGGTCTTACACTCTAATAGAGGCCCATGAGTGTTTGAAAAAGTTTGTTAGAGTGAAGATCAACAAAACCCTAATTTCATCATTTTTTAATGTAATTATTCAAAGAAAATTAATAAAAAATGATGAAAATGCCAAATAAGTTTGAATAAACAACTTGTGATTTTTGTTTAAGGTTTTAAAAATGAGGTTTAATCACAAGATGAATTAAAACTCACTTGGTTTTGATTTTCAAAGTAAATATTCACTTTAAAATGTTTAAAAATAATTAAAAAAAGGAATTTATTCACAAAAATACTAATTATATTAAATAACTAATATAAACTTAATTTTTTTGTGGAATAAAATATTTTAACATTTTTGTGATTTTTTGCAAAAAGAACCAATAAAAAATAATTAAAATTGAAGGAGTTATTAATTTTCCAATTAATTAATAAAACATGAAAATATTGGAAAAATAGCAAAAATGTGAAAAAACACAAAATGGCATGGGAGGGGTTTGAACCCACGACCTCGAGGTTATAGGGCACGTGCCTTCCCACTGGGGTGGTGATACATCCATTACTTGAAGTGAAACCACAAATATACAAGGCTTGCCTTATTTTCTAGGCTTGGTCAAGGCAAGGCAAGGCAAGTTTTGCCAAGAAACGGGAAGGTCCATAACTTTCTCATTTCTCCATGTTTGGGGACAAAATTTATATGAATCTGGCCTAGAATTTCACAAGGAATCCAATGGTAGTGGTATTTTTTTCAGATCACACTCCCTCCTCAAAATCCGATAGGGGTTTTGAAAAAGGCCTATAATTGCATTTTCTATGCTACACTTTGATACAGGCATGAATTACATGATCAATTAGTTCAAACACAACGTATATGACATATATAAGAGATGCATGATCAGTGGATCTCAAAACAATGCATATTTTGGAAAGTTCAAGTCATGAGGCTTACCTCTTTTTGAGCTTTTTGGAGTTTTGGTGTAATCTGTCAAGCCTCTTGTTCCAGAAATGGTTTGATACTTTGGACACTCTCAAATGATCCCTTAGAAGCTGTTAGGATGATTGGAATCAGTCGGAACCTGCAAAAACACAAACTGACCCTTTCTTGCAAAATGGGTTAAAATGGCCAAAATAACAACTCTCTCAAATGGTGTTCCAGATGGGGGAACCATTTGGGATAGTTCAAGGATGTTATTTGGAGTGTGTTTGAGGTTTTATCTGGTTTGAAAAGTGACTGAATCAAGACATGGCTTGAAAAATGCACAAAAGGCCTATTTTGAGGTTTTGAGAGGTGACTTTGTGATTTAAGGATTACAGGTCACTTGTGAGAGTTTAGATAGCCTAGATATGACATATATGAGGTGTGTGTGTGATTGGATTAGTTGGAATTTCTCTTTAGCTCAAAAACTCAGAGTTACCTTGCTAAAGAAGGCATTTTTGCCAAGAGAAAGAGATTTTGAGGAAAACATCTGTTTGATGGCTTTGGTGTACTCAAACTGAGCACAAATGAGCTCTATTTATAGTAGAGCAAGTTTGTTTTGGGATCAATAGTGAATGACAACCACATCAAAGGTTTGTCCAATGTTGGCAAATGAGAATCCAAGTCTCCTCTAGCCATTGACTAGAGGTTAGAGTGCAGGCCTTTGGTTCCCTAGTTGTTGGATCATTCTTGACTGAATTCAGTTGCAAATAGCTCAGTCCATGCCACCTCTAAGCATCCATTAAATGCTCCAATCCAAAATTGGAGTCTTGTCCCTCTTTTAGGGATTTATAGGTTTGGCATGCTACTTCTTGTTCCAAGGACTTTGGAGGCTTGGCTCAGTGTTTGTCCCCTTTAGATTTGATCCTCAGATGTGTCCAAGATGATGACAAGGCTTAGAATTAGCTGATTTTGCCAAATCGAGCAAAAATGCAAAATTCTGCCTAGCCTTGGCAGTTTTCAGTAAGGCATATTGCCCTTGTCATATCTCATGGCTCAAGTGGAATTTGGTGATGTTCTTGGTCATTTTGGGAAGCCCTCATATGATACAACAACTGTTTGATCATATTTGGTTTTGATACTTTCTGGATCCAAGTGAAAAATGTCCCTACATTTGGAAAAAAGTAAGGCAGATTCTGACTTAGTGAAAATTTCACTAAGTGTTGGAAAAAAGTGACATTTTCACTTTTTGTGATTTTGATTATTCCATAACTCAAAATCCATGATGAATTTGGAGGGAGGTCAGTTTTAAGCTTTTGTAGAGGGCCATGAGATCTACAAATCAAGCTTTGGATGAAGAAAAATGGCTTTGTGGTTTAGGAGTTATGATCCTCCAAAGTTGGTACCCTAGCCACTTTGTTCCATAACTTAGAAAATTTCTAAGTTTTTTATGGTTACCCTTTTACAAGTTATCCAACTTTTCTTGATGAATGATGATTCCAATCACACATTAACATCATTTTAGGGTTAAAAAACCATTTTTGTGAAAAATCTCAAAAAGTCAAAGTTGACTTTTTGTGCACAGTTGACTTTTTATCAGATGAATTTCAAACTGTGCGATCCTCTATGAAATCAAGTCCTTGACCTAAATCAAACTTGATGGATTGATTTCACAGGTGTTATAGGGTGTATTGAATCAGGTCCTAGGGTTTGGGAGCATGTCCTGGTCAAAAGTCAAAGATACAGTCGACTTTTCTCGCGAAACCCTAGTCGTGGTTCAGATGAAATTGAAACTTGTTGCTCAGGCTTCTTGGATCAATCCATTGTTGTAAATGGATCAATGTGGTGCATTAGAGACCCTCAAATCCTCTCTTGAGGTCTTGGCTCATGATTTGTCCCAAAAGTCAATTTAGGGGTGAATTAGGTCAAGAAACCCTAATACTTGATTTTTAATGAATGCATCCCCTGAGGTTAAATTGACTTGATACTTGGGTTTATGAGGTCCCTTGGAGCATCATAGGTTATGCTTTGAAGCATTGGCTCATGCCCAGAGGAAAAAATTCCATCTGGAGGCCCTGGTTGACCAAAACCCTAATTTGGTGACACTGGCGATCTTGAGGCTTGACCCACTTGGAATGTTGCAACCTTGTGCTTGATTCTTGCTGTGGGAGTCCTCTTGATCCATTGTGGGTGTTTGAGAGGTTAGACAAGTTGAAGATCAGGTCATTCCTTGATTGATCCTTTGTCTAAGAGCTCTGAGAGGGCTTGAAACCCTAGTCCTTAATTGTAGTGAATGCTCAAACATCTCTGAGGAGATTGATGAGGTATAATGGTTTACCCACATTATGATGATGATTTGCCCAATGATGGGAAATCTTAGTGGTCAAAATTTGGGGTATGACAGATGCCCCTATTTAATCTTCTTGGACCCGTAGGTGGGAATGGCGAAGGTATTCGGGCATTCGGGGTGCAAGAGGATTAAATATCGGAATACCCGAAATTTTGACGGTTTGCTATGAACGGTAGTTTGCGCATTCATCTTCTTTTGGGAAGCAATAACGCTTAGAAAAGGTAAAATTCCCCTCGATCCTGGTTTCCTACCAAGGAACTGGTCTCGGGTTTCTCTTGAAATGAACTTCCCCTCGTTCTTGGCTTCCGACCAAGGAACTGGTCTCAGTTTCTGATATAAACTTCCCCTCGTTCTTGGTTTCCTACCAAGGAACTGGTCTCAGTTTCTGATATAAACTTCCCCTCATTCTTGGTTTCCTACCAAGGAACTGGTCTAAGTTTCTTTTGTCAATAAATTTTATTGACAAGGGACGCTATTCGTAGCAGTTTTCCTCAAACTTCTCGCCGAATTTTCCTGGGGAGATGTCATTTGACGAGTCTACTGGGGATATTGCATCATACTTTTCTCGGGATCTTCCCGGGAAATGCCATATGATGTGATCCACTTTGAGGTGCAGATGACTTTTTTGACATTGACTTTCTGGAGAGAAGAACCAATGTGCTACTGAAAGTCCTTGGTTGAGAGGCTTTCTTTAGGGATTTTCCTTAATCTGGGAAAGCGAAGATATCATCTTCAATGGCGAAGAGTGCCGTTGGCAGGTGGTTCTCTGGCTTTTCAGAGGTTCAAGTTATCAAAGTGGTCAAGGGTCGATTCTACTCCAGCAATAAATTGGGGGAGAGAGATAGTTCTGACGCAACATTTCCTGACGAGGAAAGAACTGATAACTCGATTGGGAGACCGTTTATCACTAGGGGATGATACCGACTAGAGTGATAGTGATACAATATGAATGTGAATGTAAATCAATAATGCATGGTGTATGTATGTTTATGCTGACAAAACTGACGCAACATACAGACTAGTGGATGGACATGACTGGATACTCGGCCACAATGGGAGATGAAAAGTATCACTGGTTCACGATAGCAATTCTCCCTTGCTTAGGAGGGATAGTCCCTGTTGGGAGCTAAGTTGTCCGGGCTTAGGAGGTAAGAACTCGGCCGAAGGTGTTAGATGAAACATGGTATCTGACACAACTGATTCTTCATTCAGGCGCACTGGTTTAGAAGGAGTACTTCGATTCTGCACTTTAAAGCTCGATTGCTTCTGGAGAAACGATCAATGTTCTTTCCATGTTCAACAATCAAAAGAAATTGCCATCTTTATTTTAAAAGCAGAAAAAGTTTTACAAGTAAATTCATTTTTTGTTTTATTTCAAGAATCGTTAATCATATTAAAATGTCGTTCTGTAAAGCTAAAACAAATAAGAATTGCAAATAGAAGCACAAAGGCTCAAATTTTATTGATAGGATGGAAATCAGCCAAACGCGTGATTCCAAAGAGCATTTACAAAGTCAGAAAATGGTAATTTACAGGGAAAAGGCTACATCGAAACATAACGACCGCTATCCTTCTACCAACTTTGAATTCGGGACATCCTGAGCTTCTGTTGAAGATGACCTTGATTGGAGATTTCTAACGGATGATGTAACTGCTGCTGAGGGACTTGCCTCTGTTGGATATAGTTACTTGCCATTATCCCTAATTTTTGCCTGAATTGTACTGTGATGTTTCCAATCCATCGGGATGATTTTTGATCATGTCTCTAATTTTTGCCTGGATCGCCCTTTCGGGTTTTCAATCCACCGAGACGTTTTTTTTAGTTTAGGCGAAGTATTTCTTGACTACATCAACATTCGTGGGGTAGGCAAATTCCTCTCCATCCATCGTCGCAAGTCTCAAGGCGCCGCCTGAGAAAGCTTTCTTGACCACATAGGGGCCGTCATAATTCAGAGTCCATTTGCTTCGCGAATTAGTGAGAAACGATTGTATTTTCTTGAGCACAAGGCCTCCTTTTCTGAAGACACGAGGTCGAACCTTTTTGTCAAATGCCTTCTTCATTCTCTGTTGATACAACTGACTGTGGCATAGTGTCATTATTCTCTTTTCTTCGATCAGATTCAGTTCGTTGTGTCGACTTTGACACCATTCTGCTTCTGTAAGCTTAGCTTCCATCAATACCCGGATTGATGGGATCTCTACTTCTACAGGGAGCATGGCCTCCATGCCATATACTAGAGAGAAAGGGGTTGCCCCTGTTGAAGTGTGGACAGATGTGCGATAATCGTGAAGAGCAAAGGGTAGCATCTCGTGCTAGTCTTTATAGGTTACAACCATCTTTTGAACAATCTTCTTGACGTTCTTGTTAGCCGCTTCTACCGCTCCGTTCATCTTAGGTCGGTAGGGAGACGAGTTATGGTGTTCAATCTTGAACTCAATGCACAACTCTTTCAGCATCTTATTGTTCAAGTTAGATCCATTACCAGTAATGATCTGGCTTGGAGCACCATAACGGCAGATGATATTGTTTTTGATAAATCGGACCACCACTTGTTGGGTTACATTAGCGTATGAAGCTGCTTCGACCCACTTGGTGAAGTAATCAATGACCACCAGGATGAACCGATGTCCGTTCGAAGCCTTGGGCTCAATTATGCCAATCATGTCGATTCCCCATATGGAAAAAGGCCATGGGGAAGAAAGAACTTTGAGATGCGTTGGCGGTACATGGATCTTGTCGGAGTATATCTGACACTTGTGACACCTTCTCATGTACTTATAGCAATCAGATTCCATGTTCAACCAGTAGGACCCTGCTCTTAGAATTTTCCTCGCCATTGTGTATCCGTTGGCATGAATGCCAAAGGATCCTTCATGAATTTCTTTTATCAGCATGTCTGCTTCTGGTCTGTCCACACATTGGAGCAAAACCATGTCAAAATTTCGCTTATAGAGTGTATCACCGCTCAGAAAGAAACTGCCAGCCAACCTTCTGAGGGTTTTTCTGTCATTTCTTAGTGCCCCAGGTGGGTACTCTTGTTTCTGAAGGAAGCATTTGATATCATGATACCAAGGTTTGTCGTCTATGACTGCTTCAATCGCGAAGATGTCAGCGGGCCGTTCAAGGTGCATTATGTCGATCTTAGGTAGGTCATTCCATTGACCTACGCTAATCATGGAAGAGAGAGTGGCTAATGCATCATCCATGTGATTCTCATCACGAGGGATGTGATGAAACTCGATTCTGTTGAAGAAAGGCAGCAACCTTCTCGCGTAATCTTTGTAAGGAATCAATCGGATTGGTATGCATTCTAATCTCCTTTGATCTGATTGATAACCAGGGTTAAGTCACCGTATACATCCAAGCTTTTGATCCTCAATTCAATTGCTTCTTCGAGACCCATAATACAAGCTTTGTATTCGGCCTCGTTGTTTGTGCACTTGAACGCAAGTCTGGCTGTGAAAGGAATGTGGGTACCCTGAGGTGTTATGACGATTGCCCCAATTCCGCTTCCGTAATGATTAACAGCTCTGTCAAAGATAAGTCCCTATTGGGAACCTGGTTCTGGCCCTTCACTGGGTAGCGGTTCATCGTAGTCTTTCATTTTCAAATACATGACATCTTCGTCTAGGAAGTCAAACCCGACTGATTCCTGATCGTCAATCGGTTGATGAGCTAAATGATCGGCTAAAATACTTCCTTTAACGGCTTTCTGAGCATGGTACTCTATGTCATATTTTGATAGCAACATCTGCCAACGGGCAATCCTTCCCGTGAGAGCAGGCTTTTCAAAGACATACTTGATTGGATCCATTTCGGAGATTAACCAAGTAGTGTGACAAATCATATACTGGCTAAGACGTTTGGCTGCCCAAGCCAGAGCACAGCAAGTTTTCTCAAGCATAGTGTACCGAGTCTCGCAGTCGGTGAATTTCTTGCTCAAATAGTAGATGGCAGCCTCTTTCCTTTTTGTTTCGTCTTGTTGGCCAAGTACACAACCCATTGAGTCTTCCAAGACTGTGAGGTAGATGATCAGAGGTCTTCCTTCCACTGGAGGTGATAGAATCTGTGGGTTCAACAGATATTCCTTAATACTGTCGAAGGCGGTTTGGCAATCTTCTGTCCAAACGCAGTCCTGGTTCTTTTTGAGTAACTTGAAAATCGGCGCACATGTCGCATTCATGAGAAATATGAATATGGAGATATAGTTCAAACATCCCAGGAATTCTCTGACTTGTTTTTCAGTTTTCGGAGAAGGCATTTCTTGAATGGCCTTGATCTTGTCAGGATCAACCTCAATTCCTTTCTGGCTGACGATGAACCCTAAGAGTTTCCTTGAACGAACACCAAATGTGCACTTGTTGGGATTCAAGCGGAGTTTGTACTTTCTCAGCCGCTCAAATAATTTTGACAAGTGGGTCACATGCTCCTCTTTTGTCTTAGATTTGGCAATCATGTCATTGACATATACCTCGATTTCTTTGTGTATCATGTCATGAAACAAAGTAGTCATGGTCCTTTGATAGGTTGCCCTGGCGTTCTTCAAACCGAAAGACATTACCTTGTAACAAAAGGTACCCCATGGGGTAGTAAACGAAGTTTTTTACATGTCTTTCGGCGCCATTTTAATATGGTTATAGCCCGAGAATCCACCCATGAAGGAGAACACTTTGAACTTTGCTGTACTGTCTACCAGCATGTCAATGTGTGGTAAAGGAAAGTCGTCCTTTGGACTAGCCTTGTTTAGATCCCTGTAGTCGACACACATTCTGACCTTTCCGTCCTTTTTCAGAATGGGTACGATGTTGGCTAACCATTGAGGATATTCTGATGTGGCAAGGAAACCCGCGTCAATCTGTTTCTGTCCATCCTCTTTGATTTTGATGGCCATGTCCGGGTGAGTCCGTCTCAACCTTTGTTTTATCGGCGGACATTCTGATCTTAATGGTAGATGATGTTCCACGATGCTGGTATCCAACCCTGGCATGTCCTGATAGGACCAAGCAAACACATCGGGAAATTCTATGAGAAGCTTTGTCAAACTCTCTTTGGCAGTTGGACTGAGCAGTGCCCCAATCCTGATTTCTTTTCTCTCTTTTTCCGAACCCAAGTTTACCGTTTCCAACGGATCTTTGTGAGGTTCAATGGACCTTTCCTCTTGTATGAGTAGTCGGGAGATCTCTTCTGGAATTTCGTTGTCATCTTCTTCTTCAGCCTCAAATACCGGGAATTCAAAGTTGAGAGAAGGCATCGGATCGTATGTTTCAACGGGGTTTAAAACAAGCAATCTGCATGATGTGATGATTCATGTTTAGAAGAGATAGAGAAAATGCAAGTGTGTGCAGTGTATTTTTTTTACTGCTTGTTTATTGTTTTTTGAGTTGTTTTTTAGGATTACCATTTTCTTAGAAAAGCAAAAAGAGAAAACAGCAATTAATGCAGAAATTACAGAACGATGTTATTTTATTCATGAACAAGTCGATTCTTGAAACTACAGCCCTATAAAACAAAACTCTGTCGCTTTGGGCGAAGCGAAGAGGGAAAATTTACAGAAAGTAAGCCCTATCAAAACATCCGTTTCACCTGGGCAGGGTGAAAGGTTAAAGACGACAATTACTTTGACTTATGAAAGATCTTTGGAACATCGACAGCAACCCATTGGCGGCGAACTCCTCGGTGAATCACAAAGTCTGGTACCTTCCTTGATTTGTCTTCAAAAATGACACTGATTTCTGGTGGAGCTGGATCATTGGAATCTGTCTCCCAAGCAGAGTTGTCGTAGGAGGATTCCTCAGTTGTATTTTGCATAAAATTCATGCTCTCAGCTGTATCTCCCCATCTAGTAGGCTAGATGTCTTCGAGCCTGATACGAGAGCATTCAGGAGCGGTGTACTTGACCATATAGTCGTATTTTCCACTCGGTTGTCCCAAGGTGTCCCACACTTCTTTGGAACAGAAGGAGTTATCTCTCTCGATGACTTTGACCTCAGGAAAAGCATAGTTGATGAATTCTAGTCCTGCGAACGTTGCGAATTCATCGTCGTGCTGAGTATTTTCAGGATAACCTGGGTGTTGATCCCATGACATGGTGGGGACGCAGGTATTCTTTTCAATGATGCTCAGCTGATTTTCATTGTTCGGCTGATTTTCTTGCCCCAAGTCTCCTGGGTAAGGCTGCCACATTGGCAGGCCATCCATCGGGCCATAGTAGCTG
Organism: Lathyrus tuberosus; assembly: GCA_022829125.1. NCBI lineage: Eukaryota > Viridiplantae > Streptophyta > Magnoliopsida > Fabales > Fabaceae > Lathyrus > Lathyrus tuberosus. The sequence goes on from JALAZF010000029.1 coordinate 15,492,768, forward strand.
TGGTCGAAGTTGTCTTTCATCAGAGTGTCCTCCTCTAATGAGTTTGGCGGAGCACGACATCCTTCCGGATCGCAATCTCCATATATCGTTTCGACATCTGACCGGGGTTTAAATCTCAGATTCTGTGCAGGAAAGCAGAAGGGAGTCTGCGTTTCGTCCTGAGACATGTAACCGTCCTAGTTGAGATAGGACCTCCACTCTTTCTCCGTATCGGATGAATCATCTTCATTGATGGTATGCACTTCTTGAGTCACCGGTTGAAGGAAACCTCCACTATGGAAGAAGTTCTGAATGGGATGAAAACTTTCATCGTTAGCAGCTGTCTGGGTATAGGTCGCAGAAAAACCAAGACCCTTCTTTGTTTTATTGTCAGTAGGAATGACAAGCTGCCCCCATCCTGTTGTATTGGCATTCTCGACTACTTTGATAGCATATTTGTATGAGGAAATCGAAGTTCCCCCTTCGAATTGATTGTCCTTGTGTAGCGAAAGCGCTTGGAACTGAGTTCCAATTGCCCCTCCGGTTCTACATAAGTGGATGACGATAAGTTACTTACGAGCAAGGCCTGTTCTCCACAGACTGTGATGAGTTGGTCGTTCTATACGAACATTAGCTTTTGATGGAGGGTTGAAGTGACCGCCCCAGCCTGATGTATCCAAGGTCTTCCTAATAAATAACTGTAAGTTGGCCGGATGTCCATGACCTGGAAAGTGACTTGGAAAGTGTGAGGACCGATAGTTATGGGAAGGTCGACCTCGCCGATAACCGTTTTTCTGGATCCGTCAAAGGCTTTGACGACGACCTCGCTGGTTCTCATCGGAGGGCCTTTGAAAGATAATTGCATCAAGATGGACTTTGGGATAACATTCAGGGCTGACCCTGTGTCTACCAATACGCTGGCTAAAGCATCGTCCTGGCAGTTGACTGTAATGTTGAGCGCCATGTTATGACGGCGACCCTCTTCAGGTAATTCCTCATCACTAAATCCCAAGTTATTGCAGGAAGTGATGTTAAAGACAATGCTATCGAACAGTCTGATTGTTACGTCCTGTTCCACAAAGGCTTGCTCCAAGACTTTCTGTAGAGCCTCCTTGTGCGCTTCTGAACTAAGTAACAGTGATAATACCGAGATCTTTGAAGGAGTTTGTAACAGTTGATCAACAATGTTGTATTCACTCCTTTGGATGAGCTTTAACATCTCATCGTCGTTTTTTGCAAGTTCGGGATTACTGGACTGACCGACCGGTGGACTGGGAACTTCTGTCTGAAATTCCTTTTCTTTGTTAGATTCCACAATTCCTCTATTGAAGATTCGACCGCACCGTGTTACTCGACTGATGTCTGCAATATTCACGACGGAGGGTAACGGAATTTCCTTTCCATTCTCGACGGTTGTTGCACCGTACTTGTAAGGGATAACCTTATTTGATTCATACGGTAGTGGTTCCAGGAGATAGATGACTATGGGATCCTTCTGATTTTCCTGACCATCGTACACAATTTCAATCCATTCCCGGTTGGGAACTCTCGATTCGTCAAGTAGGCGGATGATGGCACAAACATCCCTAGTCCTTTGATGATTAGAGATTATGACAACGTCCTCGATTTGATCAGTGAGATAGTTGACTGATCCAGAACTTGAGCATGGTTGAATCTCCTTGCGGTCCAACTGACTTTGAAGGGCCGCTCGCACGATGTAGCATCCTTGATTATCCACTGAGCAAACTCCACACCGCTCATAGTTGTGTAGTGGCACCTGGACACATCCGCTTTGAATGCAGTGTGTAACACCCCCATTTTATACCCCCAAATAATCAATTAAATCATTTACGCACATATTAAAAATTTCGTCAGAGCATAATTATAACATGGGATAAAAGAGGCATGCCACAATTTATATGAAATTAAAACATACAACACCTGCTCAAATAGATATGCAACAGTGGGGTAACTATCAGCAATAAAGGATCTCAGTCCTTACACCCACATATCAATCAATATTTAGAATATAAGCGGAAAATCTAAACATTGCAACATCAAACATATATATACATCATCCAGTGAATCACATCAAACATCAGGTTTATACACATAATTCATCAGCCAGATACATAAATCAATGCATCACAAAAAGGAATTCAAAATCATCCTAGCTACCCGACGCTACATATCAGAGCCAGACGACCAAAAAGAAGTGAAGACACGCTTCACCAAAGACCACCAGCATACCTAATCTGCAATGCCTCATAGAGCATTATAAAACAGCAGAAGGGTGAGAAATATTATCATAATAACGTTGCATATAATTATATATATCTCAACATCTAATACACATATACCACATTCTCACCACAACTCATCACTATGCATATATTTATACACATAACATCAAACATATACCATAAGTCATTTACAAGGCATAACAATCCGTAATCAACACATAAAATCCCATAGGCATATCCATTCATGCTCAAATACATGTATCACTAATACATATTCATTTATTCAACATAAACACTCATACCTGTTTACTTACCAATGTATCATTACAACGATACCATCCTTACTGCAAATCATCACATTTCATTCTATATACATCGCAAGGCATATATATATATACAAACCAAATACATTCATCACAATGCTTATCATCCAACATAAATACATACATTTATGTTCATTCCATCAATGCACAAATACAATGATGTCAAATGCAAATCATAGAGACCGACACTCGACTCTATGCAGATGCAATGTGGTACCGACTCATCAACCCAAGTTCAATTGAAGAACTTGTTGGAACCATCGCTCACACCTATCACTTAGGTTCACGACGTTCACCCATTGCTCACACCTATCACCTAGGTTCACAATGTTTATGGATTGCTCACACCTATCACCTAGGTTCACAATCCGATTGCTCACACCTATCACCTAGGTTCACAATCGTTTGTAATTATTGCTCACACCTATCACTTAGGTTCACGACTTACAATGGGTTCATCTTAGAACCCTTTAACCCAAGAATGCACATCATGATGTTTCACATACAACATGACTCATGACACTCTTGAAATGCATACGTATTCACAATATAGTCATGCATTTATCTCATACATATCACATACATCAATTGTATAACAACATATACAATTCTTCAAATACAACAATGTGATCCACATAGTCATTTTCATGCATTGTAATTCAATTTACATCAATGCAATTATTTGCCCTAAGGCCACAAACCATCATCACAACATCTCATCATATATTCACATTTAACATGCATTATCACTTAATTCAAACAATGCATACATTCACTAAAGATCCACATTTCACAAAGAATTCCTCAATCAAAGGTTCACTCCACAAACCTGTCCACAACACATTCATACCATTCACAATTAACATACTTAACATTTTCTACAAAATCACTATTCACAAATAGTCGGAAAAGTCAGCCAAAAGTCGGCCAAAAATAATATTTTCCATCATCATCAAAAAGTACTCCTCAACACCTTCGATTCAATATAAAGAACGTTTAAATCGGATAAACAACGAATAAGTTATGGATATTTCAAAATAGCGCAAAAACATAAACCGGACGCCCGACACTATGAAACGGTTCGAAAAAACTGTACCGATTGGACTAAGTTCAGACCTCAAAACTATTTTTCCTAGAAAGAACATCTTGTTAGCTTTCCAACGCTTCAAACGGGGGTCAAAACCGACTTACGGTTCAAGAGATATGAATTTCCAAAGTTTTCCGACAATTACACAAAACCAGAAAAATCAGCAATGCAGCCCTGCGGGTTCTACTGGTGCAGCTGCTATTTTTTGGCGTTTTCGTCCGAAAACCCGACCGATTCACATAATTCCTTCGAAACAAACACATGGTAATATCACATAAATACATACGGACATATTAGAATCAAGAAATACGCGATTACTCGACATTTAGTTTTCACTAAAACTCATACTCTTCGAAACCTAAAAATGTCATTTCTCCAAATATCAACCGATTCCAACGAAACGAGTTTCTATAATCGGCCTCACCTCACTCGACTAATCTACGCAATTTGTTTCGAATTTCATCCGTGAAAACATCTTTTACGACTGATTATGTCATTTTCAACCTAAAACTCATATTTCTCTAAACAACCAAAACAATCGGAAACAATCATACATAATCGTATACAAATTTAGAATAATGATATTTCACACCCTTACCCGAGTTTAGAAATGATCGGAAGTCGATTCGGGTGAAAATCCCACACTTTCTCTTCTCTTTTCTTCTCTTCCTTTTCCTTCTCTTCTATTTCCTTCCATTTCTCTTACTATCTCATTCTATATATAGTTTTCTCTCTTTTTCTTTCCTTTCTAATTCTATCCCTTCTATTTCTTTTCTCACAAACACAAAAATATTTACTTAACATAAATATCCCAAAATATCTATTAACTCATTAATTGAATACTATTTAAGGTGAAAAAGTCTAAAATACCCTCTATTCCAATTTTCCCTGCAAACTCTCAAAAACGGTAAAAATGCTTAATATGAAAACATAACATATTAAAACACCAATTTTACAAATAACATAATCATTGTCAAATTAAAGTAAAATACTCCACAAAATAATATAATTAACACCACAAATAGAGATAATTAAAATCGGGTCGTTACAACTCTCCCCCACTTAGACATTTTCGTCCTCGAAAATATGCTAAGCACACACAAACTCGGATACTACTCTCGCGTCCGACCAACCAACTATCATGCCGACACAAGGCACACCACGAATAACATAAACAACAAACCAACAAACAACAACGACAAGACAACGACCACGACAAGATTGACACCAACACCATTGGTACCACTCCCCTAATCCCCAAACATAGGAATTAGCTACACGTACTCGAACCATCACAATGGAAACGAAACAACAACACGGACAAGAACATAACGTTCCATGACACAACATTATCTCAACAACATCCACAAAACCAGGATACCTGCATCCTTGTCTCTCAACAACTAATACAAGAATTCCACACTTTCCCTGTGCACTCTGATTACTCGCGACTAACAAAACCACTAATTCCATAATCAACATTTGACTTTTTCTACTAATCACCAGAAAATCCTTGTTCACTTGTTATATCCACTACTTCATTCTATGCTGCATTAGCCTACACACCAGACACAAGCATCTGAACTGCTCAAACAATTATACTTATCTGACCATCCGATCATACCCATGCAAAGGCTTCCAACTTAACTCATCAGGCAAGACATTAATCCTTCTCAAAGAATAATCCTACCCAAATTCATAACCCGTCTTGGAATTCCAACCCTCCTAGTTGTCTCATGCTCTATTCTCTTGCGATTACCAATCACTTCAAACTTAGATCCATAACAACAACACTTCCATACTTTCTACACAAAATCACTGCAACCAATCCCCAATCCTGAATAGTATAAATCCTTGGATGAATCCTCAATTATCGTAAAGCATAAGCTATGACTTAACCATATTGCATTAACCCACCGACTAAACTCATCAAGACATAACTCAATGCCCCTCAAACTGTTCTTTAAGATCAGGCAAAAATCAAAACTGGAGTTGTAGACAACTCCTACTTTTAGCTCCTTGAAACTTATTCGCAATGAACATCCACACTTGGATAACTTATCTTAAAACTTCATCTCTTTTCTAAACTTGCTACTCATACATAATGGTTTCCTTAAAATTCTTACATTGATACCTTAAGCTCAAAACTCCTTAACTCATTGTAACTCTGTGTTTTGCTTTCCATAGCATCCATACGAGTATACACCACATGCTGGCTATACGAATCAATCATCCATTCTTTGGCTTTACTTTTAATATCTAGAACACTAACACCACCAACATGCCATCTAAGCTGGAAAGACACGTCTACTCCATCCAACACAATTTCCGTCTGCTATCAACAAGAGATTAAGGGTGATCAGTTCCTCAATTTGCCAATAGACAGCCGACAATCATGATGGGGCATAGACCATCTTTACCACGCTATAACAATCTTCCTTGTCTCTTGTGCGCAAAACCACCTAAGGTACAAATCCTTAATTGACATATCCTTACCTCCGCACTCCCTTCGGAATCGGGAACAACACTGTCCAAGCAACACTTACAATCGGGCAACCAACAGCATACTGAGCTAACGCTCCACACCTGAAGTCACTTGGAGAAGTATCAGCTTCTCCCTCACTTATCTCATTCTCAATCCTGAAGACAAAGATTAGAAAACTAGAGAGTACTGATAGTGTTCCACACACCTATCACGTACTAAGGAATCAACAACATCGACAAATACACAAAATCCATAATGAAGACTTTACCATACATGGTCAAAAGACAACTGACACGCACCAAGGACTTAGTTACCGACCCTGAAGCAGTCATAAACAAATTCAAACACTTTGCGCACTCATAGGAAATAAGCAAATGAGTCTCTTTCAAAACAACTTCAGCAAAAAAAAGGTACAATTTATAAAACTTATACCTTTAATCAACGATCCGCACTAGCAGTGTCTGACCCCTTTCCGCCCGCTTGAGCTTGTTTCGGTTTAGTACACTTAGTACTCATGTGACCCAATTCTCCACAGTTGTAGCAGGTCACTAAACTCTTTCTACAATCGGCAACAGAATGCCCTTTACGTCCACAGTTAGAACACTTCAATGCAGTATTCCTGCACTCCACGGATTTATGTCCGACTTCACCACAGTCATAACACTTAATGGAACCGAAACCTCCTCCGCCAGCTTTCCTATCAAAGTTTCCCTTATGCTTGCCCTTATCAGCGGGTGTCACATAAGGTCCACTCCTCGCTTGTTGCTTACTCTTACTCTCCTTCACACTCTTGTAATATGTAGAACGAGCCTTGCTGTCTTCCTCGAAGATTCTGCAACATTCAGTCAAATCAGAAAACGTTCTAATCCTCTGATATCCCACAGCTTGCTTAATCTCAGGACGCAAACCGTTCTCATACTTAATGCACTTTGAGAACTCAGCAGTAACGACAGCATAATGAGGATAAAACTGAACCAACTCAACAAATCTAGCAGTATATTCCACCACGGACATACTACCTTGTTTCAATTCCAGAAATTCAATCTCTTTCTTTCCTTTAACACTCTCCGGGTAATACTTCACCAAAAACTCAGTACGAAACAATTCCCAAGTTATCTCCTCATGATCCACCTCAAGAATTTGACGCCTACCGACCCACCAATCGTCGGCTTCTTCCTTCAGCATGTGAGATCCAAGCCTCACCTTATCCTCTTCAGTACAATCCATAACCCTGAAAATTCTTTCAATTTCCTTCAACCAGAGTTGAGCACCATCGGGATCGAATCTTCCTTTGAAGACCGGTGGTTGATTCTTTCTGAACTCATCGTTCGCATTCGCATTCGGTGCACCCTGCACAGCCCTAGCCATTGCTTCCATAGCAGCAGCCATAGCAACATCATTTCTACCAACCATATCCGACTGTTCCCAAAAATAACAACAAGGTAAACAATAATTTAACCAACACAACCACAAGACAGACACAACTGACTCAACACTGGCTCTGATACCACTATTGTAACACCCCCATTTTATACCCCCAAATAATCAATTAAATCATTTACGCACATATTAAAAATTTTGTCAGAGCATAATTATAACATGGGATAAAAGAGGCATGCCACAATTTATATGAAATTAAAACATACAACACCTGCTCAAATAGATATGCAACAGTGGGGTAACTATCAGCAATAAAGGATCTCAGTCCTTACACCCACATATCAATCAATATTTAGAATATAAGCGGAAAATCTAAACATTGCAACATCAAACATATATATACATCATCCAGTGAATCACATCAAACATCAGGTTTATACACATAATTCATCAGCCAGATACATAAATCAATGCATCACAAAAAGGAATTCAAAATCATCCTAGCTACCCGACGCTACATATCAGAGTCAGACGACCAAAAAGAAGTGAAGACACGCTTCACCAAAGACCACCAGCATACCTAATCTGCAATGCCTCATAGAGCATTATAAAACAGCAGAAGGGTGAGAAATTTTATCATAATAACGTTGCATATAATTATATATATCTCAAAATCTAATACACATATACCACATTCTCACCACAACTCATCACTATGCATATATTTATACACATAACATCAAACATATACCATAAGTCATTTACAAGGCATAACAATCCGTAATCAACACATAAAATCCCATAGGCATATCCATTCATGCTCAAATACATGTATCACTAATACATATTCATTTATTCAACATAAACACTCATACCTGTTTACTTACCAATGTATCATTACAACGATACCATCCTTACTGCAAATCATCACATTTCATTCTATATGCATCGCAAGGCATATATATATATATATATATATATATATATATATATATATACATATATATATATATATATATATATACACACAAACCAAATACATTCATCACAATGCTTATCATCCAACATAAATACATACATTTATGTTCATTCCATCAATGCACAAATACAATGATGTCAAATGCAAATCATAGAGACCGACACTCGACTCTATGCAGATGCAATGCGGTACCGACTCATCAACCCAAGTTCAATTGAAGAACTTGTTGGAACCATCGCTCACACCTATCACTTAGGTTCACGACGTTCACCCATTGCTCACACCTATCACCTAGGTTCACAATGTTTATGGATTGCTCACACCTATCACCTAGGTTCACAATCCGATTGCTCACACCTATCACCTAGGTTCACAATCGTTTGTAATTATCGCTCACACCTATCACTTAGGTTCACGACTTACAATGGGTTCATCTTAGAACCCTTTAACCCAAAAATGCACATCATGATGTTTCACATACAACATGACTCATGACACTCTTGAAATGCATACGTATTCACAATATAGTCATGCATTTATCTCATACATATCACATACATCAATTGTATAACAACATATACAATTCTTCAAATACAACAATGTGATCCACATAGTCATTTTCATGCATTGTAATTCAATTTATATCAATGCAATTATTTGCCCTAAGGCCACAAACCATCATCACAACATCTCATCATATATTCACATTTAACATGCATTATCACTTAATTCAAACAATGCATACATTCACTAAAGATCTACAATTCACAAAGAATTCCTCAATCAAAGGTTCACTCCACAAACCTGTCCACAACACATTCATACCATTCACAATTAACATACTTAACATTTTCTACAAAATCACTATTCACAAATAGTCGGAAAAGTCGGCCAAAAATAATATTTTCCATCATCATCAAAAAGTACTCCTCAACACCTTCGATTCGATATAAAGAACGTTTAAATCGGATAAACAACGAATAAGTTATGGATATTTCAAAATAGCGCAAAAACATAAACCGGACGCCCGACACTACGAAACGGTTCGAAAAAACTGTACCGATTGGACTAGGTTCAGACCTCAAAACTATTTTTCCTAGAAAGAACATCTTGTTAGCTTTCCAACGCTTCAAACGGGGGTCAAAACTGACTTACGGTTCAAGAGATATGAATTTCCGAAGTTTTCCGACAATTACACAAAACCAGAAAAATCAGCAATGCAGCCCTGCGGGTTCTACTAGTGCAGCTGCTATTTTTCGGCGTTTTCGTCCGAAAACCCGACCGATTCACATAATTCCTTCGAAACAAACACATGGTAATATCACATAAATACATACGGACATATTATAATCAAGAAATACGCGATTACTCGACATTTAGTTTTCACTAAAACTCATACTCTTCGAAACCTAAAAATGTCATTTCTCCAAATATCAACCGATTCCAACGAAACGAGTTTCTATAATCTCGGCCTCACCTCACTCGACTAATCTACGCAATTTGTTTTGAATTTCATCCGTGAAAACATCTTTTACGACCGATTATGTCATTTTCAACCTAAAACTCATATTTCTCTAAACAACCAAAACAATCGGAAACAATCATACATAATCGTATACAAATTTAGAATAATGATATTTCACACCCTTACCCGAGTTTAGAAACGATCGGAAGTCGATTCGGGTGAAAATCCCACACTTTCTCTTCTCTTTTCTTCTCTTCCTTTTCCTTCTCTTCTATTTCCTTCCATTTCTCTTACTATCTCATTCTATATATAGTTTTCTCTCTTTTTCTTTCCTTTCTAATTCTATCCCTTCTATTTCTTTTCTCACAAACACAAAAATATTTACTTAACATAAATATCCCAAAATATCTATTAACTCATTAATTGAATACTATTTAAGGTAAAAAGTCTAAAATACCCTCTATTCCAATTTTCCCTGCAAACTCTCAAAAACGGTAAAAATGCTTAATATGAAAACATAACATATTAAAACACCAATTTCACAAATAACATAATCATTGTTAAAGTAAAATACTCCACAAAATAATATAATTAACACCACAAATAGAGATAATTAAAATCGGGTCGTTACACAGTGTAACCTGACGAGGTCTGTTTCCATCGACCGAACATCCTTACTTTGATATCTAGTAGGATTCCCGTTAGTAATACTAATTTGCTGGGTGTCTTCGTCTATATAGATTGGAAGTCACCAATGGTTCAACAAGTGCTGAAGTGTTTCCTGGACAAGGGCACAACCTTGATCATTTTCCCAACCCGCTTTACAGCTCTGATAATCATGTGAAGTGAGAAAACCGAGTTGGACTTACGTAGCGTGTAACTCCACCAGGCTGATATTCATCAAGCGATTATTGAAGATTTGAATCATGTTGATCTGATAATGATTCCTATCATGGTAGCCTTGGATCCATCCAAGATTCATCTGACGCTGGAGGGCCTCTTGTACAAAAGAGCATCCCTGTTTGTTTACCGAGCAAGTCAGACAGGAATTGTACTCATGCTGCGGCAGATTATGATACTGGCTTTGGCTTCAGTGCATCGCCACCAAGTTGACATTCATCGCACGGATGTCGTGGTTTTGAATGATGTTGGAGTTCGTATAAACCATGTTAACTCCACGAACTCGGTGCTCCTGGATCCATCTGAGATCCATCTGTTCCTGTAGAGCTGATTGCACCACATAACATCCTTTATCTATATATCTATCTCTCTCTCTCTCTCTCTCTCTCTCTCTCTCTCATCTTATCAAACTCTATTACCAAACACACACGCCACTACATGTGTGTATCGGTATGCAACAAGAATACATTTTTCCGTCAATAGTCATTCTAATCATAATTTGTATCTATTATATTTCCTAATGTGAATTTTAAAACATATATGTTACTTATTTTGACATACCAAATTTTATTGTCCTCCATCACAAAAATATAACATCATCCTTACCAAGATGCCCCATCAATGAATCCAACATGGTCAGTCAAAGAAGTATGTGATTTCTTGTAGGCTCCAGCGACTGTGAGAATGTGTCCAAATGACCATACGACCACTGTCGAGAATATGACCGCAAAGCGATCTAGGACTAAAATATGTTGGTCCCCTCTGTAACACCTCAAAATTTTCCCTCATGGTTTTAACTTTAACTGGCTTATGTTTCACTTCATTCTTACATAATCATCTTTGCATATCATTGGTTCTCAGCATGGGATCAAGGTATATAAGAAATCTCAAGTGAATCACATTCTTCTAACTAGTGCAAAATTAGGGTTCTGGTGAAAAGTCAGTGCAAGTGTGTTTTTGAGCCAAGGCTTGATTTCAAGGTTTTCCATATGGTTTCAATTATCTAAGGATGAAGTATTGGCCATTGGTTCATTTTAGAGGATATTCAATTGATCAATTGGTTGAGAATCAATCAGATTGGGGGAAAGTCAACTGTGCAGAGGAAAAAGTCAACTCCTGACTTTTTGAGGTCAAATTCATGTTCCTCATGTCAAATATGTCCATTGATGGAGGTTTGATAAGGAAATGTCAAGTGATTCATCAAAAATCAAAAGATATGAAAAGTTGCTAAAAATAGAAACTAGGGTTTCTCATCAGCAACGGTATGATCTGATCTCCAACAGATAAGTAAGCTTGATGTTATCCTCTAGCAGAGTTGATGTCGTCAACCCCCGTTCCCCAAGCAGATTTTTTGGTAGTGACTGGTGTTTCCCAACAGGGTGAAGGTAAGGGCATCACCCAGCAGCAGGTTAAGTTCAGTAATATCCCTAAGCAGGTTCGCAATTATTGACTTGTCTCCCCAAGAAGAGTTTGGTGGTGATCTTCGCAGTGGTTTGTTCAATAGCTGTTGATATCCCCAGCAGGTCTTAAGTCCAATTGTTATTGGCATCCTTCAGATCCAGGTTTTGAGTTCTATCTTCGGTAGAAGTCGTTGGTAATCCCCAGGAAGAAAATTCTCTTTGGGTTCCACCTTCAATATTCATTTTTATCCATATCCAACAGAGTTGAACTTCTCTCAGAGTTTTCATTTCCAGCAGTGTTTGTGATCAGGAAGTAGTTTGGTGAAATCTTCCTCAGCAGGGTCTTTTATTTCAGAGGACAATTTAGTTTGTCATCCCCGGTGGAGTTGCCTTCGTATTCAACATTTATTTTACTGGAGCGCCTCTTTTGCATTGCATAAGCATTCTTGCATGGTATCCTCCCAAACGCGTAGCATTTCCATTTCGTATGGAGCATTACGCCATAGAAAAATTCAAACATATGCATTCGAAGCATAAGCCAGGTTTGATATCTGTTACCAGTTTCTTTCCCCAGCAGAAAGAGATGTAATTCAGGAGACGTTGTTTGACATTACACTGCAACCAGTGGATTCTTCCTTCTTACTGTTGTTCCTTCTTATACTCCCCTACAGAGTTGTCTGTTTAGATTTCTCTTTCCTTAGCGGAGTCATCTTTGTAGATCCGTTGATTCTACTTATCTTGGGTTTGAAAGTCTACCTTCGGCTTAGTCTTTCTTTTCGAGTTCGTCTTCGGCCGTCCTCGTACCCTTTGTTTGAAAGTCCACCTTCGGCTTGGTCTTTCTTTTTCGAGTTCGCCTTTGGTCATTCTCGTATTATCTTGGGTTTGAAAGTCCACCTTCAGCTTGATCTTTCTTTTTGAGTTCGCCTTCGACCGTCCTCGTACCCTTTGTTTGAAATTCCACCTTTGGCTTGGTCTTTCTTTTCGAGTTCTCCTTCGGCCGTCCTCGTGTTATCTTGGGTTTGAAAGTCTACCTTCGGCTTAGTCTTTCTTTTCGAGTTAGCCTTCGCCCGTTCTCGTATTACCTTTGTTTGAAAGTCCACCTTCGGCTTGGTCTTTCTTTTTCGAGTTTGCCTTCGGCCATTCTCGTATTATTTTGGGTTTGAAAGTCCACCTTCGGCTTGGTCTTTCTTTTCGAGTTCGCCTTCGGCCGTCCTCGTGTTACCCTTTGTTTGAAAGTTCACCTTCGGCTTAGTCTTTCTTTTTGAGTTCGCCTTCGGCCATTCTCGTATTACCTTTGTTTGAAAGTCCACTTTCGGCTTGGTCTTTCTTTTTTTGAGTTCGCCTTCAGCCGTTCTCGTATTATTTCGGGTTTGAAAGTCCACCTTCGGCTTGGTCTTTCTTTTCGGATTCGCCTTCGGCCCTCCTCGTATTATTTTGTTGTTGGAAAGTCCACCTTCGACTTGGCCTTTCTTTTCGAGTTCGCCTTCGACCGCCCTCGTGCTATTTTGTTGTTTGAAAGCCCACCTTCGGCTTGGCCTTTCTTTTCGAGTTCGCCTTCGGCCGTCCTCGTATTATTTTGTTGTTGGAAAGTCCACCTTAAGCTTGGTCTTTCTTTTCGAGTTCACCTGCGGCCGTCCTTATTTTCTTTTGTTGGTTAGCCCGCCTTCGGCCGGTCTCGTATTCCCAGCATAGTCCGTCTGCGGCCGGTCCTTATTTTTCGAGTTTGCCTTCGGCCGTCCTCGTAAACCTACTATTTCATTATCCCCCACAGGTTACAAATTTCCAGGTTATTTTGGTATTCAAACTCCGTGTATCCCGATCGTTTGGAAACCTTCACTTCCATACCCTCGGATCCAAGACGTTTGAATAGGGGCAGCTGTAACACCTCAAAATTTGCCCTCATGGTTTTAACTTTAACTGGCTTATGTTTCACTTCATTCTTGCATAATTATCTTTGCATATCATTGGTTCTCAACATGGGATCAAGGTATATAAGAAATTTCAAGTGAATCACATTCCCCTAACTAGTGCAAAATTAGGGTTCTGGTGAAAAGTCAGTGCAAGTGTGTTTTTGAGCCAAGGCTTGATTTCAAGTTTTTCCATATGGTTTCAATTGTCTAAGGATGAAGTATTGGCCATTGGTTCATTTCTGAGGATATTCAATTGATCAATTGGTTGAGAATCAATCAAATTGGGGAAAAGTCAACTGTGCAGAGGAAAAAGTCAACTCCTGACTTTTTGAGGTCAAATTCATGTTCCTCATGTCAAATATGTCCATTGATGGAGGTTTGATCAGGAAATGTCAAGTGATTCATCAAAAATCAAAAGATATGAAAAGTTGCTAAAAATAGAAACTAGGGTTTCTAAATTTAGTAAGTTTTGGGTAGGTGAAAGACCATCTTTGGAGCTCTCTTTCTCTATGATGCAAGTGCCAAATTGAAAATTTCAAGAGGCCTAATTAAAGTCTACATCTTAAGCTTCAAAACCATAGCAAGAACTCCTCCATTGGCTTAAAATTGAAGGAGTTATGATTGTTCAAAGTTGGAGGCTTGCAAGGCATTTTGGGCTAGGCAAGCAGGCCATGGGCAAGCTGGCTCAGAGTAAAATCATCAAACACCTTGTGTGCATGCAGTGTTCAAGTTCATGACCAATTATCTCTATGATGGAGACTTCAAATAAAAAAATGTTCAACATGAGTTTTATTCATCTCAATCTTCTCTACAACTTTGATGTTGGGGAATTTTTCATATGATCAACCATTTGGGAAATATGGAGGGTAAAAGTAAGGACCTTAACCTAATTCATTCACACGCATGGAGGCTGGGCACGAACCAAGTCAGGCTGGCCAACCATTCAGTTATGACCACACACTTTCATTGATATTTTTAAGCATTTTAAAGGCTTTCATTGTGATGGTTCTCAACACCAATCTTGTTATACTCCATGAGCTCTTTCTAAAGACCTCCAATTTAATTCATTTGGTTCAATATGCTTGGAATTATTCCTCTTCAAAGTCATCACCATGGGAGAGCTCAAGTGCTCATGTCATGTTGTTATGTTTGCTAGCAAAGTTCAAAAGGAAGACAGGTTGCATTGTTGTTGTTATATCATGCGCATCATATTACCTTTTAAAGCCAAACAAACACATCACATACATACATACTCATGTACTCTTCTTTACTTAAAATGTCCAAACCAAAAAAGAAATAACTTGTATGACAAGCTGCTGCAAGTTCATTGAAACCATCATCACCTTTCATCATGATCATAACATAAGCTTCCATGCTCTCTCTCTACACATAAACTAAAACCCGAGCTAATCTTAACCTTACACTCACTCTCCATTTTCAATTTCAACTTCACTCACCTTCTAACCAACTCAACCATAGTTCTAACTGTTAACCATAACAGTTAGAACTTAACTCAACATATATAAACAAAACCCTAACATAATTTCACAACAACTTGATTTATTCTTCACTCTCCTTCACTTCACACTCTCTCTCTCTCTCTGAAATTTTTCTCTCTCTCGAGGCTCTGAGATCTCCATTCTCCTTGCATCCTTCATCTCCATTCTTCATCAATCATTACCTGTGAAGTGCGTGTGAGCAGAAGATTGAATCTACAGAGGTTGCTTCTTGATTCCTTCATCTTCATCAGTTGATTTTCAAGCAGTTTGAAGCTCTTTCACAGCCTTTATTTGGCCAGTAGCAAGCTCTAAAGATCAAGGATTATCTTCATCTGGTTTTCTTGTGCTCAAAGGTTCACTACATTTCAGGTTCCTCTTCATTTTCCTCTTGCATTTTAAGTTGATTTAAACTTGATTTTGTGTGTTTTGGAGCTCAATAGGAGCAATGTGAACTCTAGCTAGTTGATAGGCACCCTAGGTGCATATATCTCAAATTCTAGGGCAAAATGTTTGGCTTCGAGTTGCTTTGTGTGTACTGTGTTTGTGAAATTTAAGCCTGGATTCATGATCTACATGTTGAGAGGATCGTTTTGGTATAAGATTTGTGCGTTTCTGGAATGTTTGGCACCTGTGCACGGTGGAGACTCGCCGGAGAAGACGACCAGAGTCTTCTCCGGCCACCTGAGTTCTTCAACTCACATAAACCCTAACTCCTTGCCAGATTTAATCTCAGCCTTCCATTTATTTTGATCCAACGCATGTTAAACTGCCAGTGCATTAATGAACATGCTCTCTTGCACGTGCTTCACTTTTCTGATTTTATTGTGGATATATGATTTCACGTGTTTGCATCATCCTATCTTATCATGTGCGTTCATCCTAAGCCACATGATTGGATTACTTTCGTGATCATCTTGATTGACTGGATCTAATGGCTCACGTTGAGTAAACTTTTGTTGACTGGGCACCTGATATGCTCTGCAGGCTTATACGCGCTTTGGGCTTAGTGCGTTTGTTATCTGTACCCCCTCCTTTTGAGCCCAATTGATCCTGAACTGGATTTTTTGCTTTCGTTGCACCCCCTGGCTTTTTTTCTTTATTTTTTATTTTTCTTTTCATACTTGTTTACATTTTAATTTTTAAAAATAGTTGTGCACATTTAAAAATTCCAAATAAATTCATGAAGTATCCCTGGACATTTAAATAGTTTTACACATTTTTATTTTTCATTTTTGGATTATTTTAATATTTTTTGTAAATTTTCCAATGTGATGCATTGTGTATGATCTTTTTTCATGATCCATGTTGAATTGGTGAATTGTTTTACATAGTTGTGAGTTGAATTTTCACATGAAAATTGATACAGGCTATTGTGACATCCTGAGGCACTTTTTGAAATTTTTGTAGATTTTTAAAAGTATTTTTGATTGATGTTTGAATGTCACATTTGTGTATAATGCTTGTGTTACTTGTGTGAACTTGTGAAGCATGTTTGAGTATGATTCTTAATGAGTTTTGATCCATTCTTTTGAGACATGTTTGCTTGCTTTTACACTTCCATGTACCTGCATCTTTCAATTTTCTTGACCTATTAACATGTTATTTGTGAATTCATAAATGCACCTTTGTTTATGTGAATGTTATGGAACATGTGCTAGGGTTTTGAAGTGAATTTTATGCAATCTTATGTGATACTTGTTGAGACCTTTTGATACATGTTATGTGAATATTATAGGTCCTAATTCTCATATTATAGGTCATTACTTGTTTATCTTGGATTGACTTGTATGCCGTTGTTTGAACTTGAATTGTCTTGTGGACTTGTGTTTTTCTTCTTACACATTTTGATGGTTTGTTTTCATTAATGCTTGTATGATCTTGAATGTCCATTTAAACTTGATTCATGTTCTGTTTGTGATCATTGTCAATCATATAACATGATTTCTAAGTGCATCTTGCATGTTTCATAAGTTCATGAACATTTAGTACTTGTTTGACTTTACTTGTACATGTTTGCTTAAACTTTTGAACTTGCATTAACATGAAATGTGTGTGAGTTTTGTATGCTCATTCTTTCATTCTAAACGTCATATCATACACCATATGCCATTGACTTGCATTCATTTCTAAATACGTTCATCTTGCCTCTTCATTCTTTACTTGTGTTACAAGTTATGCATGTTTGATTGAACTTAAGTGGTGTTTTGTTTTCACTTCTTCTTGCTTCATCTTCTCTAATGCTTGCATTCATGATTCACATGCCATCTTAATGACATCTCCAAACCTTCATAAATGTCATTCAATTCTGACTTTTATGTTTGTATTTGCATTTATTCATGTTTATGATTCATATGCTTTCATCTTGCATAGTTAGTACATAACTTGCCTTTGTATGATCTTTTGATGCATAGTTTGACATTGTTTGGTTTCATTTGGCATGTTAACCTTAGTAGGATACCTTGACATGTACCTACTGCCCTTGGATGGTTCTTAACCCTTAGGACCCTTTCCTCTTAGTTCAAACTTTGTTTACTTCTTATGTTGTTTTCTTAAAACAACTAGCATGGTTTGCTTTACTTTTTATCACTTGTATTCAATACTTGTGTTTATTTTGTGCTAACCTTTTGTATAGGGGAAGAGGTAAGACATATGAGTATGTGGATGCTTATCCATGCTCATTCCTTTTTTCATCTCTCATCTCTTTTACTTTCTCTTTTGTGTATGGATTACATGATATAATGCTTGTTTGAACAACTCTCTCACACCCCTTTGGGATCTTAGCTTAACCTTAATTTTGGATTAAGGTAAGGTAAGATAAGCATTAGGTAATTCAATCCCTACTTGTTCTTTAGGTAGTTTCTTTTCTTACCTCAATTATAGGGCCACCTTTGCATGATAACATTAGGATAGAATTCCCCTTAGTGTATTCTTTTCCTTGAGTCCTTTCTTCTCTCTCTTAAAGAAAAATCTCAAAAAACACTTAATAATTAAAAGTGTGCTTCATGTGCCATGAGCCTTAAGTACATAGTATACTTTATTGCGCGAGGCGTGTGACTCATTGCGCAAAGTAATTACTATGTCATAGACTTTAACACGAGGCATACCGCAAACAAAAAATCAAAACACTTCTGTCTAAAAAACACAAAAACAAACTCAAACATTTTCATCCTTCGGGATTGTTAAGTTTCGAACCAATTTCAGAAAAGAGCACGTTACTTCCGTCTCGTCGCAAACAGGTATCGACCCTAACTGTCGGACGTGAACTCAACGTCGCTCATAAAAAACACCGACCTTGTTAGGTCAAACTACGACTGCTCTGATTTCCTCTCTCTGGTTAGATTGAGGATACGTAGGCACAAGACGGCGATGTCTTGGCGAGCAACCTCCCCCCTTAGTTCGTGTCCGAACTACGTTGACTCCGACTTTCCCACTGTACGAGGGAATACGTAGGCATAGGAAGACGATGTCCTATCGAGTCACTTCCTTTTCTTTTCTTATTCGTTTCTTTATTCTTTTCTGTTCCCGTTTCTTCTCCTTTCAAGTAGCAGCGGAGCTCCAGATGACGACACCCTTTGATCGAGACAATAAGCGTGGATCCCATCGAGTACGATGGACGCGTGGGGGTGCTAATACCCTCCCCTCGTGTAACCGACTCCCTTACCGGTTTCTCTTGGTCGCGATGACCATGCTTTTCCTTCCCTCAGGTTTATGCAGTGTTTCCTTTCCCTCTATTGGGATAAATACACATTGCTAGCGACTCTGTTTCCGCGCCACTTTCGCGTTTGTACCTGGATGAAAATCCTGGGAATGACACCCTCTCCTCACATGAGGAAGGTACTGCTCAAAGAAACAATCGTACATTAGAATATAAGTGTGAAATATGACAGAAATAATGTAAAGGAAATAATAAAAACTCACCTGGGTAAATATCAACAAAACTACAAGCTCAGGTAATCCAATCTCGACTGTAACACCCCCAATCTAATACCCCCAATAAATAAAGCGATAAATAAAATTCAAAATTTCATCAGAGTATATTTAAAACATTCACGGCATAGACTGAGGGGTCACATCAAATTGAAATAAACATGCAACAACCTGCTCATATAGATATGCAATAATTCAGGTAGCACATAACAAAGAAACCTAGTTCCTAACACCCACAATTCAGATACAGAATAAAAGCAGAAGATCTGTAATTGAATCTCATATATATATATATCATAAAAGTTTGTCTGTCATATACAACATCATACATGTACAATCCAAAAGATATATATACATAATACAAAATAATCACACTCGATCTCCCCGACTACCCGGTGCTACATATCAGAGCCGACCAACAAAAGAATGAAGACCTAAGCTTCACAAAAAGACCTCCAGCATCTAATCTGCAATGCCTCATAGAGCATTTAAAACAGCAGAAGGGTGTGAAATACAATCATAATATAATTGCATACAATTATATAATAACACAAAAATACACATATAAAATATTCTCACCACCACTTATACCAAAATTCAAACGCCAAACAACACAATGTATATTTCATATATCCATCACCAAGGTATATCAACCATGCACAACACACATATCGCCAACATATATACATATATCAACTCATCAATTTCATCCACAATTCCACACACAATTAATCCATTCATGATTTATGCAAATGCACAGAGACCGACACAAAGACTCTATGCAATGCACATGCGGTACCATCCATCCATCATTCTCAACACTAGTTCACTCAGGAACTATTGGTATCATCGCTTGTTACTTAGTGTAACTCCCCGTCGGGTAAACAATGTTCCCCGTCACTTTCGGTCCTCTTTGTATAAGGCTTACGATCCGATCGCTTTCGGTCCTCTTTGTATAAGGCTCACGATCGTCTATAATCATCGCTTTCAGTCCTTTTTTCATAAGGCTCACGATGTTATAGCGGATTCCCTCTGGAATCGATTCGTCACTCACACCCAATAGGGCACACGACATCACAAGAATGTATATCATGATGCTTGGAATACAATGACTCATGAAATTCAAATGCACACATATATTCAACCATCTCAATAAACAATAATCATGCTTTGCAATTCAAGCCCAAAACAATGCATTTATTTGCCATACGGCCACAAACCATCATCACAACATTTATCACATGTATTTCCATCACACAACAGCACACAAGTCACACAATATTCATATCAACAACATATTTCATAATACACATCAACTACACACACTTACAATAGTATAAGTTAACAAAACGACACCATTCCAATTCCCGATATAATTAAATCGGCCACTAGTCTCAAAACCAATAATATAAGAAAGAACATGTCAAAAGCTTTCCAACGCACCGAACCGCGCCACAAACCGGCTCACGGATCAAAAGTTATAAAGAAAACAAATTGGGAAAAACTGTCATGTTCGCAGTACGAAGCTCCTAGCGAGTCCTTCGCTTCCTCATTCGCAGTGCGAATTCCCCAGCGAACCATGGCAGAAAGGAAAATAGCCTAAAAATTCCCAACGTTCGCAGTGCGAATACCCAGTGAATCTTCGCTTCCCCCTTCGCAGTGCGAGTCTCCTAGCGAACAGTGGCAGAAAGAAAACAACACAAAATAACACAATGTTCGCAGTGCGAACCTCTGGCGAATGCTCGCCCTCACCTTCGCAGTGCGAATAGCCAGTGAATGCTCGCTTTCCCCTTCGCTAGGGGATTCGCAGTGCGAACCTGCAAAAACCAGAAAACCCAGCAGCGCTGTTACATAACCCAAAATCATCTTTTCCCCACCAAAACACTTTCAAACCAACACATAACAATTAGAACATAATCTAATCATGGTAACAAGTATTCTACCGAATTTACATCGATTTCCAACCACGAAAACATCGATTTCTACTCGTTTATCACATTTCGACCTATATTTAAAAACCAATAAAACTTCCACACAAACATACATAATCATACACAAACATAGTATAATCGAGTTTCGCACCCTTACCCGATTAAATCGCGTTTGAAAAGTCGGTTGAATCGGTTCCTAGATTTCCAAGCTTTCTCTCTTTTCTTCTCCTCTTTTCTTTCTTCCTCTTTTTATTCTTCTCTTTTTCTTTCCTTTCTATTTTCTCTCTTTCTATTTCTATTATATGAAAAATATAATATCTACCCAACAAAAGACCAAAATACCCCTACACTCAAATATCTCGCAACGCTCCCAAAACGCGATAAAATATAATCACGATGAAAAATAATATATTTCCAAATAAAAGTCAAAAATAAAATAATATAATAATAAAATAATCAAAACGACTCAATTAAATAAAACTGACAAAACTAGGGCGTTACAACTCTCCCCCACTTAGAAATTTTCGTCCTCGAAAATATTACCTGAGACGAACAACTCTGGATACGACTCCCGCATCCGACTCTCCAACTCCCAAGTCAAATTTCCCTCAGCAGCGCCTCCCCACGCTACTTTCACCAGTGCAATATCCTTGCCCCTTAACCGCTTCAACTCGCGATCCAAAATCCTAACCGGTAATGCCTCAACCATATGGTTCTCCCTTACCTCAACCTCATCCATCGGAATCACATGCGACGGATCCGGAACATACTCCCGAAGCTGTGAAACATGGAACACATCGTGCAAATTCGACAGACTCGGCGGAAACGCCACCCTATAAGGTACATCACCAATTCTCGTGGATATCTGGTAAGGACCAATAAACTGAGAAGTAAGCTTCTTCGACTTCAATGCACGACCAACACCCGTTACCGATGTAACTCTCAAAAATACATGATCGCCCTCTTGAAACTCAAGATCTTTCCTCCTTCGATCATGACAACTCTTCTGCCTACTCTGAGAAGGCTTCATTTTCTCACAAATAAGTTTCACCTTGTCCGTAGTCTGTTGAATCAATTCCGGTCCAACCACCGAACTCTCACCAGATTCATGCCAACACAACGGTGTTTGACATCTTCGTCCATACAACGCTTCAAATGGTGCCATTCCAATACTCGAATGGAAACTGTTGTTATACGTGAATTCAATCAATGTAAGATAACTATCCCACGCACCACCTTGTTCAAGAACACAAGCCCTCAACAAGTCTTCTAACGACTGAATCGTTCTCTCGGTCTGTCCATCCGTCTGCGGATGATAAGCCGAACTCAATCTCAATTTAGAACCCAACGCCTTTTGTAAACTTTCCCAAAATCTCGAGGTAAACCTCAGATCTCGATCTGAAACAATACTCAACGGAACACCATGTAATTTCACAATCACACTGATATAAATCTCAGCTAACCTCTCCAAAGAAAAACTGATGTCAATTGGAATGAAATGCGCTAATTTAGTCAGCCTATCCACCACCACCCAAATCGCATTATGTCCTCTCAGTGTGTTCGGCAACCCTGTCACAAAATCCATAGAAATACTATTCCATTTCCACCCAGGAATATCCAATAGTTGCAACAAACCACTAGGCTTTAGATATTCCACTTTCAACTTCTGACACGTCAAACAGGAATACACAAACTGAGCCACATCTCTCTTTAATCTAGACCACCAGAAAATCTGCTTCAAATCTTGGTACATCTTATTAGCTCCCGGATGTATACTCAAATTACTCCGGTGTCCTTCCTCCAGAATCATCCTTTTCAACTCCGAATCATCCGGAATACAAATTCTACCTCGGAACCTCAAAACACCTTTATCATCCACTTTAAAGTCCTCATTTTCACTTTTATCACCCACCGTCATCAAATCCACAAATTTCACATCCAATTTCTGTTTCTCGCTAACGGTCAACAGAAAATCATTAGTAACCTTCAACATACCAAGCCTTACACTGCCAGACGTCAATTCACACACCAAACTCAAATCTCTAAACGCTTCCAAAAGTTCCCACTCCTTAACCATCAAAGCAGACATATGCAACGATTTTCGACTCAACGCATCGGCTACCACATTAGCTTTACCCGGATGGTAATTCAAGCTAAAATCGTAGTCCTTCAAAAATTCTAACCATCTACGTTGCCTCATATTCAACTCTTTCTGATCAAACAAGTATTTCAAACTTTTGTGATCACTAAAGACTTCGAATCTTGCACCGTAGAGATAATGCCTCCAAATTTTCAACACAAAAACCACAGCCTCTAACTCAAGATCATGAGTAGGATAATTTTTCTCATGCACCCTCAATTGCCTCGAAGCATAAGCTACAACCTTACCTTCTTGCATCAACACTCCACCTAGCCCAATCAAAGACGCATCACAATACACCACAAACGGTTCAGTAGGATTCAGCAAAATCAAAATCGGAGCTGTCGTCAATCTTCTCTTCAGCTCACTAAAACTTTCCTCACACCGAATATCCCAAATGAACGCTTGCCCTTTACAAGTCAACTGGGTCAATGGAAGTGCTAACTTAGAAAAACCTTCAATGAACCTTCGATAATATCCGGCTAATCCCAAAAATCTTCTAATTTCAGTAACAGATATCGGAGCCTCCCATTGTAGAACTGCTTCTACTTTAAATGGATCCACAGCGATACCGTTACCTGAAATCACGTGACCAAGAAAACTCACTTCCGACAACCAGAATTCACACTTTGACAACTTGGCAAAAAGTTTCCTTTCCTTCAAAACTTGCAACACAATGCGCAAATGCTCCGCATGTTCCTCCCGGGACTTAGAATAAACCAAGATATCATCAATAAACACAACAACAAAATGATCCAAATGCTCGTGGAAAATACGATTCATGTACTCCATAAACACACCTGGTGCATTAGAAACCCCGAACGGCATCACCGAATATTCATAATGACCGTAACGTGTCCTAAAAGCTGTCTTCTGAATATCTTCCTCTTTCACCCTTATCTGATGATACCTCGACCTCAAGTCAATCTTACTAAACGCACACGCACCTACCAACTGATCCATCAGATCGTTAATTCTCGGAAGAGGATACTTATTCTTAATTGTCACTTTATTCAACTGGCGATAATCAATACACAATCGCATACTCCCATCTTTCTTTTTCACCAATAAAACTGAAGCACCCCAAGACGACACACTCGGCCTCACAAACCTCTTTTCCAATAATTTGTTCAATTGCTTCTTTAACTCAACCAACTCAGATGCCGACATTCGATATGGTGCCATCGATACAGGTCTAGTACCAGGAACTAGATCTATAGAAAACTCCACCTCTCTCACTAGCGGCACATCTGAAATATCCTCAGGAAACACTTCCGGAAAATCACACACAACAGGAAACACATCAAGTGAAACTTGACTATCCACGGTCAATGATGCAAACAACCCAAACAACTGAGTTTCATCTGCCAAAAGTTTCTTCAACTCTTTGGTAGATAAGAAACTCGAGTCTTCGTCTTCTTCAAGAGAAGGAAATCTTACTAGCTTATGATAACAATCAATATGAACCCGATTAAACTGTAACCAATTCATTCCCAAAACCACATCTAAACCCTCCAACGGCAAACACACCAAATCCATTTCAAAGTCTTTACCATAAATGGTCAAAGGACAACTTAAACAAACCAAAGAAGTAGTTACTGACCCCATTGCTGGAGTATCAATAACCATCTCTCCATCCATCGAAGAGAACAAAAGATTCAAACGCTTCGCGCACTCAGACGAAATAAACGAATGAGTCGCTCCAGTATCAATAATAGCAACTAAAGGCGTACTATTAATAAAACAAGTACCTCTGATTAGACGGTCTGCACTTGTAGTCTGAGTTCCCGCCAAGGCAAAAACTTTCCCACCAGTTGGAGCTTTCTTCGGTTTCGGACACTTCGTGCTAATATGACCAGGTTCACCACAGTTGAAACACGTCACCACATTCTTCCTTGCACAATCAGCTGCGACATGTCCTAAACCTCCTCAATTAGAACACTTCCTCAAATGCTTCCTACATTCGAACTGACGATGTCCTAGGTCACCACACCTATAACATCTCAGAGGACTAGTCAGTCCTCCCCCACTTGGCCTTTTCTCAAAATTACCTCTTTGCTTACCCTTATCTGCCGGTGTCACATACGGACCACTACGAAACAGTTGTTTCCCTTTCCTCTCGTTCACACTCTTATAGTGAGTAGAACGAGCTTTACTATCCTCCTCATAAATCCTACAACAATCCACCAAATCAGAAAACCTCCTTATCCTCTGATAACCAATTGCTTGCTTTATCTCAGGACGCAATCCGTTCTCAAACTTCACACACTTAGAAAACTCCGCAGTCGCATCCGCATAATGTGGATAAAACTGTACAAGCTCCACAAACTTAGCAGTATAATCAACAACAGACATACTACCTTGTTTCAACTCCAAGAACTCAATTTCCTTCTTTCCTCTTACATCTTCAGGAAAATACTTCCTCAGAAACTTAATGCTAAACACAGCCCAAGTGATCTCTTCCTCTGCAGCTTCCAACACATGACGTGTACCAACCCACAAATCATCAGCTTCTTCCAGCAACATGTGAGTACCCAGTCTCACCTTCTGATCCTCAGCACAATCCATCACTCAGAAGATTCTTTCAATCTCCTTAAGCCAAATCTGAGCACCATCAGGATCATATCTTCCTTTGAAGATAGACGGTTTGTTCTTCCTGAACTTATCATTACCAGCAGCATTAGGTGCACCCTGCACAGCCCGAGCCATGGCTTGCATCGCTGCAGCTAAAGCAGCGTCATTCCTACCAGCCATATTCTGTTCATTTCCAATAACAGCAACTATGGTTAAACAAACAGCTCACCGAACCACAAAGACCAACAAGGACTGACACAAACTGACACGGACTGGCTCGGATACCACTTAATGTAACACCCCCAATCTAATACCCCTAATAAATAAAGCGATAAATAAAATTCAAAATTTCATCAGAGTATATTTAAAACATTCACGGTATAGACCGAGGGGTCACATCAAATTGAAACAAACATGCAACAACCTGCTCATATAGATATGCAATAATTCAGGTAACACATAACAAAGGAACCTAGTTCCTAACACCCACAATTCAGATACAGAATAAAAGCGGAAGATCTGTAATTGAATCTCATATATATATATATATATATATATATATATATATATATATATATATATATATATATATATATATATATATATATATATATATATATCATAAAAGTTTGTCTGTCATATACAACATCATACATGTACAATCCAAAAGATATATATACATAATACAAAATAATCACACTCGATCTCCCCGACTACCCGGTGCTACATATTAGAGCCGACCGACAAAATAATGAAGACCTAAGCTTCACAAAAAGACCTCCAGCATCTAATCTGCAATGCCTCATAGAGCATTTAAAACAGCAGAAGGGTGAGAAACACAATCATAATATAATTGCATACAATTATATAATAACACGAAAATACACATATAAAATATTCTCACCACCACTTATACCAGAATTCAAACGCCAAACAACACAATGTATATTTCATATATCCATCACCAAGGTATATCAACCATGCACAACACACATATCACCAACATATATACATATATCAACTCATCAATTTCATCCAAAATTCCACACACAATCAATCCATTCATGATTTATGCAAATGCACAGAGACCGACACAACGACTCTTTGCAATGCACATGCGGTACCATCCATCCATCATTCTAAACACTAGTTCACTCAGGAACAATTGGGAATCATCGCTTGTTACTTAGTGTAACTCCTCGTCAGGCAAATGATGTTCCCCGTCGCTTTCGGTCCTCTTTGTATAAGGCTCACGATGTTTATGGATCGCTTTCGGTCCTCTTTGTATAAGGCTCACAATCGTCTATAATCATCGCTTTCAGTCCTCTTTGCATAAGGCTCACGATGTTATAGCGGATTCCCTCTGGAATTGATTCGTCGCTCACACCCACTAGGGTACACGACATCACAAGAATGCATATCATGATGCTTGGCATACAATGACTCATGACATTCAAATGCACACATATATGCAACCATCTCAATCAACAATAATCATGCTTTGCAATTCAAGCCCAAAACAATGCATTTATTTGCCATACGGCCACAAACCATCATCACAACATTTATCACATGCATTTCCATCACACAACAACACACAAGTCATACAACATTCATATCAACAGCATATTGCATAATACAGATCAACTACACACACTTACAATAGTACAAGTTAACAAAACGACACCATTCCAATTCCCGACATAATTAAATCGGCCACTAGTCTCAAAACCAATAATATAAGAAAGAACATGTCAAACGTTTTCCAACGCACCGAACCGCGCCTTAAACCGGCTCACGGATCAAAAGTTATAAAGAAAACAAATTGGGAAAAACTGTCATGTTCGCAGTGCGAAGCTCCTAGCGAGTCCTTCGCTTCCTCATTCGCAGTGCGAATTCCCCAGCGAACCATGGCGAAAGGAAAATAGCCTAAAAATTCCCAACGTTCGCAGTGCGAACACCCAGCGAATCTTCGCTTCCCCCTTCGCAGTGCGATTCTCCCAGTGAACAGTGGCTGAAAGAAAACAACACAAAATAACACAATGTTCGCAGTGCGAACCTCTGGCGAATGCTCGCCCTCACCTTCGCAGTGCGAATAGCCAGCGAATGCTCGCTTTCCCCTTCGCTAGGAGATTCGCAGTGCGAACCTGCAAAAACCAGAAAACCCAGCAGCGCTGTTACATAACTCAAAATCATCTTTTCCCCACCAAAACACTTTCAAACCAACACATAACAATCAGAACATAATCTAATCATGGTAACAAGTATTCTACCACATTTACATCGATTTTCAAATGCGAAAACATAGATTTCTACTCGTTTATCACATTTCGACCTATATTTAAAAACCAATAAAACTTCCACACAAATATACATAATCATACACAAACATAGTATAATCGAGTTTCGCACTCTTACCCGATTAAATCGCGTTTGAAAAGTCGGTTGAATCGGTTCCTAGATTTCCAAGTTTCCTCTCTTTTCTTCTCTTCTTTTCTTTCTTCCTCTTTTTCTTCTTCTCTTTTTCTTTCCTTTCTATTTTCTCTCTTTCTATTTCTATTATATGAAAAATATAATATCTACCCAACAAAAGACCAAAATACCCCTACACTCAAATATCTCGCAAACGCTCCCAAAACCCGATAAAATATAATCACGATGAAAAATAATATATTTCCAAATAAAAGTCAAAAATAAAATAATATAATAATAAAATAATCAAAACAACTTAATTAAATAAAACTGACAAAACTGGGGCGTTACAACTCTCCCCCACTTAGAAATTTTCGTCCTCGAAAATTTTATCTGAGACGAAGAACTCTGGATACGACTCCCGCATCCGACTCTCCAACTCCCAAGTCAAATTGCCCTCAGCAGCGCCTCCCCACGCTACTTTCACCAGTGCAATCATGCTGTAAAAATAAGACAAACTAAATCGTTGTAGTCCAAACCCCGATAATGCAACTAAAGGAACCGCAAATAGTGGGCTTAAGAACCTAAATAAAAATATAACAAATTATACAAAGATGTTTATAACTTAATAATTCTCAAAATCCATACAACATCTAAACTAAGAATTTGAAAAAAATATTAGTTGAACCAACCTCACTACATATCGCCAACCACCACTGAATCCAGGAATGATCTACAAGGATGATGCAGACATAAGTGCACCTTGCGTCGCACGCACAATCCTAAAAAATCTATGCACATTGATAACTAAATCAGTTTGATTAACTAAAAAACAAATTAATGGAAAATACAAGGAGCTTTGTTGTGAACCAACCTCAGCGGGATCCAGAATCTCATGGTATCTACCTGCCAATATGACTGAAAGGGTGGTCGGCACATATATATGTGAAGCCCCAATTACCACTGGTAGACGGGTCCCAAAAAAACTATGCAGCAATGTGTTTGTTCTCACGACAAACAACAAACTCTGAATTACCATCGCCTTTTCTTTCTACTTAAAGAAAAGTTAAGTTAGAAGCATTATTAGAATTAAAAAAAAAATCAAATAGTATCATCACTAATTAATTTTTATTCTTATATTTAACTTAAACAATAAAAGCATACATCTCCTCCTCCCATTTTAGGAACTAGTATGGACGGTATGAGAACTGTCTGGCGTAACATCACCAGATAATACTGAAAACCATGTACTATAGCCTCGCCTAAAATATTAAGAAAAAAAATTACCATCAGCATTCACACTAATTAAGGCACTCCCATATAAATAAACATGTATAACAAGGAACATTTTGAAGTACAATCCTCTATTAAGCTAACCTCTACTATTGAAAAACATGCACCCAATAATCCTAAACCATCATACCTAAGGACAACCTAACTTCATTTCCTTATCTTCCCCAAGCCTAATGACTTTATACCTCTCAACACCTTTCTAAAAATAAAATATGTAACATTTTAAAATGATTATAAAAAAGCTGAAACCTACACACTAAACAACGTGGGTACCAAAATGTTAAAGTTCAACTGGGTGCTGCAGTTGGCTTTTTTATAGACCAACAAAAGTTTTTTTGTTCAACAAACTTAACAAGCGAGATACTCGGGCCTTCGCATGGGTACCCGTCAGTGACGCGCATTTGTCTACATTTAAAATTTAAAAACAAAAATAGGATTAATAAAAATTAGTAAATATAAAAAATATAATTTATATTTTAGAAAAAAAAAAGATAAAATCAATACCCGCGGATATCGGTTGATATATTTTATAAAAATATTTACGTAACAATTTAATTTTATAAATATCAAATAATAACATAGTATTTGTAAACATTATTTTAATTTTACAAATAAATATTAGTAACATAAATAAATATTTTTTCTATAATTATTATTACAAATATCTATTTGGTGGGATACCCATATCAGTACTGTTCGCCCAGGTACTGGTGTGGTACGCACGCACCAGTGTTTAAAATTTAATAAAAATGTAAATAAGATAAAAAAATTGTTTTACCAAAATAGTTTATTATTTTTAAAAGAAAGACATATTTTTAAAATAAAAACAAAATTGTTGTACCAAAATTGTTATACATCAATAATATATATTTCAATTTTCTATATATTATGTTTAAAAAAATTGTATTTTAAATTAAAAATAATTTCAAATATATGCAATAATTTAGTTTTATAAATATCAACTAATAACATAGTATTTGAAAATATTATTTTAATTGTATAAATAAATATTAGTAACATAAATAAATATATTTTTTATAAATATTATTACAAATATCTATTTTGTGGGATATCCATTATTACAAATATCTATTTATCGGCCCTAACGTTTTTGCAACTTATAGATAAGCTTCAAGTTCAAGATAAGTCACCCCTTGCACAGGGAGGATCATGCATTTGAAGGGGAGATATTAGAGTAAATAGTTAGAATATAGCAATTGAGTTGAGTCAGCATGTTACTAACTCTATAACAGAATGTGTTGACTCAACACATTCTAAACTGAACTATATAAGACCAGTCCCCCCTCTTTTGTAATTAGATTTATGAATAACAAATTCAGTTAGAAGCTGTAGCGAGCGATTTTGGACGCGGTTCTTAAGCGTTGGTCGCTCTCTGCGGTTGAGCTTAAACTACAGGTCGATTCATTTTTTATCCTATTGTGAGCTGAATAAGGAAGGGAAATAGATGTCTCCAATTAACCATGCTTGCATACTGAGTTTAAACAGCGGTCTGTTAGGTTACGGATGCTATCAATGTGGGGGGGCCTTTGTACTGGTTATTTGTATTTTCGCCAGTACTGTTTTCTTTCTCTTTTACCTGGGCAGAAGGTTTCTGGCGGGGAACAAGGATTAGGATGTTAGGACTGATCTTTTGAATTACTGCTTTTTGATTGATGGAGATATGGGATTTGGGTTTTTTTGTTGATTGTGCTCGCTAAGATCTTTTCTTTCGATCTTATGCCTACGTATTCCCGTTTACCGAAACAGGGAAATCAGAGCGTTCGTAGTTCCTCCTATTCTATGGGAGGAAATGGGTGTTTTTGGTGTTTTGGTGTCTTGTTCAAAGCCCAAGACGTGAAGCGAAAGGTGGTTTGTATCTTGTTCAAAGCCCAAGATATGAAGCTGAAAGGTCTATTTGTGTCTTGTTCAAAGCCCAAGACGTGAAGCTGAAAGACCTCGACTTTAGAGAGAATTTGTCATCTCTAAAGAGGGGAGAAGGAGAATTACTTTAACTGGGATACACGGATCCGAGCAATGCCATAATTTCCGAAGAAAGGGTTTTAACCTGAAGGAGAAGACTTTAACTCAGTGTAGAGCAATGCCATCTTTCCTTAGGAATTTCTCATGCTAAAAGAGGGACAGTGGCATGGATATAGATGATCTAGAGGCTTGCCGCTTACAGCGATTAGATGAAAGGAAATGAGTTGTTGATGTTTGTGTACTGTGAACGAGGCACAACTTTGATGCTAAAAGGTTGATTGGATCAACCAGTGGTTTTCTTATACAAAAGCCTAAGAGGAGGCTAATTTCCGCTAGGAAAATCATTATACAAAGCCTAAGAGGAGGCTATTTTGTGTCTCGTACAAAGCCCGAGAGAGAGGCTAAAAGTTTTTGACCCGACGATAGAGTCTTTGTGTCTCGTACGAAGCCCGAGATAGAGGCTATTGTTTGTTTGACTCTATGAGGGAGTCTTTGATACTCAACAAGAGAGTGTTTTTGTATCTCGTACGAAGCCCGAGATGGAGGCTAAAGGTTTGTTTCAGTTGAGTGACAAATCCAATATACTGATTTTAAAAAAGAAAATCAGTTCTTATATGAGCAATACTGTACTCAGGGATTTGATCTGAGGATCAGGGATATTTCCTTCTCTTTGAGGAAACTGGAAATCCAAAGGGTATTGAGACTGTCCGAGTCTGCGGGTTTCCTTCCTATTTAACGAAGGGGTCACTTGAGAATGTCTTTGAGACTCAAGGAAGTTAGACTGTCCAAGTCTAGAGTTTTTTTTCTTTTGTACTATGCTTTGAGAAACAGTAGTAGACTCTATGAAAGGACTGTTCTATGAGGATGACTAGGTTCTGTTCCTATACCTCTAGGAGGTCGTCGGGACAATTTGTACGAAGCCCAAGAGGAGGCTGGAAACTTTTAAGAAGCCGACGGGTCCTTGTACGAAGCCCAAGAGGAGGCTATCATTCCCGAAGGAAGAGATCATTATACGAAGCCTAAGAGGAGGCTGTGAATACTTCTAAGAAGCCGTAGTGTCCTTGAATAATGCCCAAGAGGAGGCCGATGTTTTTAAGAAGCCCGTGGGTCTATCATCTCCTTTCCATTAGGAGAGATAGCTCTTTTAAAGATAAAAACCACTGGTAAACGTGCGAGGTTTACTATCCAGCGACTTTTAGCTTTTAAAGAGGGTTCCTTAGTTAAGGTCCAAGATTATGACCGTAGTGGGTACCCAAACCCCGAGACATTCAAGGCAAGCTATCCACAAGGAATAGATCAAGTCAGGAAAGTTCGAGAATTTGGAAGAAACTCAAAGATGCCATTCACGGAGAATACATTCATCTTGGGGAGTAGAGCTTCTTGACGATTCCTAAGGAGGACAGCCGAAGAGAAGATTGTATCTGGTGCTCCTATTGGGGATCTAGGCGTCTATTTCTACGAATAAATGAAATGACGTCACCTAGTTCTAGACGTAGTTGCAGGGGAAACTCGAAATATCTATACTATTATTACACAGTAGATATGAGTTTATGAAAGGAGACTTACAGTGAGCAGCCCCACAATACAGTTTATAATATGAAAGCAGTAAATGAAAGCGATAACCACTTACTCGGTTGTAGTGCTTCCATGCTGTTTGGTTAGTTGTTCAACAAAGAAAGATTGAAAACAACAGTATATTCAAAATCAAAGGAGAAAGTGCTTTGAAAAAGAAAGATTTGGGGCTTACAGCTCAAGGAGAGGCCCAGGGTTTTATCAGTGAGCGCACTGTTTGAATTTGTACAAAGGGACTTATACAAGTGACTGAGGCCCAAAAATGATTTTCTGTACAAAGGGATGGGTCTTACACTCTCTCAAGAGGCCCAAAAAAAGGTTTAAAGAAAAGAGAGGGGCTTATAACACGAGGGTAGGCCCAAATGATTTTTCGTTTAAAAATGGCGATCGCGCCGAGGTTTTCTTTTAACGCAGAGGGACTTATACAATAAGTGAGGCCCAAAATGTTTTGGTTAAAAGGGGGATTGGGTCTTACACTCTAATAGAGGCCCAAAGTGTTTTGAATGGGTCTTATAGCTCAAGGAGAGGCCCAGATGATTTTTATTTTTAAACGGACGACGATCGCGCCGTTTACTTGTACAGAGGGACTTATACAATGAGTGAGGCCCAAAAAGTTTTTGTACAAGGGGGGATGGGTCTTACACTCTCTCAAGAGGCCCAAAAAAGTTTGAAAATGATTTATGAGGGTTGAATTAATCCAAAACCCTAATTTGTTTTCAAAATGTATTTAATTGAATAAAAACTCAATTAAAATGATCAAAAATTGTTTAACACATGGAAAACAAATTGTGATCTTGGATTAATGCTTCAAAAATTAAGTATTGACCTACAAAATAATTAGAAAGCATTAAAAGTTGCAAAATCAATGTAGAAAAAAATATTTAAAATGTCAAAAACAATTAAAATATTAATTCTTTGCAAAAATATCAATTATATGAAATAAATAATATTTTTGGGATTTTTTATGAAAATAAAATATTTTAACATTTTTGTGAATTATTAAAAAAAGAATCAACTCAAAATCATTAAAACTCAGAGAGAAATTAATTTTTGAATCAATTAAACAAAATCACAAAATTCAAATATTTGAATTTCTAAAAATGGCGCCAAGAACAAGCTGAAGAACACGCGCGTGTTCTTGGTTTCTCAGATTTGCATTTTCTATCCAATCTCCATGAATACGTAATCTTATCATGCAATCCACATATCATTATGCTCGCCTCAACCTCACGATCATGTCTATGTACTTTAATTTCATTTAAATTAAACATACAACAAAAAATCACGAAGAGACCTCAAGAACCCTAATTTCTGCATGAAGGCTAGGATTTTTGATACACGATTCAAACAATGCAATTAATTGAGGGAAAACAT
This sequence comes from Lathyrus tuberosus, assembly GCA_022829125.1. Lineage (NCBI taxonomy): Eukaryota > Viridiplantae > Streptophyta > Magnoliopsida > Fabales > Fabaceae > Lathyrus > Lathyrus tuberosus. The sequence goes on from JALAZF010000029.1 coordinate 15,527,621, forward strand.
TCCATACATGATTATGAACATATGGCCAAATTATTGTGCGAGGAAATATGCATGGATTGAGAGATGACCAAGTATGTGCTTACCTCCAAGCCGTGACAGCAAGTTCAAAGTGATTTTTGATTTGGAGGTGTTACAGATGAGTGGTGATGATCTGAACAGCTTCCCTACACCTTATGGATTGTGTTTGGATGGTTGGACTTGATTGAAATTGGCTGGATCATTTTATGGCACCTCAGCTGCACTTTGGTTAAAACCTTGAGCAACCAGCTGGTGATTTTGTGAAATTGAAGTTTCAGAAGTAATCTAAGTGTTTGATCAGCTCATATGTGATGTATGTGAGGTGTGTGAGTGATTGGTTTGATTGGAATTGCTCTCAAACTCAAAACCCGATAGTGACTTGCCTTAGAAGGCAAAATTGGAGTGAAAAAAGAGATTTTGAGGAAAGCATCTGTTAGATGGCTTTGGTGTACTCAAACTGACCACAATTGAGCTCTATTTATAGTAGAGCAAGTTTGTTTTGCAAGGAATAGTGCATGGCAACTGGTAAGTAGGTTTGGCCAATGTTGGCAAATGAAAATCCAAGTCTCCTCTAGCCATTGACTAGAGGTTAGGCACAGAGCTTTGGTCCCCTTGGTCTTGGATAAGTCTTGACTGATTTCAGATGAGAATGGCTCAGTCCATGCCACCTTGATGGTTTCATTGAATGCCTCATTCCAAATTTGAAGTCTTGTCCCTATTTTGGCCATTATAGGTTCAACATGCTATTTCTTGTACCATGGACTTTGGAGGCTTGGCTCAGTGATTGTCCCCTTTAGATTCAATCCTCTGAGGTGTCCAAGTGGATAGGAGTAATTGAATTTGGCTGATTTTGGCAAATCGACCAAAGTTGCAAATTCTGCCTTGCCTTGACAGATTTCAGCAAGGCAACTTGGCAATGTTGTATCTCATGGTGTAGGTTGAATTTGGCAATGTTCTTGGCCATTTTGGAAAGCTCTTACATGATACAACAACTGTTTGAACAAGTTTGGTTTTGATCCCTTTTGATTCCAAGTGAAAAATCCCCCTACATTTGGCAAAAAGTGAGGCAGAATCTGACTTAGTGAAAATTTCACTAAGTGTTGGAAAAAGTGACATTTTCACTTTTCAGCCACTTTGATCACTCCATAACTCAAAATCCTTAATGAATTGGAATGACTTGTAGTTGAAGTTTTTGTAGGTGATAATGAGGGTTACAAATCCATCTTTGGATGAGAAAAAATGGCCTTGTGGTTTAGGAGTTATGGTCCTCCAAAGTTGGTACCTTTGCCACTTTATTTTTAACTTAGAAAAATTTCTAAGTTTTATGGTTACCCCTTTTACAAGTTATCTCACTTTTATTGATTTTTCTTGATGAATGATGATTCAAATCATACATTAACATCATTTTAGGGTTAAAAATCCATTTTGGTGAAAAATCTCAAAAAGTCAAAGTTGACTTTTGTGCACAGTTGACTTTTCATCAGATGAATTCCAAACTGTGCAATTCTTCAGGAAATCATGTCCTTGACCTAAATCAAACTTGATGGACATGTTCCATGGGTGTCATAGGGTATATTCAATCATGTATTATGGTTTGGGAGCATGTCTTGGTCAAAAGTCAAAGTTACAGTTGACTTTTCTCTTAAAACCCTAATTGTGGTGCAGATGAAATTGAGACTTGTTGCTCAAACTTCTTGGATCAATCCATTGTTCCAAATGGATCAATATGGTATATTAGACACCCTCAAATCATGTCTTGAGGTCGTGGCTCATGGTTTGTCCCAAAAGTCAACTTAGGGGTGAATTAGGTCAAGAAACCTTAATTCCTGATTTTTGATGAATGCATCCCCTGAGGCAAAATTGACTTGATGCATGGGTTCATGAGGTTCCATGAAGTATATTAGGTCATGTTTTGGATCATTGCCTTGTGCCCAGATGAAAATTTTCCATCTGGAGGCCCTGGTCGACCAAAACCCTAATTTGGTGACACTAGCGATCTTGAGGCTTGATCCACCTAGAAGGGAGCATCCTTGTGCTTAATCCTTGAAGTGGGAGTCCTTTTGATCCTTTGTAGTTACTTGGGAGGTTAGACAAGTTGAAGATCATGTCATTTCTTGATTGATCCTTTGTCTGAGAACTATGAGAGGGCTTGAAACCCTAATTCTGATTGTATTGGATGCTCACCCATCTTTGGGGAGACTGATGAAGCATGATGGTTCATCCATATTGTGATGATGATTTTCACAATGATGGGAAATCTAAGTGGTCAAAATTTGGGGTATTACAGATGCCCCTATTTAATCTTCTTGGACCCGAAGGTGTGAATGACGAAGGGATTCGGGCATTCGGGGTGCAAGAGGATTAAATATCGGAATACCCGAAATTTTGATGGTGGTTATGAATGGTAGCTTACGTATTCATCTTCTTTAGCTAAGCAATGATGCTTAGAAAAGGTAACCTTCCCCTCGATCCTGGTCTCCTACTAAGGACTGGTCTCAGTTGTGGAAACAAACTTCCCCTTGATCCTGGTTTCCTACCAAGGAACTGGTCTCAGTTTCTGATTTAAACTTCCCCTCGATCCTGGTTTCCTACCAAGGAACTGGTCTTAGTTTCTGATTTAAACTTCCCCTCGATCCTGGTTTCCTACCAAGGAACTGGTCTTAGTTTCTTTTGTCAATAAACTTTACTGACAAGGGACGCTATTCGTAGCGGCTTTCCTTCAAACTTCTCGCCGAATTTTCCTGGGGAGATGCCATTTGAGTGGAAAAAGTTTTGATGTCAGACTTGCTGGGGAACCCATTCGTCTGAGTTGTAGAGGTACACAAACTTCTCTGTTTTGGAGACGCCATTTGTCGATTCTACTGGGGAAAGCGAGTCTCTTGAGAGACTGTTTTCGTTTGGGGTTACATCATACTTTTCTCGGGATCTTCCCGGAGAAATGCCATATGATGGGATCCAATTTTGAGGTGCCGATGACCTTCTCATCAGTGGTTTTTCGGAGCAAAACTGGCGTGCTTCCGAATCTCTGATCACGAGGCTTTCTCTGTGGATTTTCCTTAATCCGGGAAAGTAAGGATATCATCTTCAACGGCGAAGAGTGACATCTGTTGAAGGTTCTCTGATCTTTCAGAGGTTCAAGTTATCAAAGTGGTCAAGGACCAACTTCTTTCCAGAATTAAACTGGAAGCGAGGTTGTTCAGACACAGTATTTCTTGACGAGGCAAGAACTGACAACTCGATTGAGAGGACTTCTACCACTAGGGGACAGGACCGACTAGAGTGATAGTGATTCAATATGAAATGTGAATGCAAATAAAAAAATGCATGATGTATGTATGTATGTCCTGACAAAACAGACGCAACATACAGACTAAGAGATGAACACAATTGGATACTCGGCCATCGCGGGGCGAAGAAGTACCGTTGATTCAAAATAGAAATTCCACCTTGCTTAGGAGAGATAGTCCTGTTGGGAGCTATGTTGATCGGGCTTAGGAGATGAGAACTCGGCCGAGGATGTCAGACGAAACAAGGTCTCTGACACAGTTGATCCCTTCATTCAGGCGAACTAGTTTAGGAGGAGTACTTTGATTCTGCACTTTGAAGTTCGCTTACTTCGGGAGAAGCGATCGATGTTCTTCTGATGTTCAACAGTCAAAAGAAATGCCATCTTTAATTTAAAAGCAGAAAAAGTTTAACAAGTAAATTTGTTTTATTTCAAGAATCGCTGATTAAGTTTAAACAACGTCGTTCTGTAAAGCTAAAACAAGTAAAGAATTACAAACAAAAGCACAAGGTCTCAAATCTTATTGATAAGATGGAGATCAGCCAAACGCGTGATTTCAAAGAGTATATACAAAGTTAGAAAATGGTAATTTACAGGAAAAAGGGCTACGTTGAAACATAACGACCACTATCCTTCTACCAACTTTGAGTTCGGGACATCCTGAGCTTCCGTCGAAGATGGCCTTTGACTGGAGATTTCCTCTGATAGATGATGCTGTAACTGCTGCTGAGGGACTTGCCTCTGTTGAACATAGTTACTTGCCATTATCCCTAATTTTTTCCTTGATTGTACTATGAGATTTCCAATCCATCGGGATGATTTTTTTTCATGTCTCTAACTTTTGCCTGGACCGCCCTTTCGGGTTTTCAATCCACCGAGACTTTTTTTTTTTAGTTTAGGCGAAGTATTTCTTGACTACATCAACATTTGTGGGGTAGGCAAATTCCTCTCCGTCCATGGTTGCAAGTCTCAAGGCGCCACCTGAGAAAGCTTTCGTGACCACATAGGGGCCACCATAATTTGGGGTCCATTTGCCCCGAGAGTCAGTGAGAAATGATTGTATCTTCTTGAGCACAAGGTCTCCTTTTCTTAAGATACGCGGTCAGACCTTTTTGTCGAACGCCCTTTTCATTCTCTGTTGATATAACTGACCGTGACATAGTGTCGTGATTCTCTTTTCTTAGATCAGGTTCAGTTCGTCGTGTCGACTTTGACACCATTCAGCTTCGGTGAGCTTAGCTTTCATCAATACCCGGATTGATGGGATCTCTACTTCTATGGGGAGAACTGCCTCCATGCCATATACTAGAGAGAAAGGGGTTGCCCCTGTTGAAGTGCGGACAGATGTTCGATAACCGTGAAGAGCAAAGGGTAGCATTTCGTGCCAATCTTTATAGGTTACAACCATCTTTTAAATGATCTTCTTGATGTTCTTGTTAACCGCCTCTACCGCTCCGTTCATCTTGGGTCGGTAGGGAGATGAGTTATGGTGTTCGATCTTGAACTCTGTACACAACTCTTTCATCATCTTATTGTTCAAGTTAGATCCATTATCAGTAATGATCTCGCTTGGAACACCATAACGACAGATGATATTGTTTTTGATAAATCGGACCACCACTTGTCGGGTTACATTGGCGAATGACGCTGCTTCGACCCACTTGGTGTAATAATCAATGGCTACCAGGATGAACCGATGTCCGTTTGAAGCCTTGGGCTCAATCATACCAATCATGTCGATTCCCCATATGGAAAAAGGCCACGGGGAAGAAAGAACTTTGAGATGTGATGGCGGTACATGAATTTTGTCGGAGTATATCTGACACTTGTGACACCTCCTCATGTACTTGTAGCAGTCGGATTCCATGGTCAACCAATAATACCCGGCCCTGAGAATTTTTCTCGCCATTGTGTGTCCGTTGGCATGAGTGCCAAAGGATCCTTCATGAATTTCTTTCATGAGCATGTCTGCTTCTGGTCTGTCGACACATCGGAGCAAGACCATGTCAAAATTTCTCTTATAAAGAGTGTCACCGCTCAAGAAGAAGTTTCCAGCCAATCTTCTGAGGGTTTTCCTGTCTTTTCTGAGTGCCCCAGATGGGTACTCTTGTTTCTAAAGGAAGCATTTGATATCGTGATACCAAGGTCTGTCGTTTATGACTACTTCAATCGCGAAGATGTAAGCGGGCCGTTCAAGGCGCATGATGTCGATCTTAGATATGTCATTCCATCGACCTACACTAATCTTGGAAGAGAGAGTGGCTAATGCATCAGCCATGTGATTCTCCTCACGAGGGATATGATGAAACTCAACTCTGTTGAAGAAGGGTAACAACCTTCTTGCATAGTCTTTGTAAGGAATCAATCCTGATTGGTATGTGTTCCAATCTCCTTTTATCTGGTTAATAACCAGGGCTGAATCGCCGTATATGTCCAAGTTTTTGATCCTTAAATCAATTGCTTCTTCGAGACCCATAATACAAGCTTCGTATTCGGCCTCGTTGTTCGTACATCTAAACGTAAGTCTGGCAGTGAAAGGAATGTGGGTACCCTGAGGGGTAACAATGATTGCCCCAATTCCGTTTCCATAATGATTGACTGCTCCGTCAAAGATAAGTCCCCACTGGGAACCTGGTTCTGGCCCTTCACTGGGTAGCGGTTCATCGCAATCTTTCATCTTTAGATACATGACATCTTCGTCTGGGAAGTCAAACCCGATTGATTCTTGATCGTCAATCGGTTGATGAGCCAAATGATTGGCTAAAATACTTCCTTTAACGGCTTTCTGAGCATGGTACTCTATGTCGTATTCTGATAGTAACATCTGCCAACGGGCAATCCTTCCCATGAGAGCAGGTTTTTCGAAAACGTACTTGATTAGATCCATTTCGGAGACCAACCAAGTAGTATGACGAATCATGTATTGGAGAAGACGTTTGGCTGCCCAAGCCAAAGCGCAACAAGTTTTCTCAAGCATTGTGTACCGAGTCTCGCAGTCGGTGAATTTCTTGCTTAGATAGTAAATGGCATACTTTTTCCTTTTAGTTTCGTCTTGTTGGCCAAGTACACATCCCATTGAGTCCTCTAGGACTGTGAGGTAAATGATCAGTGGTCTTCCTTCCACTGGAGGTGATAGGATCTGAGGATTCAACAGATATTCCTTGATACTGTCGAAGGCGATTTGGCAATCTTCTGACCAAACGCAATCCTGGTTCTTTTTGAGTAATCTGAAAATCGGCGCACATGTGGCGGTCATAAGGAATATGAATCTGGAAATGTAATTCAAACGTCCCAGGAATCCTCTGACTTATTTTTTCAGTTTTCGGAGAAGGCATTTCTTGAATGGCCTTGACCTTGTCAGGATCAACTTCGATTCCTTTCTGGCTGACGATGAACCCTAGTAATTTCCCCGGACGGACACCGAAGGTGCACTTGTTAGGATTCAAGCAGAGCTTGAATTTTCTTAGACGTTCGAACAATTTTGACAGATGTTCAACGTGCTCATCCTCTGTTCTTGATTTTGCAATCAAATCATCGACATATACCTCGATTTCCTTATGTATCATGTCATGAAACAGAGTAGTCATGGCCCTTTGATAGGTTGCCCCAACATTCTTCAAACCGAACGGCATTACCTTGTAACAAAAGGTACCCCATGGGGTAATGAACGAAGTTTTCTCCATGTCTTTCGGCGCCATTTTGATCTGATTATAGCCCGAGAATCCATCCATGAAGGAGAATACTTTGAACTTTGTTGTGCTGTCAACCAGCATGTCAATGTGTGGTAAAGGAAAGTCGTCCTTTGGACTTGCCTTGTTTAGATCTCTGTAATCAACACACATTCTGACCTTTCCATCCTTTTTGGGAACGGGTACGATGTTGGCTAACCATTGAGGATATTCAGATGTAGCGAGGAAACCCGCGTCGATTTGTTTCTGTACCTCCTCTTTGATTTTGATGGCCATGTCCGAGGTGAGTCCGTCTCAACCTTTGCTTTACTGGCGGACATTCCGATCTTAGCGGTAAGTGATGTTCCACGATGCTGGTATCCAACCCTGGCATATCTTGATAGGACCAAGCGAATACATCGGGGAATTCTTTGAGAAGCTTTATTAAACTTTCTTTGACAGTTGGACTGAGCAGTGCTCCGATCCTGATTTCTTTTCTCTCTTTTTCTGAACCCAAATTTACCGTTTCCAACGGCTCTTTGTGAGGTTCAATGAACCTTTCCTCTTGTCTGAGTAGTCGGGAGATCTCTTCTGGAATTTCGTCGTCATTTTCTTCTTCAGCCTTGAATACCGGGAACTCAAAGTTGGGAGAAGGCATCGGATCGTATGTTTCAACGGGGTATAAAACAAGCAATCTGCATGACGTGATGATTCGTGTTTAGAAGAGATAGAGAAAATGTAAGTGTGTGCAGTGTATTTATTTTACTGCTTGTTTTTATTTTTGAATTGTTTTTTTTAGGATTACCATTTTCTGAAAAAGTAAAAAGAGAAAACAGCAATTAATGCGGAAATTACAGAACGACGTTATTTTATTAATGAACAAGTCGACTCTTGAAACTACAGCCCTATAAAACAAAACTCTGTCGCTTTGGGCAAAGCGAAGAGGGAAATTTACAAAAAGCGAGCCCTATCAAAACATCCGTTTCACCTGGGCAGGGTGAAAGGTTAAAGATGGCAATTACTTTGACTGATGAACGACCTTCGAAACCTCGACGGCAACCCATTGGCGGCGAACTCCTCGGTGAATCACAAAGTCTGGCACCTTCCTTGATTTGTCTTCAGAAATGATGCTGATTTCTGATGGAGCAGGATCATTGGAATCTGTCTCCCAAGAAGAATTGTCGTAGGAGGATTCCTCTGTTGCACTTTGCATAGCATTGGTGCTCTCAGCTGTATCTCCCCATCCAGTTGACTGGATATCTTCGAGCCTGATACGAGAGCTTTCGGGAGCAGTGTACTTGACCACAAAGTCGTATTTTCCACTTGGTTGTCCCAAAGTGTCCCAAACTTCTTTGAAACTGGAGAAGTCATCCCTCTCGATGACGTTGACCTCAGGAAAAGCATAGTTGATGAATTCTAGTCCTGCAAACGTTGCGAATTCATCTTCATGTTGAGTAGTTTCTGAATGACCTGAGTGTTGATCCCATGACATGGCGGGGACACAGGTATTCTGTTCAATGACGCTCAGCTGAGTTTCATTACTCGGCTGACTTTCTTGCCCCAAGTTTCCTGGGTAAGGCTGCCACATTGGCAGACCATCCATCGGGCCATAGTAATTGTGATCAAAGTTTTCTTTCATCAGAGTGTCTTCCTCTAATGAATTTGGCGGAGCACAACATCCTTCCGGATCACAATCTCCGTAGATCATTTCGACATCTGATCTTGGTATAAATCTCAGACTTTTTGTAGGAAAGCAAAAAGGCATAGGCACCTCTTCCTGAGACATATAGCCGTCTTTGTTAAGGTAGGACTTCCATTCTTCATCTGTGTCAGAGGGATCTTCCTCATTGATAGCATGAACTATCTGAGACACTGGGTGAAGAAAACCTCCACTGTGGAAGAAGTTTTGAAGGGGATGAAGACTTTCATCGTTGGCGGCTGTCTGAGTACAGGTCGCAGAAAAACCAAGACCCTTCTTTATTTTATTGTCAGTGGGAATGACAAGCTGTCCCCATCCTTTTGTATCGGTACTCTCGACCGCTTTGATAGCATCTTTGTATGAAGAAATTGAAGTTCCTTCTTCGGATTGATCGTTCTTGCTCACCGATAGTGCTTGGAACTGAGTTCCAATAACCTCCTCGGGTTCTACACAAGCAGATGATGATAGGTTACTCACAAGCAAGGCTTGTTCCCCATAAACCGTGACAAGTTGATCGTTCTTGACGAACTTTAGCTTTTGGTGGAGGGTTGAAGTAACCGCTCCAGCCTGATGTATCCAAGGTCTTCCTAATAAACAACTGTATGTTGCCCGGATGTCCATGACCTGGAAAGTGATTTGGAAAGTGTGAGGACCAATAGTTATGGGAAGATCAACTTCGCCGATAACTGTTTTTCTAGATCCGTCGAATGCTTTGACGACGACCTCGCTGACTCTCATCGGAGGGCCCTTAAATGATAATTGCGTCAAAGTGGACTTCGGCATAACATTCAGGGCTGACCCTGTGTCTACCAGTACATTGGCTAAAGCATCGCCCTGGCAGTTAACTGTAATGTTGAGCGCCATGTTATGACAACGACCCTCTTCAGGTAATTCCTCATCACTAAATCCCAAATTATTGCAGGAAGTGATGTTAGAGACAATGCTATCGAATTGTCTGATTGTTACATCCTGTTCCACAAAGGCTTGCTCCAAGACTTTCTGTAGAGCCTCTCTGTGTGCTTCTGAACTGAGTAACAGTGATAATACTGAGATCTTTGAAGGAGTCTGTAACAGTTGATCAACAATGTTATATTCACTCCTTTGGATGAGCTTTAGCATCTCATCTTTGTCTTTTGAAAAGTCGGGATTACCAGATTGACTGACTGGTGGATCAAGAATTTCCTCCTGAAGTTCCTTTTCTTTGTTGGATTCTCCAACCCCTCGGTTGAAGATTCGACCGCTCCGTGTTACACGACTGATGTTTGCAATATTCACGACGGAGGGTAATGGAATTTCCTTTCCATTCTCGATTATTGTTGCACCGTATTTGTAAGGGATTGCCTTAGCTGACTCATACGGTAGTGGCCTCGGTAGATAGATGACTATGGGAACCTTCTGATTTTTCTGACCATCATAAGTAACCTTGATCCGTTCCCGGTTGGGAACTCTAGATTTGTCAAGTAGAGGGATGATGGCAAAAACATCCCTGGTCCTGTGATGACCAGAGATCGTGACAACATCCTCAACTTGCTCGGCAAGGTAGTTCGGCGACCAAATGATGGGTCCTGAACCTGGATATGGACGAATTTCTCCATGATCGACCTGACCTTGAAGAGCTGCTCTCACAAGGTAACACCCTTGGTTACTTTCTGAACAGACGTTACAACTGTCATAGTTGTGTGGGGGCACCTGGCCACGCCCACTTTGAATACAATGTAACCTCACTAGGTTATCTTTCATTGATCGGACATCCTGACTTTGACGACGAGTAGGATTCCTGTGATTGATACTAATCTGCTGAGTATCTTCGTCCATATAGATTGGCATCCACCAGTGATTTAACAAGTGCTGAAGTGCTTCTTGGACAAGGGTACAACCTCGATCGTTTTCGCAACCCGCTTTACAATTTTGATAGTCATGTGATATTAAGAATCCAAGTCGGACTTGCTCAGCATGTAACTCTACCAGGTTGGTATCCATTACGCGGATGTCGAAGATCTGAACCATGTTGATTTGATAGGAGTTCCTATCATGGTAGTCTTGGATCCATCCAAGATCCATCTGACGCTGGAGGGCCTCTTGTATGAAAGAGTATCCCTGTTTGTTTACCGAGCAAATCAGACAGGAACTGTAATCGTGCCGCGGCAGATTATGATACTGGCTTTGCCTTGAGTGCATCGCCACCAAGTTGACATTCATCACACGGATGTCGTGGTTTTGAATGACGTTGGAATTCATGTAAACCATATTAACTCCACGAACTCGGTGCTCTTGGATCCATCCAAGATCCATTTGTTCCTGTAGAGCTGCTTGCACTACAGAACACCCCTGGTTGTCTTTAGAGCAGATATCACACTGGTGATAATTATGAGGTGGCACATGGCCATATCACTCTGTCTACAATGCATCTTGACCAGATTGGTCCCCAATAAGAGTACATCGTGAATTTGATAGACATTGTTAGTCTCTTTCTCAATCAGATTGACTGCAGCTTTCTCGTGTTGAGGCAGCGGGTTCGTAAGAACATTAGGATTCGTATCTTTGAAAGATAAGAGCCCGCTCCTAACAAGCTTTTGCACGTCGGATTTGAAATTGAGACAAGTCTCAATGTTATGCCCTGAACCTCCTTGATGATAAGGGCATGTTTGATCCGCTTTAAACCAAAAAGGCGGATTTTTCGGTACTGTAAGAGGAGACTTAGTCTGGATGTGCCCCTTAGCCAGCAGTAACGGAAACAGCTCTGCGTACGTTACGGGTATAAGATCAAATCCTGGTGGCCGTATTGTACGGTTGTTGTTATATGGAGGAAGAGCCTGCTGAAGAGGCTGTTGTGTCGTTTGTTGGTCAGGTTGGCTCTGCGCAACCTGAGGTTGATACGTAGGAATAGGCGCGGGGCCGATAGCAGGAGTAACAACTGCTACTGGCTGATAATGTCGCCTTTGCTTTCCGAGAGAGATATTCCCAATATCTTGCTCTTTTTTCTTAGGGAGAGTACTACCGTATTTTTTAGTATCGCTCGTTGATCCAGTGTCTTTGTACAGAGGGACTTATAGAAGTGACTGAAGCCCAAAAATGATTTTCTGTACAAAGGGATGGGTCTTACACTCTCTCAAGAGGCCCAAAAAAAGGTTTAAAGAAAAGAGAGGGGCTTATAACACGAGGGTAGGCCCAAATGATTTTTCGTTTAAAAATGGCGATCGCGCCGAGGTTTTCTTTTAACGCAGAGGGACTTATACAATAAGTGAGGCCCAAAATGTTTTGGTTAAAAGGGGGATTGGGTCTTACACTCTAATAGAGGCCCAAAGTGTTTTGAATGGGTCTTATAGCTCAAGGAGAGGCCCAGATGATTTTTATTTTTAAACGGGCGACGATCGTGCCGTTTACTTGTATAGAGGGACTTATACAATGAGTGAGGCCCAAAAAGTTTTTGTACAAGGGGGGATGGGTCTTACACTCTCTCAAGAGGCCCAAAAAAGTTTGAAAATGATTTATGAGGGTTGAATTAATCCAAAACCCTAATTTGTTTTCAAAATGTATTTAATGAATAAAAATTCAATTAAAATGATAAAAAATTGTTTAACACATGGAAAACAAATTGTGATCTTGGATTAATGCTTCAAAAATTAAGTATTGACCTACGAAATAATTAGAAAGCATTAAAAGTTGCAAAATCAATGTAGAAAAAAATATTTAAAATGTCAAAAACAATTAAAATATTAATTCTTTGTAAAAATATCAATTATATGAAATAAATAATATTTTTGGGATTTTTTATGAAAATAAAATATTTTAACATTTTTGTGAATTATTAAAAAAAGAATCAACTCAAAATCATTAAAACTCAGAGAGAAATTAATTTTTGAATCAATTAAACAAAATCACAAAATTCAAATATTTGAATTTCTAAAAATGGCGCCAAGAACAAGCTGAAGAACACGCGCGTGTTCTTGGTTTCTCAGATTTGCATTTTCTATCCAATCTCCATGAATACGTAATCATATCATGCAATCCACATATCATTATGCTCGCCTCAACCTCACGATCATGTCTATGTACTTTAATTTCATTTAAATTAAACATACAACAAAAAATCACGAAGAGACCTCAAGAACCCTAATTTCTGCATGAAGGCTAGGATTTTTGATACACGATTCAAACAATGCAATTAATAGAGGGAAAACATTCCATACATGATTATGAACATATGGCCAAATTATTTTGCGAGGAAATATGCATGGATTGAGAGATGACCAAGTATGTGCTTACCTCCAAGCCGTGACAGCAAGTTCAAAGTGATTTTTGATTTGGAGGTGTGACAGATGAGTGGTGATGATCTGAACAGCTTCCCTACACCCTATGGATTGTGTTTGGATGGTTGGACTTGATTGAAATTGGCTGGATCATTTTGTACCTCAGCTGCACTTTGGTTAAAACCTTGAGCAACCAGCTGGTGATTTTGTGAAATTGATGTTTCAGAAGTAATCTAAGTGTTTGATCAGCTCATATGTGATGTATGTGAGGTGTGTGAGTGATTGGTTTGATTGGAATTGCTCTCAAACTCAAAACCCGATAGTGACTTGCCTTAGAAGGCAAAATTGGAGTGAAAGAAGAGATTTTGAGGAAAGCATCTGTTAGATGGCTTTGGTGTACTCAAACTGACCACAATTGAGCTCTATTTATAGTAGAGCAAGTTTGTTTTGCAAGGAATAGTGCATGGCAGCTGGTAAGTAGGTTTGGCCAATGTTGGCAAATGAAAATCCAAGTCTCCTCTAGCCATTGACTAGAGGTTAGGCACAGAGCTTTGGTCCCCTTGGTCTTGGATAAGTCTGGACTGATTTTAGATGATAATGGCTCAGTCCATGCCACCTTGATGGTTTCATTGAATGCCTCATTCCAAATTTGAAGTCTTGTCCCTATTTTGGCCATTCTAGGTTCAACATGCTATTTCTTATTCCATGGACTTTGGAGGCTTGGCTCAGTGATTGTCCCCTTTAGATTCAATCCTCTGAGGTGTCCAAGTGGATAGGAGCAATTGAATTTGGCTGCTTTTGGTAAATCGACCAAAGTTGCAAATTCTGCCTTGCCTTGACAGATTTCAGCAAGGCAACTTGGCAATGTTGTATCTCATGGTGTAGGTTGAATTTGGCAATGTTCTTGGCCATTTTGGAAAGCTCTTACATGATACAACAACTGTTTGAACAAGTTTGGTTTTGATCCCTTTTGATTCCAAGTGAAAAATCCCCCTACATTTGGCAAAAAGTGAGGCAGAATCTGACTTAGTGAAAATTTCACTAAGTGTTGGAAAAAGTGACATTTTCACTTTTCAGCCACTTTGATCACTCCATAACTCAAAATCCTTAATGAATTGGAATGACTTGTAGTTGAAGTTTTTGTAGGTGATAATGAGGGCTACAAATCCATCTTTGGATGAGAAAAAATGGCCTTGTGGTTTAGGAGTTATGGTCCTCCAAAGTTGGTACCTTTGCCACTTTATTTTTAACGTAGAAAAATTTCTAAGTTTTATGGTTACCCCTTTTACAAGTTATCTCACTTTTCTTGATTTTTCTTGATGAATGATGATTCAAATCATACATTAACATCATTTTAGGGTTAAAAATCCATTTTGGTGAAAAATCTCAAAAAGTCAAAGTTGACTTTTGTGCACAGTTGACTTTTTATCAGATGAATTCCAAACTGTGCAATTCTTCAGGAAATCATGTCCTTGACCTAAATCAAACTTGATGGACATGTTCCATGGGTGTCATAGGGTATATTCAATCATGTATTAGGGTTTGAGAGCATGTCTTGGTCAAAAGTCAAAGTTACAGTTGACTTTTCTCTTAAAACCCTAATTGTGGTGCAGATAAAATTGAGACTTGTTGCTCAAACTTCTTGGATCAATCCATTGTTCCAAATGGATCAATATGGTATATTAGAGACCCTCAAATCATGTCTTGAGGTCGTGGCTCATGGTTTGTCCCAAAAGTTAACTTAGGGGTGAATTAGGTCAAGAAACCCTAATTCCTGATTTTTGATGAATGCATCCCCTGAGGCAAAATTGACTTGATGCATGGGTTCATGAGGTTCCATGAAGTATATTAGGTCATGTTTTGGATCATTGCCTTGTGCCCAGTTGAAAATTTTCCATCTGGAGGCCCTGGTCGACCAAAACCCTAATTTGGTGACACTGGCGATCTTGAGGCTTGATCCACCTAGAAGGGAGCATCCTTGTGCTTAATCCTTGAAGTGGGAGTCCTTTTGATCCTTTGTAGTTACTTGGGAAGTTAGACAAGTTGAAGATCATGTCATTTCTTGATTGATCCTTTGTCTGAGAACTATGAGAGGGCTTGAAACCCTAATTCTGATTGTATTGGATGCTCACCCATCTTTGGGGAGACTGATGAAGCATGATGGTTCATCCATATTGTGATGATGATTTTCACAATGATGGGAAATCTAAGTGGTCAAAATTTGGGTTATTACAGAAGCTCAATGAACACACTTTATATCTCTCTCACTCTCATCTTATCAAACTCTATTACCAAACACACACGCCACTACATGTGTGCATCGGTATGCAACAAGAATACATTTTTCTGTCATTAATCATTCTATTTATATTTTGTATCTATTATATTTCCTAATGTGAATTTTAAAATATATATGTTACTTATTTTGAAATGCCAAATATTATTGTCCTCTATCATAAAAATATAACATCATCCTTACTAAGATGCCCCATCAATGAATCCAGCACGGTCAGTCCTACAAGTATATGATTTCTTGTAGGCTCCAGCGACTGTGAGAATGTGTCCAAATGTCCATACAACCATGGTCGAGAATATGACTGCAAAGCGATCTAGGACTAAAATATGTTGGTCCCCTCTCCTCACATGAGGAAGGTACTGCTCAAAGAAACAATCGTGCTTTAGAATATAAGT
Source organism: Lathyrus tuberosus (assembly GCA_022829125.1). Classification (NCBI taxonomy): domain Eukaryota; kingdom Viridiplantae; phylum Streptophyta; class Magnoliopsida; order Fabales; family Fabaceae; genus Lathyrus; species Lathyrus tuberosus. The sequence continues at coordinate 15,543,233 of JALAZF010000029.1, forward strand.
GTGAAATATGACAGAAATAAAGTAAAGGAAACAATAAAAACTCACCTGGGTAAATATCAACAAAACTACAAGCTCATGTAATCCAATCTCGACACATCGTGCAAGCTGAGATTTAAAAGTCACAATTAAAAAAATTGAATCATAGAAACTACAACTTGTAAATGTATAAAAAACATAGCGATCTTGTTGTAAACATAAGACCATACCATAGGAAAACTGAATCGTTGTAGTCCAAACCCAGATAGCACAGGAACTGCAGATAGTGGGCTTAAGAACATAAATAAAAATATAACAAATTATACAAAGATGTTTTTAACTTAATAATTCTTAAAATTCATACAACATCTAAACTAAGAATTTGAAAAGAAAAAAAACTAGTTGAACCAACCTCACTACATAGCGCCAACCACCACTGAATCCAAGAATGATCTACAAGGATGATGCAAACATAAGTTCACCTTGCGTCACACGCATAATCCTAAAAAATCTATGCACATTGATAACCAAATCAGTTTGATTAACTAAAAAACAAATTAATGGAAAATACAAGGAGCTTTGTTGTGAACTAACCTCAGTTGGATCCCGAATTTCATGGTATCTACCCGCCAATACGACTGAAAGGGTGGTCGACACATATATATGTGAAGCCCCGATGACCACCGGTAGATGGGTCACAAAAAAACTATGCAGCAATGTGTTTGTTCTCGCGACAAACAACAAACTCTAAATTACCATCACCTCATCTTTCTATTTAAAGAAAAGTTAAGTTAAAAACATTATTATAATTTAAAAATAATCAAATAGTATCATCACTAATCAATTTTTATTCTTATAATTAACTTAAACAATAAAAGCTTACATCTCTTCCTCCCATCTGAGGAACTAGTATGGAAGGTATGAGAATTGTCTGGCCTAACATCACTAGATAATGCTGAAAGCCGTGTGCTATAGCCTCGCCTAAAATATTAAAAAAAATTAGCATCAACATTCACACTAATTAAGGCACTCCCATATAAACAAACATGCATAACAAGAAACATTTTTACGTACAATCCTCTATTAAGCCAACCTCTACTATTGAAAAATACGCACCCAATAATCCTAAACCATCATACCTAAGGACAACCTAACTTCATTTCCCCTAGCCTAATGACTTTCTACCTCTCAACACCTTTCTAAAAATAAAATATGTAACATTTTAAAATGATTAAAAAAAATGAAACCTACACACTAAACAACGTGGGTACCAAAATGTTAAAATTTAACTGGGTGCTGTTGTTGGCTTTTTCACTGACCAACAAAAGTTTCTTTGTTCAACAAACTTAACTAGCGGGATACTCGTGCCTTCGCACGGGTAGTTGTCGGTGACGTGCATTTGTCTACATTTAAAATAAAAAAAGGATTAATAAAAATTAGTAAATATAAAAAATATAATTTATAATTTAGAAAAAAAAAGATAAAATCAATACCCACGGATATCGGTTGATATTTTTTATAAAAATATTTATGCAATGATTTATTTTTATAAATATCAAATAATAACATAGTATTTATAAATATTATTTTAATTGTACAAATAAATATTAGTAACATAAATAAATACATTTTATATAATTATTATTACAAATATCTATTTGGTGGGATACCCATATCAGTACTGTTCGCCCGGGTACTGGTGTGGTACGCACGCACCAGTGTTTAAAATTTAATAAAAATGTAAATAAGATTAAAACAATTGTTTTACCATGTAACACCCCACACATATATGCCTAGGATAATATGCATGTAGTATTTTCTAAGGTACGGGAAACATCATACATAAGCAGCAGAACTGGATAAGTATCAGTACAAGGTACAAAAGCCGAACATAACATGGCCAAAGAATACAATCCCAAAGTGTACTAATACATAATCCAAAATACATAAGCTGAAAGATCCAAAAGAGATCACAGAACATAGCCAAGAAACATCACCACCAAGCTAAAGCCATCTTACCTTTCCCTTGTCCTTCCTCGATCAACCTGAAAAATTATAATTGGAATGGGGTGAGATTACTAAATCTCAATGAGTCCCCATATCCTAGGGGTTCACTCGGTTCTACAGGGTGCATACAATAGAACGAATCCACCATGGATCCGGGGTTTTCTCATGGTCTGGTGCAAATACACAACAATGGGTAATATCGTCATTAGTAGTCCCTTGACTCACTAATGAGATAACAACGAATTCACAATCAATCACAAACCAGTATGCAGACCCGTACCCGTGTACGAGGAATCCATAAATAAGTTCTACCTATTTACCTAGCTTACACAATCACACCCTCGGTGGGTTATCTCTTGTGTCTAAACGTCAAAAGACTTGCACATGCACACCGCAAGGTGAGTCAGATGGATCCTACGTGGCATCCCATTCATGATGAATTTATCTGAAGTGACGTTTCCTATGTGGCATCACAACCCCACCAATCATCCCTACGCAGATGTGTTAACGGCTTGTGCAAATATGCCATAATGACTATACAAGCCCACCGGGCGATAGCCTAGTGATATTGCCTACATGGCATAACTAGAGGTGAGTTTATCTGAAGTGATATTGTCTATATGGCATCACGACCCCACCATACCAAGCACACCGAGGTTTATCTTCCGTGGAAACGCCTTTTTCACACCTATTTAGCGCCTCGCAATGGTAGCTCAGGTGTGTATGACGTACCGAGATCACACAGCTGGGTACCGACTAGAGATCACACAACACTAGTCGTTGTCATAACAATTTACCATCTAGTAGCATAGGCCTACTTCAATTCAAGCATACATCATAAACACATGGACATCAAGCCATACAGGTAAACACCTCTGAACGTTCAACCGGAACGAACGGGATCAACCATCAGATGATCACCTCATAGCACATTCAACATAATGCAATTCATTAAGCGTTACAACAATTGCATAAGTATCATAACCAAGTAATTTGTCAACATAATGCATTTATTAAGCATACACACATACATGTAGCATAAGTGATCATATTAAACCATGAGTCAATCCAATATACATCACATTAACCACATATGTGTAGCGTACGATTTTTGTCAGTGACGCGACCACCTTATCGCAAAATTGGGCTTTCCTCACCTCAGTGGGAGGAACGTTGGGTGCTACTTTCTGATTTTTTATTTATCCCATGAAGCTGGAAGGGAAAGGGAAAACTATCTGAAACTAACCTTGCACGCGAATGTTTAACTGAACAAACGCTTGACAGAGATTGGGGAGTCCGGGGTCAGGTTATACAATGGGGAGTTGTCAATTACCCATCCTATACATGGTTAATCTTGAGATGATAGTTTTAGGTTCTGCTTTGAGCTTGATGGTGTTTGTCTATAAATGGGAATGTTTTTCTTTGTGGATGTATGAGAGAGAGAGAGAGTGTGTTTTTGTTGTTTTTTGGGTTTTTCGATGTTTTTGGTAAGGTCAGGGACCTAAGGTTTTTGATAAGTATGCTCGCTAAGATTTCGCAATCTTATGCCTACGTATTCCCGTTTTAAGGAAAATAGGGAAATCAGAGCGATCGTAGTTCCTCCTATTCTAAGGGAGGAAAAGATGTCTGGTGTCTTGTTTGAAGCCCAAGATTCAAGCTAAAAGGCTTGTTTATTTGTGTATTGTTCAAAACCCAAGATTGAAGCTAAAAGATTTGACTGAGAGGGAATTTGTCATCTCTAAAGGGAGATATCTCATCTGTTAATCACAGTTGTTTGGGTAACTGGTTTTAAAGGAGGATTACTTTAACTAGAATGCATGGAGTCTAGCAATGCCATAATTTCCTTTACCGGGGAATTTGTCTTGAAGGGGAAAACTTTAACTCTGTGTAGAGCAATGCCATTTTTCCTTAGGAATTCATGCTAAAAGGGGGACATTGGCTTGGATGTAAATAATCCAGAGGCTTGCCACTGATAGCAATTAGATGAAGTTTTAACCAGGAGAATGAGGGACAGACAACTTGGATATTTGTATCAATAAGTGTGCCACTTATAGCAGTTATCTGGAATTGAGGTTTGTTTTGATTGACTGTTTTGATGTGATATACAGAGAAGGTATCTTCCCGCAGAGAGATTTTGATTTCCTCTGAGGGGATGTTGATTTTTGTGTGCCTTGATCAAAGCCCAAGGTTGAAGCTAAGAGGTTGATTGGATTCCATTGGGGAAATCATTATACAAAGCCTAAGAGGAGGCTGGGAAAGACTGACTCAACAAGAGAGTATTTATTTATGTCTTATACAAAGCCCAAAATTGAGGCTGATAGAGATTTGACTCTTTGGGGAAAAAGTTTTATCTGTCTTGTACAAAGCCCAAGATTGAGGCTAAAAAATATTTGACTCCACTGGCGAAGAAATTTATGTGTGTCTTGTACAAAGCCCAAGATTGAGGCTAAAAAGAATTGACTCAGCTGGAGAATATCTGTCTTGTATGAAGCTCAAGATTGAGGCTGAAAGGTTGACTCTGTTTAGGGAGTGTTTAATATCTATCTTGTACAAAGCCCAAGATTGAGGCTAAAAGTTATGGCTCCACTATGGAGGACTCTTTATAGGTGTCTTATATGAAGCTCAAGATTGAGGCTGGAGACCCTGACTGACTATACTGGAGAGATATATAGGGGGTGTCTTGTACAAAGCCCAAGATTGAGGCTGACTTAGTTGAGGAAAGACCATTATACAAAGCCAAAGAGGAGGCTGGTTGGGGGATTTCTTACATAAAGCCTAAGAGGAGGCTAACTTCAGCTGAGGATTATTGAGATCCAGACATAGGTCCCAATTGGGGGATTAACTCTTGATGAGGATTGCAGAAGAGTTGAGGTATCAGAGACCTTGAGGTTCTGATAAGGATTTTAACAGTAAATTGACCCTAGCTGGGGATTTAAACTGAAGGTACAACAGATGGAGTTCTTTCCTTTGAAGGGTTTTTTGTTAATGGTGAGTTAATGGTAATTGACCCTGACTGGGAAAATTATAGTGAAGGTTTAGAGATTGAGTTGTGAAACCTGTTGAGGTTATACCTCTGCTTGGAGATTGATCAGGTGATCAGGGTTATTTTCTGTTCTTTAAGGAAAAGGTTTATTTGAAATCCAAAGGAGGGAAGAAACTGTCCAAGTCTACTGGTATGGAGAGGTTGGTTCTTAGTTAGTGAATGAACTTTGTATGATGCCCAAGAGAAGGCTGGTATGTTAAGGGATGAGATTCAACCCTAAACTGGTTTGATATTTTGACTCAGAAAGACTGCTCTATCAAAGGATAACTAGGTTCTGTCTTATACCTTTAAGAGGTCTCCGGGTCCTTGTACTAAGCCCAAAAGGAGGCATAAGAACTTCTAGGAAGCCTGAAGGTCCTTGTACAAAGCCCAAGAGGAGGCTGGGGATGCTTTTAGGAAGCTTGTGGGTCCAAACTTAAGAATGTTCAAGAAAGGTTTCACCGGGAATTAATCTTTTCTTTAGTGAACAGTTCTAGAGTTTGAAGAAATTCAAGAGAAGTTTCACAGGGAATTAATCCTCTCTGGGGGAATGGAATTTCTTTGACAGTTTCTAATAGTGACAGTCTGAAAAAAGTTTCACCGAGAATAATGCCTTTCTCTTTGATCCATATTGTTTAAGCCCAAGAGGAGGCAAAACTGTATCTGGTAATTCCTATGGGGGAACTAGTTTTGACTGTATTGAAAGAGTGATCAACTGGATTTACCTAATTCTAACATTAGTTGTCGGGGAAAACTCTAAGCAGATATACAAGTATATATACAGTTGATATATGATAAGTATTTAAAAGGATATGAAAAAAGGACTTACAGGTGAGCAAGCTTCCAGCAATACAATTATATATATGACATGTGTTTAAAAGAATAAAAGAAGGACTTACAGGTGAGAAAGCTTCCAGCAATACAGTTATATATATATATATATATATATATATATATATAAGCACGTAAAAGAAAGCTGATAAAAACTTACAGGTGAGCAAGCTTCCATAGCTGTATTGTTAGTTGATCAAAGAAATTGAAGAAAGTTTTGATAACAACTATGAATCTGAATTTGATTTAAAAGAAACAGTTATTTCAAACAGAAGTTTGGGGCTTATTCAACAAGAGATGCCCAGATGACTTATTTGATAACATTGATCAGACTGTAATATTAACAGATGTTGTGGGACTTAATATTGTAGCAGTGGCCCAAAGTTATTGTATTTACAAAGAGGATTGGGTCTTATACTCTATTAGAGGCCCAAAGTTTATTTTTTGTACAAAATATGGGGCTTACAACTCAAGAAGAGGCCCATTGAAAGACAATGATCGCACTGTCGTTTTGAAAACTGTATCGGGACTTATACAATAATTGAGGCCCAAAAAGTGTTTTTAAAGCAAAGAAATGGGACTTATAGCTCAAGGAAAGGCCCAGGTTATTTCTGTTTTGAAATGGCGATCGCGCCGAGATTTTTGAAAACACAGTGGGTCTTATACAATGACTGAGGTCCAAAAAGGTTTTGGTTAGAAAAGGGATTGAGTCTTACACTTTATTAGAGGCCCAAAAGTGTTTGAAAAGATTTGTTAGGGTGATAATGATCAAAACCCTAATTCTTGATTTAAAATGTATTTTAATTGAATAAAAATTCAATTACAATAATCAAACATGTGAGAAAAAAAGTTATGATCTTGGTTTAATACTTGGAAAATCATGTTTCATTCATAGGATGATTTAAAAATCATTTGAATTTTGCAAAACCAAGAGAAAAGAAACATTTTTAATGTTTAAAAACAAATAAAAATATAATTCTTTACAAAAATACCAAATATATGAAATAAATAATATTTTTGTGAAATTTTCATGGAATAAAATATTTTAATATTTTTGTGAATTTTCAAAAAAAGAATCAATAAAAAATTATTAAAATTGAGAGAGAAATTAATTTTTGAATTAATTAACAAAAAAATATGAAAATATTGCAAAAATAGCAAAAAATGAGAGACTAGCAAAAAAGGTCTGGGTGGGGTTTGAACCCATGACCTCCAAGACAAACACACGCGTGCTCTACCACTGGGGTGGTGATACATCTGTGTATCAAAACCACCTCATTAATACATAAGGGTGGCCTGGTTTCTAGGCCTGGCCAAGGCAAGAAACCAAGTCATGGTGGATTTGCATGAAGGCTGTAACATGCTCATTTCTCCATGGATTGGGACAAAATTTAGGTGCATTTGACCTAGAATTTCATGGGGAATCCAATGGTGCCTTTAGATTTCTCAGAAGATGCTTCTATCTAAAAATTCGATAGTGGTTTAAAAAAATGCCAAGATTTGCATTTACTATGCTAACACATCATATACACACTAATAGCATGGTGAATTGGTTCAAACACAACATATATGATATATATGAAATGTCTATGATCAGTGGACTTCAAAACAATGCATAATTCAAAGAGTTCAAGTTGTCATGCACTTACCTCTTGAAGTTTCTTGTGCTAACTGTCAAGATCCTGGTGCTAGAAGTAATCCAATGCTTTGAACACTCTTGATTAATCCCTTAGAAGCTTTTAGGATGATCAAAACCAGCTGGAATCCTCAAGAACAAGTTTTAGTTCTTTCTTGCAAAAGGGGCAAAAGTGACCAATATGGCAACTCTCTCAAATGGTGTTCCAGATGAGGGGAACCAATTGGGACAGTTTGAGGATGATATTTGGAGTATGTTTGAGCCTCTGTTTAGTTTTGAAAGTGACTGAATCAAGACATGGCTTGAAAAATGTAGAAAAGTCAAAATTTGAGGTTTTGGAGTTTGACTTTCTGATTTTGGTGTTTCAGATCACAAGTGAGTGTTTGAACAACTTAGGTATGACATATTGAATGTGTTTGGATCATAAGTTGTGATGAAATTGCTCTCTAACTCAAAAATTCAGTTGTTACTTGCAAAAGAAGGCAAATGTGAGTGAAAGAGAGGATTTTGAGGAAAGCAAGTGTAGCAGTGCTTTAGTGTACTTGAATTGATCAGAAATGAGCTCTATTTATAGTAGAGCAAGTTTGTTTTGCAAGCAATAGTGAATGGCAGCTTGGACAGTCCCTTGGCCAATATAGCATAAAGGCATCTTTAGTCTTCCATAGCAATTGACTTGAGATTAGGGCACAGGCCTGTGCTCCTTTGGTTCATTATTTAACCTTGACTCATTTAGTTAGGAATGCCTCAGTTCATGCCACCTTGATGCATCCATTGAATGCATTGAAACAAAATTGGAGTCTTGGCATCTTTTTAGCCTTTTTAGGTTTGTCATGGCTATGTGTAGATTCTTGGACTTGGGAGGCTTGTGGATCATATCTTTTCTCTTGGATGTTATCCTCTGATGTGTCCAAATGGATGACAAGGCTTGGAGTTGTCCAATTTTGCCAAATCGAACAAAAGTGCAAAATTCTGCCTTGTGTTGACAGTTGGAAATGGTCATTTCGAGGAGATCATATCTCCTTACTCAAATGGAGTTATGGGAACCTCTTGTACTTTTTAAAGAGCCCTCATATGATACTGTCCATGTATGATCATAGTTTGTTTTGAAACTATTTGGATCCCATTGAAAAATCCTTATGAACATTGGTGTCCAAAGCTGCTAACTTAGGCAGATTTTCACTAAGTGTTGAAAAAGTGTCATTTCTTCATTTTTGTCATTTTGATCACTCCATAACTAAAAATCCATGAAGAATTAGAGTCTGAGGTAGTTGAAGCTTTTGTAGAGTGTAGTAAAATCTACAAATCAGGCTTTGGATCATTCAAAATGGTTGCTTGGATCAGAAGTTATGACCCTTGGAAGTTGGTACCAAAACCATTTAAACTTAATAACTTAGAAAATTTTTCAATTTTTTCAAGGTTACCCCTTTTACATGTTATCTTGATTTCTTGATCAATTTTTGTTCAAATGACATTATAAATCATATTTTGTGAAAATATGAGTCATAAGGATCATTTTTGCCCAAAAAGTCATGTTTTGACTTTTGGCTCCGGATCGGTTCGGCGCGTAAAACCCTAATTCCCGACTTTTGGGGATGCATCCTCTGAGGGTGTTTTAACTTTGCCAATGGTTTCTTAGGGTTACTTTGAACATATTGAGTCATATGTGAAAGTCTTGGCTCATTCTCCTGTGAAAATCTCACCCTGGAGGTCGTAGTCGTCCAAAACCCAAATTCGGCGATATCGGGTGTTTCGAGGCTCCTTCCTCTTGGAATGCCACAACTTTGTGCTTGATTCTTCATATGGGAGTCCTCTTGATTCCTCATGGAGGTGTAAAGAGGTTATACAAGTTAAAGATCATGTCATTTATTGATTGATCTTTTGTCTAAGTGTTCAGAGAGGGCTTGAAACCCTAATTCTTGATTATGGTGAATGCTCAACAATCCTTGAGGAGATTGATTAGGCATAATGGCACATCCATATTGTGATGATGATTTGCACAATGATGGGAAATCTTGATGGTCAAAATTTGGGGTATGACAATATGCAATGTTCATATCATGTCATACATATTAGCACATCACTAGTGCCCTTACTCATTGGCCTAAACTCATTCCATAACAATTACTCATCCATTATTCTTAACACAAACATGATTTCTTCTAACCCTTATGAGATACATATTAGTGTAATATTTAACCTATTCATTACTGGGTTATACTTCGGTTTCTACCTCACTATCATCTAGAGCATTGAAAGACCTTTCCAACGCTTTGAACGGGGACCCAATCGGACTTACGGATCAAAAGTTACGCCCTTTTTAATTTCTGAATTTTCACACAACAGTGGTAACCAATTACTCAATAATGGGTAACCGGTTACTTGCTCAAAAACAGCCCAAAAACGTGATTTTTCCATGGGTAATCGGTTACACTCAGTAGGGTAACCGGTTACTACTGTAACAGGGTCCAAAAATCACATTTTTCTTCATCCAAAACGCTCATAATCCATACCCCATCAACCCATACATGTAATAATGATCCAATACATATATTATCATCATGGGAACACAATCTCATGAATTAATTAAGCATGCAAACATTTCATCTATTATCATCATGGGAACACATTCTCATCAATTAATTAAGCATACAAACATTTCATCTCACACAAAACCCCAAACATGCATTTATTCCCAATTCTCCTACCCCAAGTTCTAACTATGGAACTCACCTCAAGCTTGAAGATTCTAAGTTGAAGAGGTGACGAGGATGGTAATGGTGTCTTTAAGGTCTTCTCTTGGTCAAAATTCCACTTCCATAATCATCAAACCCGTAGCTCCTCTTATACCCATTTCCAACAAGAATTGCTCAACTTCAAACGCATTTATATCCTTCAATATTGACATGCAAGCAATGAAATTTATAAGCAAACTGAAGGGAATTTCGTGCTCTTTCCAAAAAGTCTAGAATCGCTTCAATCGGAGTTACGAGTGAAAAGTTATTACCTGTTTTGTGAAGGCTGTACTAAGAGTGCGAAAATGGAACATGAAGATGATGAATATGAACCCCTCATCTTCTCTCTTGATCTATGCTCCTTCATTCTTCTTCTTAAAATCTGTTTTAGAAAGATAAGTAACTTGCACATCCAAACAATCCTTATGCCACTTATTTAACATGAAATGACCAAGATGCCCCTTAACTAAGTAATATTTACAAGTTTGCCATTTAGTTTGTTTCTAACCAAATACTTGGATTCTAACTAACTTCTCATGATATCCCATTATTTAGAGATTTATCTCTTAATCTTTCACACTCATGCTTAGACAAATATGGGATATTACATTCTCCTCCCCGCCCCCTTAAATAGAATTTGCCCTCGAATTCCTTCCAATCGCCATGAAAACAAACTCTTCATATCTCTTCCAATGAGGGGATGAAATATTCCTTACATTCCTCCTTTGGATGAACCTTGCGATTCCGTCTGAAGGTTGTTCCATCCAAGGAAACACAATCCGCCAATACACTTGTGTCCCAATCATCTTTGACTGAAAACTTTAGTTCTCACACAACACGCCTCTTCTGATACTCTGTCTCGACATCCAAGGTCCCCGGCCTATACTTCTTCGCACGGAATCTTGGTATCTTCAGATTTCCTGAAAATCCACTCTAGTTAGATATTTCCCATCCTCAATGTTTGCCAAGTTCGTCCTTGCTCAACACATGCCACTGATTTTCCACTCTTTTCCTTCGTTTCAGGAAGTACTTTCATCCCAAGGAATTCATGCTACAACCTTTCGCTTTAGTGATGATGTTTCAGATTTACTTCTACACAAGTCTATACGGATTCATACACGTGCTTGCTAAGTCCTTAGGTCATGATTTCCAATTCTACCTCCTTCGTACAACCAAGTTTCTTACTTCGATCCTTTCTTCAGTCTTAGACAACATAACTTCCATCATAAGCCACAAGGGTGTACAATTCCGCAACTATAGCCTTGATATCTAACAACTTCACACAAAGTTCTGCTGATGAAGGGTGAACTCTAACAGTTAATTTGCAACTATCTTCCAAATCTTCATTCACGCTCATAAGTGCACAGGACATAGCCACAATGAGTTTACATCAATTAAAATACTTTACTCGCCTTCATTATTCCAATGGTCACGATACTCTGTCTAACCTGTGATACTCACAAGCTCAACCGTCGACCCATGAACATCTGATCACATATCAACCATGGAGTCTCCTCTAAGCTAGTCCATCGACCGTACCTCACTAGATTAAGGTGGATCTTTGAGAGACCGAGACGAACAAAACATTGCTTCGACGAGTTACTCTTAGAAAGATATCTCCACTCCAACACTATCATACAAGTAGTCTTCTCACACCTACTACAGGATTATCGGGTTCCTCTTTTTATCCGTTGAGCTACTCTGATCTCAACCGATCACACACTTCTTGAAACCCTCTAAATCATACTACGTCCACTATCCAGTTAGTTCTATTACTCTACTACACTTATTCCCTTAATAACAACGGTGGCTTCTCGACATTCATCCAATTACGATACGGGCTAGAATCTTAACACACTCATCAACAATTACTCCTCGAGGTTGAGTCATTTCCAAGATTAGGGCACTAATTATTCCATCATTCTGGGTTAGGTCCATTTGAACACAACTTGGTCACACGCTTTGGTTCCAGAACGTTTAGATCTGAATACTCAATGAATAGGAGTTCGTCTTACCCTACCGACTCTCACATCTTACGGCTGCTAGGATAACTCTGCCAACTTTTCTGTACTTCTTCCCAATCATCCGACCTCATACTCTTAGGGTTTCAATACCTTTCACAGTCACATCCTGGCTACACGGTCGTCCAATACCCTTCGCTCATAAAGTTGTCACTGTATTAATCTCTCCAAGGGTACATCTTAGGATAGTGCTTCCAACATCTCCAGAACAACCATAATACCACAAATCGTACTTAATATCTTAAACATCCTTCTTTAGAATTCCACGACACTCCAAAACTGGGCGCGTCTTGACTTTACTGAGACTGACGTTTCTTCAATTATGAGGATCTACCGTTACTCCTCTAGATATCTCACATGAAGCTAATCTAAGCTATACTTCATCTATTCTAACACTGATCACCAATGTTAAGGAACAGTCACACAATGTGCTTGTCGGGAGATGATGATTACACAACACTCCATCTCGGACACTACGCATAAAGGTTCACTAACTCCAACGGAACAAGAAGCATCTACGATTTTGAATCTAAAATTCTCACACGGTCCCAACCACCCAAGGTCTCCTTATAAGCGTAGCATTAGAATCTAATCCATCTCATTGTCGCTCGCTCGCATAAGCCTCAATCATCAAGCACGACATATAGATCCTTATTCCACATGTCTTATGAGAATTCAGATCCGCATCTTACTTGTACCAATTCAGAATTCTACTCTGAGATCAGAACCAACATTATCCCACATCCAACAGAGAAGGATAACTCACCCATCTCATGCACAATAGCGATACTACAGCATTATACATGTTTGGTAGTACTAGCATGATTGTCCAACTCCGATGCCACGTACCCAAGTGAACTACCCAGTATCGTATAACGACTCCCACACGTATCCTTTAGTCACGACAGATGGATAATTGAACTGGTCTCCACATAGATCACTGCCCTTCAAGTTCTTCTAGTCTCACTCCTTAAGAGGCTAAAACCTAAGGGTACACCACGTTTAACGTTTAATTACTTTGAACACAACAAGATAAATCTGAATTTATAAGAATCCAGTTCAATTTGCTATACCAAGTGTGTACTCGCCCACACAGGCACGCGCGAGAGATTCATACGACAATTCCACCAGATAGGGATACTACGGTTCCAAACAACTGTCACAAAATGTGGTTGATCTGCTGATGCTTTAGATAGCCACTAGTTCCATTCACCTAATTACCTAACACCTAGAATAATTCTATGGAGTCACTCGGGATTAGATGAATCATAACTAGCAGGAAACCTGGCTTACTGTACTCTACGTATCCATCCACTCAGCTAACGTTCAATGCAGTTCTAAGACTTGGGCATGTCAGAATAATCAAGGAGATACAGTATTCATTTTCACCAATGGGTACAGAAGAATTCTTGAACGGAAAAATCACAACCTTCACAAGTACTTCTGATCCTTCCCTGGGTCACTTCCCATTACTTTGAGTATACCAGAATAGGGTCAGGGTCTAGCACTTCATCAGTATCAAACATGTGTCCTAAAAGGTATTATAACGCCTACTTCCCATTAATTAGAGAAACTTAAGAAGGTTCGGTCTCTCTGACTACACTTCCCGGAATTTTCTTTATCCAACAGGTTCCCAAGTTACATCCGTCACAGGAAACCACAATTGATTAGTGAATACTACTGACTCAAGCTCATCAACTCCACAAAATCCCTTGCTGCTCTAGCACAATTTCCCATTTGGATCTCCTCGGCTATAAGAATTTTACAACATGCTCACTTCCTTCAGTCGACGTCTTCGAATTTCCAATCGTTTACTCTTACCATGAAGGTTAGGGTTGTCAACTATTCCACGTCAAACACTTTATTCACGCCTGACACTCCCAATATTCCTTTACTTAGCCAGCTTCTACTACTTTAGCGCAAGTCGTTTCGGATCTTACGCATCCTCTTGGTGGCTCCACCGTGATCCTATCCATCACGTACACAGTCAATGAGTTGATCAGGCTTATCAACTGAATATTATGACGGTAGAAATCAGGCTAGCAACACACACATATGAGGGAGAAGAGAATTACTAGTGATGTTTCATGGCAAAGGCGAGAATCGACCTACTCTGATACAAACTGTAACACCCCACAAATATATGCCTAGGATAATATGCATGTAGTATTATCAAGGGTACGGGAAACATCATACATAAGCAGCGGAACTGGATAAGTATCAGTATAAGGTACAAAATCAGAACTTAACATGGCCAAAGGATACAATCCCAAAGTGTACTAATACATAATCTAAAATACATAAGCTGAAAGATCCAAAAGAGATCACAGAACATAGCCAAGAAACATCGCCACCATGCTAAGCCATCTTACCTTTCCCTTGTCCTGCCTCGATCAACCTGAAAAATTATAATTGGAATGGGGTGAGATTACTAAATCTCAGTGAGTCCCCATATCCTAGGGGTTCACTCGGTTCTACAGGGTTCATACAATAGAACAAATCCACCATGGATCCGGGGTTTTCTCACGGTCTGGTGAAAATACACAACAATGGGTAATATCGTCATTTGTAGTCCTTTAACTCACCAATGAGATAACAACGAATTCACAATCAATCACAAACCAGTATGCAGACACGTACCCGTGTACGAGTAATCCATAAGTAAGTTCTACCTATCTATCTAGGTTACACAATCACACCCTCGGTGGGTTATCTCTTGCACATGCACCCTCAGTGGGTTATATCTATTTTTTCCTTTTCCTTTATTTGAAAAGTTAGTAACTTGGAGAGAGAATTGGAGGAGATGGAAAAAGGAAGGAAAAGGAAGGAAAGAAGAGGAAAATTTCTCAAGAGCTCAAGGACCAGGATCTTCAACCTATCTCCAATCTTTTCATCCAGCTTCATCGTCCTCATCTTGTATTCTAGGTGGGTTCTAGATAGACACTTTAGAGTATAGTTTTATTGAGTTTTAGAGTTAGTTTGATATTGTTAGAAAATGAGAAATTTTACACTAAAATCATGTTTTAATGTCCTTTATGATTGATACATGTTAGATATGTGTTGTTGTGTATCCAATTGGTATTTCTCTGGTGTTTAGAAGTGAATTGGAAGGGAAAATTGATCATTTTCACAGAACCAATTATGCAGGAAAATTCTGGGTTTCACGCTGCCCATACACGTATCACTCAAGGCAATACGCGTATTGGTTAAGGCAATACGCGTATGGCAATGAAGAATTGTAGGCAATACGTGTATGGCAATGAAAAATTGTAGACAATATGCGTACGGGGTTCCATTTTCTCGGCCATCTGCTCATTTGCGTAATGGTACGCGTAGGGTTTTGGGCAATACGCGTATGAAGTGAGGCAATACGCGTATTGGGGTTTTAAAAGGAATTTTTGGGAAAAATTAGTCTCTGCCCATACGCGTATGACTTTAGGCAATACGCGTATGGATGGGCGAGTGAGCAAGGCAATACGCGTATGGCTTAGGGCAATACGCGTACGGCCAGGAGGGTGCAGAATTGTGTTTTTCGCGATACCATTTCTCGTTATGTCCATAACTTTTGACTCGTTTATCCTATGTGAGTATTCTTGGTGTCGTTATGAAGCCATGAATATCCTTTAACTAATGGTAGTGAGAAATATCTGCTTATTGCTCGATTAAATAAATCGGAGGGAACCGTGAATTGGTGTAATGTGTGATATGTTGAATTATGTGTTTCCATTATGCGATTGATGATTATTTGCCTATACTCTTATTGTTAAACGTGTTTGAATATGTATGCATATTAAAATACGAAATAGGTAGAGTGAGGACTTACCGTAAATAATGTCGGAAAGTGTGAAATGACATAGTGACAACGCTCGCGCATGAGAGGCCGAGGCGTGTATCTAGTAATCATAACCAGTTTATCTTACGGTATAGTTTCATGAGACTCGAGCACCTCCTCTGAAACGTATGCACAATTACTTGGCAGGTTTGATTCATGCGTGTAGTACGAATGGAACCTATATGGTAAAGAGACCTGTGATGGTTAACAGGCCATGAGAAGTGACGGTTCACGGCTAACAGGCCGATGATCCTGAATCCATTTCGTATGCCAAGTAACTTCAAGGATCCATGACTCGGGTCGTCTTCTAGACGTAGAAGCGGACGGGAAGAGGGGATGCCTTGGTACGGTTATTGATTAGCGAGATTCTTGAGTTAACAAGCTCACGAGTGTGGATATACATATATAGTGTGTGTACTCAAAGTCATTTACTTTCCCTTTGACTTGAGTTAGGTTTATTAGAACCTTGTAAAGCTGAGAGGACTTTAAGATAGCGAACTCACTGAGATTTGATGTATCTCACCCCACTGTTGTTGTTTACATCACAGGTACTGCAGGTTCTGCAAAGGGTAAGGATAAGGCTGTGTGACTATCCTTACTTATCTGATGGCTTTGCTTCCGTTGTGGAGTTTTTGAGATCCTTAGTGATCTAGTTCTTAATTTTATCGTTTGAACATCTTGTATATATAACATGCCAAAGTTGTTGTAGTAGGTTTTAAATTGGGTATTTATATGTATACTGTGTTACTAGGAACTTGTGTATTTCTGTTCCAAACATATTATTCATGTATGATATATGCTTTGATATATGTATATATATATGGGTGTTACAGTTGGTATCAAATCAGGTCGTATCCTCGACCTAGCCATGAAATAGTATGAGTATTTTCTTTCCGTTTCATATGCGGCGTGTCACCATTGGTCTTGCGTGTTATATTTATGGTATTGAGTCTGATCAACTTAATCCTATCTGTATGAAATTCAGGAACATTGTTGACAGGCGCAGAAACAACCGTGGTAGACCACGAACCACTCCAGCAGGGACTAATCTGCCAGGGGACGAAGGGAATGCCCCTTTGTATCAATTCATGCAACAAATGCAGCAACAACAAAATCAGTTTGTGCAACAAATGGTTCAGCAGATGGCAGGTGGTCTACATGCTCCAGTGGTTGTTCCTGAAGTAGCAGGAGGAAACTTTAGGGATTTCATACGTATGAATCCTCCGGATTTTCAGGGAGGGTTAGATCCAGTAAAGGCTCATGAATGGATATCAAGTATGGAACAGATTTTCTTAATAGTTCAGTGCAGTGAGGAAAACAAGGTGGTCTTCGCTTCTCACTTGTTGAAGGGTCCTACCATGAGGTGGTGGGAGAGCGCTTCGGCCTTAATGACAATTCAAGAGGTACTGAAGGTATGGGAGCAGTTTAAGGTAACTTTTATGGAGAAATATTTTCCAAGTTCCTTGAGGTCTCAGAAGGAATTCGAGTTTCAACAATTGAGACAAGGCAACTTGACTGTGGCTTCTTATGCGGAGAAATTTGAGACTATGGCCGCTTATTCTAGACAAGCCATGTATGCCCCTGATGAGAGGTGGAAGATTGATAAGTTTCTGTTCGGTTTAAGGGCCGAAATTTCACATAGCGTATCTCAGCGAGAATTCACTAGCTATGCCGAATTGTTAAGGTAGTGTTATATGGCGGAGCATAGTTTGAAGAAGGTACAAATGGAAGGAGATTTGAGTAGGATGAATCAAAGTGATCGAGGGATACCAAATCAACAAGTTAGACCAAGGCAGCAATCATTCAAAGGGAAGCAAGTTTAGAGTTCTAGGTCTAGTGTGCCTCCGTTATGCCGTACTTGTGGAAAGAATCACTATGGTAGGTGCAGTTTGGAGGGAATAAGGTGTTATCAGTGTAATAAGGTGGGCCATGTATCGAGGGATTGTCCTCAGGGTAGAAATCAGACACAAGGGAAGAATACCGGCCGAGTGTATACCTTGGATGCGAGGAAAGCAAAGAATGATAACTCCTTGATTGCGGGTACGTGTTTCGTAAATGGACATCCTTGTTTTGTTTTATTTGATTATGGGACAACACATTATTTTGTGTCCACGCGATGTGTGAAGCGACTTGGGTTGCAAGTCGTTCCTTTGTTTCCTCCTATGGTGGTTACTACTGCCATGGATGAGATTGTTGAAACACCGTTGATGTGTGAAAATTGTGTATTATCAGTGAATGAAAGAGTTTTCCAGATTGATCTTATTTGTTTTCCGCTTAAGAAAGTGGATGTTGTTATGGGAATGGATTGGCTTTCTGCTAATTCGGTGTTTATTGGGTGTGAGGAAAAACTGATCATTATCCCATCTACCGAGGCCTCTCCGAAGGATGTGTTAACTACTATGTTAGAAGGTACGGTTGGAATGATTAATTTCTTATTTGAGGAGGAAAAGTCCATTCTTTTGATTCTTACTAAGGAGGAGAGTAGTAACATTCAAGTTTTGAGTATTCCGGTAGTTTGTGACTTTCCTGAAGTTTTCCCCAAGGATATCACTTCTCTTCCTACGGAGCGGGAAGTGGAACTCTCTATTGACCTGATACTAGGAACGGCTCCAATATCCATTTCTCCGTATCGGATGGCACCACTTGAATTAAGAGAATTAAAGGATCAATTGGAAGAGTTGTTGACTAAGCATTTTGTTCGACCTAGTGTTTCGCCCTAGGGAGCTCCAGTATTGTTGGTAAAGAAAAAGGATGGTGGGATGCGGTTATGTATTGATTACCGTCAGTTGAATAAGGTCACCATCAAGAACAAATACCCATTACCAAGGATAGATGACCTTTTAGATCAATTGAAAGGAGCCTGTGTGTTCTCGAAGATTGATTTACGGTCGGGTTATCATCAGATTCGTGTGAAGAGTTCAGATGTGCCAAAGACCGCGTTTAGAACCCGTTATGGTCATTATGAATTTTTGGTGATGCCTTTCGTGTGACGAATGCTCCGGCAGTGTTCATGGATTATATGAATAGGATATTCTAACCTTACTTGGACCAATTTGTGGTGATTTTCATTGATGACATTCTTATTTATTCTCGTGATCCTCAAGAGCACAGTGAACACCTAAGAATTGTTTTATCCATCTTACAAGAGAAGCAACTTTTTGCTAAGTTAAGTAAGTGTGAGTTTTGGATGTCTGAGGTTAATTTTATTGGTCATGTCATATCCCAGGGAGGTGTAGCGGTCGATCCATCAAAAGTTGAAGCAGTGATTAATTGGGAGAGATCGAAGAATGCTTCTGAAGTTAGGAGTTTCTTGGGATTGGCAGGGTACTACAGAAGGTTTATAAAGGGATTTTTGCAACTGGCTTTACCATTGACAAGACTTACTCAGAAGGATTTTTCGTATGAGTGGGATTCGGCTTGTGAAAGAAGTTTTAGGAGTTTGAAGGAGAGATTGACGACCGCTCCTGTTTTGGTTATTCCTAATCCGAGCAAGTCGTATGAGGTATATTGTGATGCATCGAAGAAGGGATTAGGCAGTGTGTTAATGCAAGAGGGAGAAGTAGTGGGTTATGCTTCACGACAGTTGAAAGTCCATGAAGAGAATTACCCAACGCATGATTTGGAATTGGCGACAGTTGATTTTACTTTGAAAGTGTGGCGTCACTATTTGTATGGTGTACGTTTTGAGAAGTTTAGCGACCACAAGAGCTTAAAGTACTTATTTGATCAGAAAGAGTTGAACATGCGTCAGAGGAGGTGGATGGAATATTTGAAGGATTATGACTTAGAGTTAAATTACCATCTGGGTAAAGCAAATAAGGTGGCGAATGCATTGAGTAGGAAGGTGTTGCATAATGCCGAGTTGATGTTGTTAGAGTATGCCTTAATGGAAAAGTTTAGAGATTTAAATCTCCAATTTAACTGGACTCCAAATTGTGTAGTTATGGGGAATTTGAATGTCACTTCTACTCTTAGGGAAGAAATCCAACAAGAGCAAGGGTTAGACGAGAAGTTACAAGAAGTGTTATTGCAACCGGGTTTTGTGCGAGCTACCGACGGAACTATTTTGATTAACCAAAGGATTTGTGTTCCGGATAGCATGGAGTTAAAAAGGAGGATTTTGGAAGAAGCGCATAAGGGTGCTTTTACTATACATTCGGGGTCTTCAAAGATGTATCAAGATTTAAAGAGGGACTATTGGTGGGCCGGGATGAAAAAGGATATTGCGGTGTATGTGTCAGAATGTGCGGTGTGCCAACAAGTGAAGATTGAGCACCAAAGGTCGGGTGGCTTATTGCAGCCTTTAGAAATTCTGACGTGGAAATGGGATAGTATTTCAATGGACTTCGCAGTGGGATTACCCCGTGCACAAGGCGATTATGATTCGATTTGGGTAATTGTGGACCGGTTAACGAAATCCGCGCATTTCTTAGCTGTGAAGACTACCTACAAGGCGAGTCATCTCGCAAGGTTGTTCATATCAGAAATAGTGAGATTGCATGGTATTCCTACTAGTATCGTTTCGGATAGAGATCCAATGTTTACTTCCAGATTCTAGAGAGCTTTTCAAAAAGCCATGGGAACGAGGTTATGTTTGAGTACGTCGAATCATCCGCAAACGGACGGTCAGACGGAACGGACAATACAAACTTTAGAGGACATGTTGAGAGCTTGTGTACTTGAAAGTGGAGGAAATTGGATAGAACTTTTGCCGTTGATCGAATTCTCTTATAATAACATTTATCATGCAAGTATTGGTATGGCACCTTACGAGGCGTTATATGGTAGGAAGTGTAGAACGCCATTGTGTTGGGCGGAGGTTGGCGACGATAGAATTTTGGGACCCAAGATTATTCACGAGACCACGGAAAAAATTAGAATGATTCGTGGAAAAGGTAAACAAGCCCAAGATTGTCAGAAAAGCTATGCGGACAACCGTAGGAGACCGTTGGAGTTTGATGTGGGTGATCATGTATTTTTGAAGGTTATTCCGAGATTGAGATTGAAAGGACCATTTAAATTGCAGAAGTTAAGTACAAGATACGTGGGACCGTATCAAATCTTAGAAAGAATTGGAGAAGTAGCTTACAGATTAGCCTTACCCGCCTTCTCTGTCAGAGATGCACGACGTTTTTCATGTGTCTCAGCTTCGGAAATTTGTCCCAGATCCTCTTCAGCCACTTTTACCAGATACAATTGAGATAGAAGCCGATTTGACATTTGATCCTCAACCGAGTCGTATCATAGGAAGAGAAACTAAAGTGTTAAGGAATAAAGAGATTCCTCTTGTTAAGGTCCAGTGGGGCGAGACGCATCCGGGCGATGCAACTTGGGAATTGGAATCGGAGATACGGGAGGTCTATCCTCATCTTTTCAGCTAATTATTTTAAATTCGGGGGCGAATTTCTATTTAAGGGGGGAGGATGTAATACCCCGTAAAATTCTGAACGCTTTGGATAATATTATTATGATCAACTGGGTTCCGGTGTACTCTGAGCAATTATTGGATAAAATAATTAGAGTAAACTAACGAACTCGGACTGATTAGATTAATATTATTTAACTTGGAATTTTATTAGTTGGTGCTTTTGAGATAATTTGGACAATTAGTAGTATTACCAATTAATTTTTTCTATATCAATTTTTTCCCTTTCCTTTATTTGAAAAGTTAGTAACTTGGAGAGAGAATTGGAGGAGAAGGAAAAGGGAAGGAAAAGGAAGGAAAGAAGAGGAAAATTTCTGAAGAGCTCAAGGACTAGGATCTTCAACCTATCTCTAATCTTTTCATCTCAGCTTCATCGTCCTCATCTTGTATTCCATTGGGTTCTAGATAGACACTTTAGAGTAAAGTTTTATTGAGTTTTAGAGTTAGTTTGATATTGTTAGAAAATGAGAAATTTTACACTAAAATCATGTTTTAATGTCCTTTATGATTGATACATGTTAGATATGTGTTGTTGTGTATCCAATTGGTATTTCTCTGGTGTTTAGAAGTGAATTGGAAGGGAAAATGGATCATGTTCGCAGAACCAATTATGCAGGAAAATTATGGGTTTCACGCTGCCCATACGTGTATCACTCAAGGCAATACGCGTATTGGTTAAGGCAATACGCGTATGGCAATGAAGAATTGTGGGCAATACGCATATGGGGTTCCATTTTCTCGGCCATCTGCTCATTTGCGCAATGGTACGCGTAGGGTTTTGGGCAATACGCGTATGAAGTGAGGCAATACGCG
The DNA here is from genome assembly GCA_022829125.1 of Lathyrus tuberosus. Classification (NCBI taxonomy): domain Eukaryota; kingdom Viridiplantae; phylum Streptophyta; class Magnoliopsida; order Fabales; family Fabaceae; genus Lathyrus; species Lathyrus tuberosus. Next base: position 15,565,528 of record JALAZF010000029.1, read on the forward strand.
TATTGGGGTTTTAAAAGGAATTTTTGGGAAAAATCAGTCTCTGACCATACGCGTATGACTTTGGGCAATACACGTATGGATGGGCGAGTGAGCAAGGCAATACGCGTATGGCTTAGGGCAATACGCGTACGGACAAGAGGGTGCAGAATTGTGTTTTTCGCGATACCATTTCTCGTTATGTCCATAACTTTTGACTCGTTTATCCTACGTGAGTATTCTTGGTGTCGTTATGAAGCTATGAATATCCTTTAGCTAATGGTAGTGAGAAATATCTGCTTATTGCCCAATTAAATAAATCGGAGGGAACCGTGAATTGGTGTAATGTGTGATATGTTGAATTATGTGTTTCCATTATGCGATTGATGATTATTTGCCTATACTCTTATTGTTAAACGTGTTTGAATATGTATGCATATTAAAATATGAAATAGGTAGAGTGAGGACTTACCGTAAATAATGTCGGAAAGTGTGAAATGACATAGTGACAACGCTCGCGCATGAGAGGCTAAGGCGTGTGTCTAGTAATCATAACCAGTTTATCTTACGGTGTAGTTTCATGAGACTCGAGCACCTCCTTTGAAACGTATGCACAATTACTTGGCTGGTTTGATTCCCGCCTGTAGTATGAATGGAACCTATATGGTAAAGAGACTTGTGATGGTTAACAGGCCAAGAGAAGTGATGGTTCATGGCTAACAGGCCGATGATCCCGAATCCATTTTGAATGCCAAATAACTTTTAGGATCCATGACTCGGGTCGTCTTCTAGACGTAGAAGCGGACGGGAAGAGGGGATGCCTTTTTACGGTTATTGATTAGCGAGATTCTTGAGTTAACAGGCTCAAGAGTGTGGATATACATATATAGTGTGTGTACTCAAAGTCATTTCCTTTCCCTTTGACTTGAGTTAGGTTTATTAGAACCTTGTAAAGCTGAGAGGACTTTAAGATAGCGAACTCACTGAGATTTGATGTATCTCACCCACTGTTGTTGTTTACATCACAGGTACTGCAGGTTCCGCAAAGGGTAAGGATAAGGCTGTGTGACTATACATACTTATCTGATGGATTTGCTTCCGTTGTGGAGTTTTTGAGATCATTAGTGATCTAGTTCTTAGTTTTATCTTTTGAACATCTTGTATATATAACATGCCAAAGTTGTTGTAGTAGGTTTTAAATTGGGCATTTATATGTATACTGTGTTACTAGGAACTTGTGTATTTCAGTACCAAACGTATTATTCATGTATGATATATGCTTTGATGTATGTATATATATGGGTGTTACAAAGTTCTGCCTATCTATCTAGGTTACACAATCACACCCTCGGTGGGTTATCTCTTGCGCCTAAACGTCAAAAGACTTGCACATGCACACCGCAAGATGAGTAAGATGGATCCTATGTGGTATCCCATCCGTGATGATTTTATCTGAAGTGATGTGGCCTATGTGGCGTCACAACGCCACCAATCACCCCTACGCAGATGTGTTAACGGCTAGTGCAAATACGCCATAATGACTATACAAACCCACCGGGCGATAGCCTAGTGATATTGCCTACATGGCATCACTAGAGGCGAGTGTATCTAAAGTGATATTGCCTACATGGCATCACGTCCCCACCATACCACGCACGCCGAGGTTTATCTGCCATGGAAATGCCTTTTTCAGACCCACTTAGCGCCTCACAATGGTAGCGCAGGTGCGTATGACGTACCGAGATCACACAGCAGGGTACCAACTAGAGATCACATAGCAGTAGTCGTTGTCATAGTAATTTACCACCTAGTAGCATAGGCCTACTTCGATTCAAGCATACATCATAAACACATGAACATCAAGCCACACAGGAAAACACCTTCGAACGTTCAACCGGAACGAACGGGATCAACCATCAGATGATCACCTCATAGCACATTTAACATAATGCAATTCATTAAGCATTACAACAGTTGCATAAGTGATCATAACCAGGTAATTTGTCAACATAATGCATTTATTAAGCATACACACATACATGTAGCATAAGTGATCATATTAAACCATGAGTCAATCCAATATACATCACATTAATCACATATGCAATGTTCATATCATGTCATACATATTAGCACATCACTAGTTCCCTTACTCATTGGCCTAAACTCATTCCATAACAATTACTCATCCATTATTCTTAACACAACCATGATTCCTTCTAACCCTTATGAGATACATATTAGTGTATCATATTTAACCTATTAATTACTGAGTTACATGTAATACCCCGTAAAATTATGAACGTTTTGGATAATATTATTATGATCAACTGGGTTTCGGTGTACTCTGAACAATTATTGGATAAAGTAATTACAGTAAACTGGCGAACTCGGAATTGATTAGATTAATATTATTTAACTTGGAGTTTTATTAATTGGTGCAATTGAGATAATTTGGATAATTAGTAGTATTACCAATTAATGTTTCCTAGGTATATTTTCTTTTCCTTTTCCTTATTTGAAAAATATAGTAACTTGGAGAAAGAATAGGAAGGGAAGGAAAAAGGAAGGAAAAAGGAAGGGAAAATGAGAGGAAATTTCTCAAGAGCTCAAGGACTAGGATCTTCAACCCATCTCTAATCTTTTCATCTCAGCTTCATCATCCTCATCTTGTAATCCATGTGGGTTCTAATTAGACACTTTAGAGTAGAGTTTTATTGAGTTTTAGAGTTAGTTTGATATTGTTAGAAAATGAGAAATTTTAAACTAAAATCATGTTTTGGTATTCCTTATGATTGATACATGTTAGGTATATGTTGTTGTATATCCAATTGGTATTTTTCTGGTGTTTAGAAGTGAATTGGAAGGGAAAATGGAGCATTTTCGCAAAACCCATTATGCAGGAAAAAATCTGGTTTTCACGCTGCCCATACGCGTATCACTCAAGGCAATACGCGTATTGGTTAAGGCAATACGCGTATAGCAATGAAGAAATATGGGCAATACGCGTATTGGGGTTCCATTTTCTCGGCCATCTGCTCATTTGCGTAATGGTACGTGTAGGGTTTTGGGCAATACGCATATGAAGTGAGGCAATACGCATATTGGGGTTTTAAAAGGAATTTTTGGGAAAAATCAGTCTCTGCCCATACACGTATGACTTTGGGCAATACGCGTATGGATGGGCGAGTGAGCAAGGCAATACGCGTATGGCTTAGGGCAATACGCGTACGGCCAAGAGGGTGCAGAATTGTGTTTTTTCGCGATATCATTTCTCGTTATGTCCATAACTTTTGATTCGTTTATCCGTTTTTGACATTCTTGATATCGTTGGAGAGCTAACAAAATGTACTTTCTTATTAAAATGGTTTCAAGATTTGTTGGCCGATTTAATTATGTCAGGATTTTGGAATAGTGTCATTTTGTCGACTTTTATCGTTTAATGGTGTGTAATTGTTGTTGAATATGTATGCATGTTAAAATACGAAATAGGTAGAGTGAGGAACATTACCATAAACAATGTCGGAAAGTCTGAATTGTCATAGTGATAACGCTCGCGCATGAAAGGCCGAGGCGTGTGTCTAGTAATCATAACCAATTTATCTTACGGTGTAGTTTCATGAGACTCTAGCACCTCCTCTGAAACGTATGCACAATTACTTGGAAGGTTTGATTCCCGCGTGTAGTACGAATGGAACCTATATGGTAAAGAGACTTGTGATGGTTAACAGGCCATGAGAAGTGACGGTTCACGGTTAACAGGCCGATGATCCCGAATCCATTTCGTATGCCAAGTAACTACAAGGATCCATGACTCGGGTCGTCTTTTAGACGTAGAAGCGGACAGGAAAAGGGGATGCCTTGGTACGGTTATTGATTAGTGAGATTCTTGAGTTAACAGGCTCAGGACGTACTTTGGTACTAGTGTGAGTTAATAGGCTCACGAGTGTGGATACATATAGTGTATGTGTACTCAAAGTCACTTCCCTTCCCTTTGACTTGAGTTAGGTTTTTTAGAACCTTGTAAAGCCGAGAGGACTTTAAGATAGAGAACTCACAGAGATTTAATGTATCTCACCCCACTGTTGTTGTTTACATCACAGGTACTGCGGGTTCCGCGAAGGGTAAGGATAAGGCTGTGTGATTATCCTTACTTATCTGATGGCTTTGCTTCCGTTGTGGAGTTTTTGAGATCATTATGTGATCTAGTTCTTAGTATTTGTCTTTGGAACATCTTGTAGATATACTATGCCGTAGTTTTTCGTATTAGGCTTTTTGGGCATGTATATGTATAATGTGTTTACTAGGAACTTATTGTATATTTCAGTACCAAAAGTGGAATTGATGTATAATATATGCTTTGATGTATGTATATATATATATATATGGGCTTTACTGTTGGTATCAAAGCAGGTCGTATCCTCGACCTAGCCATGAAATAGTATAAGTAATTTCTTTCCGTTTGATATGCGTTGTGTCGCCATTGGTCTTAAGTGTTATATGTATGGTATTGAGCCTGATCAACTTAATCCTATCTATATGACATTTAGGAACATGGTTGGCAGACGCAGAAGCAATCGTGGTAGACCCACAAATCCTCCAGCTGGGACGAATCTGCCAGGCGGCGAGGAGAATGCTCCTTTGTATCAGTTTATGCAAGAGATGCAACAGAAACAGAATCAATTCATGCAACAGATGGTGCAACGGGTGAATGGAAGTCTTCATCCTCAGGTGGTTGTTCCAGATGTGGTAGGTGGAAGTTTTCGGGATTTCATCCGCCTGAATCCTCCAGAATTTCATGGCGGATTGGATCCTGTGAAAGCTCACGAATGGATTGCTGGCATGGAGGGAATCTTTCTGATAATTTATTGTAGTGAGGAGGACAAAGTAGTGTTTGCTTATCACTCACTGAGAGGACCTGCTAAGAGGTGGTGGGATATTGCTTCAGCTTTTATGACTATTCAGGGTGTATACCTTGGATACGAGGAAAACACAGAATGACAACTCCTTGATTGCGGGTACGTGTTTCGTAAATGGACATCCTTGTTTTGTTTTATTTGATTGTGGGGCAACACATTCTTTTGTGTCAACGTGATGTGTGAAGCGACTTGGGTTGCAAGTTGTTCCTTTGTTTCCTCCTATGGTGGTTACTACCGCCATGGATAAGATTGTTGAAACACTGTTGATGTGTGAAAATTGTGTATTATCGGTGAATGAAAGAGTTTTCCAGATTGATCTTATCTGTTTACCGCTTAAGAAAGTGGATGTTGTTCTGGGAATGGATTGGCTTTCCTCTATTTAGGTGTTTTTGGGTGTGAGGAAAAACTGATCATTATTCCATCCGATGAGGCTACTCCGAAGGATGTGTTAACTACTATTTTAGAAGGTACGGTTGAAATGATTAATTTCTTATTTGAGGAGGAAAATTTTGTTCTTTTGATTCTTACTAAGGAGGAGAGTAGTAACATCCAAGTTTTGAGTATTCCGATAGTTGTGACTTTCCTGAAGTTTTCCCCGAGGATATCACTTCTCTTCCTCCGGAGCGGGAAGTGGAATTCTCTATTGACCTGATACCGGGAACGACTCCAATATCTGTTTCTCCGTATCAGATGGCACCACTTGAATTAAGAGAATTAAAGGATCAATTGGAAGAGTTGTTGGCTAAGCATTTCGTTCGACCCAGTGTTTCGCCCTGGGGAGCTCCGGTGTTATTGGTAAAGAAAAAGGTGGTGGAATGCGGTTGTGTATTGATTACCGTCAGTTGAATAAGGTCACCATCAAGAACAAATACCCACTACCAAGGATAGACGACCTATTAGATCAATTGAAAGGAGCCTGTGTGTTCTCGAAGATTGATTTACGGTCGGGTTATCATCAGATTCGTGTGAAGAGTTCGGATGTACCAAAGACCGCGTTTAGAACCCGTTATGGTCATTATGAATTTTTGGTGATGCCTTTTGGTGTGACGAATGCTCTGACAGTGTTCATGATTATATGAATCGGATATTCCAACCTTACTTGGACCAATTTGTGGTGATTTTCATTGATGACATTCTTATTTATTCTCGTGATCCTCAAGAGCACGGTGAACACCTAAGGATTGTTCTATCCATCTTGCAAGAGAAGCAACTTTTTGCTAAGTTAAGTAAGTATGAGTTTAGGATTTCTGAGGTTAATTTTCTTGGTCATGTCATATCCCAGGGAGGTGTAGCGGTCGATCCATTAAAAGTTGAAGCAGTGATTCATTGGGAGAGACCGAAGAATGCTTCGGAAGTTAGAAGTTTCTTGGGATTGGCAGGGTACTACATAAGGTTTATAAAGGGATTTTCGCAACTGGCTTTGCCATTGACAAGACTTACTCGGAAGGATTATTCGTATGAGTGGAATTCGGCTTGTGAAAGAAGCTTTAGGAGTTTGAAGGAGAGATTGACGACCGCTCCTGTTTTGGTTATTCCTGATTCTAGCAAGACGTATGAGGTATATTGTGATGCATCGAAGAAGGGATTAGGCGGTGTGTTAATGCAGGAGGGACATGTAGTGGCTTATGCTTCATGACAGTTGAAAGTCCATGAAGAGAATTACCCAACGCATGATTTGGAGTTGGCGGCAGTTGTATTTACTTTGAAAGTGTGGCGTCACTATTTGTATGGGGTACGTTTTGAGATGTTTAGCGACCACAAGAGCTTAAAGTACTTATTTGATCAGAAAGAGTTGAACATGCATCAGAGGAGATGGATGGAATATTTGAAGGATTATGACTTGGAGTTAAAATACCATCCGGGTAAAGCAAATAAGGTGGCGGATGCATTGAGTAGGAAGGTGTTGCATAATGCCGAGTTGATGATGTTAGAGTATACCTTAATGGAAAAGTTTAGAGATCTAAATCTTCAATTTAACTGGACTCCAAATTATGTAATTATGGGGAATTTGAATGTATCTTCTACTCTTAGGGAAGAAATCCAGCAAGAGCAAGGGTTAGACGAGAAGTTACAGGAAGTGTTATTGCAACCAGGTTTTATGCGAGCTACCGACGGAACTATTTGTTTAACCAAAGGATTTGTGTTTCGGATAACACGGAGTTGAAACGAAGGATTTTGGAAGAAGCGCATAAGGGTGCTTTTACTATACATCCGGGGTCTTCAAAGATGTATCAAGATTTAAAGAGGGACTACTGGTGGCCCGGGATGAAAAAGGATATTGCGGTGTATGTGTCAGAATGTGCGGTGTGCCAACAAGTGAGGATTGAGCACCAAAGACCGGGTGGCTTGTTACAACCTTTAGAAATTCCGATGCGGAAATGGGATAGTATTTCGATGGACTTCGCAGTGGGATTACCCCGTGCGGAAGGTGGTTATGATTCGATTTTGGTAATTGTGGACCGGTTAACGAAATCCACGCATTTCTTAGCTGTGAAGACTACCTACAAGGTGAGTCATCTCGCAAGGTTGTTCATTTCAGAAATAGTGAGATTGCATGGTATTCCTACTAGTATCGTTTTGGATAGAGATCCAAAGTTTACTTCCAGATTTTTGGAGAGCTTTTCAACAAGCCATGGGAACGAGGTTATGTTTGAGCACGTCGAATCATCCGCAAACGGACGGTCAGACGAAACGGACAATACAAACTATGGAGGTCATGTTGAGAGCTTGTGTACTTGGAAGTGGAGGAAATTGGATAGAACTTTTGCCGTTGATCGAATTTTCTTATAATAACAGTTATCATGCAAGTATTGGTATGGCACCTTATGAGGCGTTATATGGTAGGAAGTGTAGAACGCCATTGTGTTGGGCGGAGGTTGGCGACGATAGAATTTTGGGACCCGAGATTATTCACGAGACCACGGAAAAGATTAGAATGATTCGTGGAAAATTTAAACAAGCCCAAGATCGTCAGAAAAGCTATGCGGACAACCGTAGGAGACCGTTGGAGATTGATGAGGGGGATCATGTGTTTTTGAAGGTTACTCCGAGGTTGAGATTGAAAGGAAAATTTAAATCGCGGAAGTTAAGTCCAAGATACGTGGGACCGTATCAAGTCTTAGAAATAATTGGAGAAGTAGCTTACAGATTAGTCTTACCGCCTTCTCTGTCAGAGATGCACATCGTTTTTCATGTGTCTCAGCTTCGAAAATTTGTCCCAGATCCTCTTCAGCCAATTTTACCAGATACAATTGAGATAGAAGCCGATTTGACATTTGAGCCTCAAACGAGTCGTATCACAGGAAGAGAAACTAAAGTGTTAAGAAATAAAGAGATTCCTCTTGTTAAGGTCCAGTGGGATGAGACGCATCCGGGCGATGCAACTTGGGAATTGGAATCAGAGATGCGGGAGGTCTACCCTCATCTTTTCAGGTAATTGTTTTAAATTCGTGGGCGAATTTCTATTTAAGGGGGGGAGGATGTAATACCCCGTAAAATTCTGAACGTTTTGGATAATATTATTATGATCAACTGGGTTCTGGTGTACTCTGAGCAATTATTGGATAAAGTAATTAGAGTAAACTGGCGAACTCAGATTTGATTAGATTAATATTATTTAACTTGGAGTTTTATTAATTGGTGCAATTGAGATAATTTGGATAATTAGTAGTATTACTAATTAATGTTTCCTAGGTATATTTTCTTTTCCTTTTCCTTATTTGAAAAAGATAGTAACTTGGAGAAAGAATAGGAAGGGAAGGAAAAAGGAAGGAAAAAGGAAGGGAAAAGGAGAGGAAATTTCTCAAGAGCTCAAGGACTAGGATCTTCAACCCATCTCCAATCTTTTCATCTCAGCTTCATCATCATCATCTTGTAATCAGGTGGGTTCTAGTTAGACACTTTAGAGTAGAGTTTTATTGAGTTTTAGAGTTAGCTTGATATTGTTAGAAAATGAGAAATTTTGCACTAAAATCATGTTTTGGTATTCCTTATGATTGATACATGTTAGGTATGTGTTGTTGTATATCCAATTGGTATTTTTTTGGTGTTTAGAAGTGAATTGGAAGGGAAAATGGAGCATTTTCGCAAAACCCATTATGCAGGAAAAATTCTGGTTTTCACGCTGCCCATACGCGTATCACTCAAGGCAATACGCGTATTGGTTAAGGCAATACGTGTATGGCCATGAAGAAATATGGGCAATACGCGTATTGGGGTTCCATTTTCTCGGCCATCTGCTCATTTGCGTAATGGTACGCGTATGAAGTGAGGCAATACGCGTATTAGGGTTTTAAAAGGAATTTTTGGGAAAAATCAGTCTCTGCCCATACACGTATGACTTTGGGCAATATGTGTATGGATGGGCGAGTGAGCAAGGCAATACGCGTACGGCCAGGAGGGTGCAGAATTGTGTTTTTTCGCGATATCATTTCTCGTTATGTTCATAACTTTTGACTCGTTTATCCGTTTTTGACATTCTTGATATCGTTGGATAGCTAACAAAATGTACTTTCTTATTAAAATGGTTTCAAGATTTGTTGGCCAATTTAATTATGTCAGGATTTTGGAATAGCGTCGTTTTGTCGACTTTTATCGTTTAATGGTGTGTAATTGTTGTTGAATATGTATGCATGTTAAAATACGAAATAGGTAGAGTGAGGAACATTACCATAAACAATGTCGGAAAGTGTGAATTGTCATAATGACAACGCTCACGCATGAAAGGTCGAGGCATGTGTCTAGTAATCATAACCAGTTTATCTTACGGTGTAGTTTCATGAGACTCTAGCACCTCCTCTGAAACGTATGCACAATTGCTTGGCAGGTTTGATTCCCGCGTGTAGTACGAATGGAACCTATATGGTAAAGAGACTTGTGATGGTTAACAGGCCATGAGAAGTGACGGGAAAAGGGGATGCCTTGGTACGGTTATTGATTAGTGAGATTCTTGAGTTAACAGGCTCAGGACGTACTTTGGTACTAGTGCGAGTTAACAGGCTCACGAGTGTGGATACATATAGTGTGTGTGTACTCAAAGTCACTTCCCTTCCCTTTGACTTGAGTTAGGTTTTTTAGAACCTTGTAAAGCTGAGAGGACTTTAAGATAGAGAACTCACTGAGATTTCATGTATCTCACCCCACTGTTGTTGTTTACATCATAGGTACTACAGGTTCCGCGAAGGGTAAGGATAAGGCTGTGTGATTATCCTTACTTATCTGATGGCTTTGCTTCCGTTGTGGAGTTTTTGAGATCATTATGTGATCTAGTTCTTAGTATTTGTCTTTGGAACATCTTGTAGATATACTATGCCGTAGTTTTTCGTATTAGGCTTTTTGGGCATGTATATGTATAATGTGTTTACTAGGAACTTATTGTATATTTTAGTATCAAAAGTGGAATTCATGTATAATATATGCTTTGATGTATGTATATATATATGGGCTTTACATTATACTTAGTTTTCTACCTCACTATCATTTAGAGCATTGAAATACCTTTCCAACGTTTCGAACGGGGACCCAATCGGACTTACGGATCAAAAGTTACGCCTTTTTTAATTTCTGAATTTTCACACAACAGTCGTAACTGATTAATCAATAATGGGTAACCGGTTACTTGCTAAAAATAGCCCAAAAACGTGATTTTTCCATGGGTAATCGGTTACACTCAGTAGGGTAACCGGTTACTACTGTAACAGAGTCCAAAAATCACATTTTCTTCATCCAAAACACTCCTAATCCATATCCCATCAACCCAAACATGTAAGAATGATCCAATACATATATTATCATCAGGGGAACATAATCTCATCAATTAAACCCGTAGCTCCTCTTATAGCCATTTCCAGCAAGAATTTCTCAACTTCAAACACATTTATCTCCTTCAATATAGACATGTAAGCAACGAAATTTATATGCAAACTGAAGGGAATTTCGTGCTCTTGCTAAAAAGTCCAGAATCGCTTCAATCGGAGTGTTATGTGAAGGATGTCCCAAGAGTGCGAAAATGGAACATGAACCCCTCATCTTCTCTCTTGCTCTATGCTCCTTCATTCTTCTTCTTAAAATCTGATTTGGAAAGATAAGTAACTTGAACATCCAAACAAGCCTTATGCCACTTATTTAACATGAAATGACCAAGATGCCCCTTAACTAAGTAATATTTACAAGTTTGCAATTTAGTTAGTTTATAACCAAGTACTTGGATTCTAACTAACTTCTCATGATATCCCATTATTCTCCTTTAATACCATTAGGTTTGGACATTAGAGATTTATCTCTTAATCTTTCACACTCATGCTTAGACAAATATGAGATATTACATAACAAAATAGTTTATTATATTTAAAAGAAAGACACATTTTTAAAGTTATAAAAACAAAATTGTTGTACCAAAATTGTTTTACATCAATAATATATATTTCAATTTTCTATATGTTATGTTTAAAAAAATTGTATTTTAAATTAAAAATTATTTCAAATATATGCAATAATTAAGTTTTAGAAATATCAACTAATAGTATAGTATTTAAAAATATTATTTTAATTGTATAAATAAATATTAGTAACATAAATAAATACATTTTATATAAGTATTATTACAAATATCTATTTCGTGGGATATCCATAATAGTACACGTGTGTTCGCCTGGGTAATGGTGCCGTACGTATGCTTTTATTTTTAAAATGTAATAAAAATGTAAAATAAGAAAAACAAAATTGTTTTACCAAAATAGTTTATTATTTTTAAAATAAAGACATATTTTTAAAATAAAAACAAAATTGTTTTACCAAAATTGTTTTACATCAATAATATATATTTCAATTTTTGATATATTATATTTAAAAAAATTGTATCTTAAATTAAAAATAAAATTTCAAATATATGCAATCATTTAGTTTTATAAATTTCAACTAATAACATAGTATTTGAAACTATTATTTTAATTGTATAAATAAATATTAGTAACAGAAATAAATACATTTTATGTAAGTATTATTAAAAATATCTATTTCGTGAGATACCCATATCAGTACCTGTTTATTTGAAATATCAACTAATATGTAGCTTCTAAACTGGTGTGGTGCACAAGCATGGAATTGGACGTATTTTTTCTAAGGGAAAAAGTACTGAACAATAGTATGGTTGTACAACTTATCCCTGCAGTGGATTAATATGCTGATGCACTAACAAAACCCTTGTCTGCTCTCACGTTTTTTCAACTCATAGACAAGCTTCAAGTTCAAGACAAGTCATCCCTTGCACAAGGAGGATCATGCATTTGAAGGGGAGATATTAGAGTAAATAGTTAGAATATAGCAATTGAGTTGAGTCAGCATGTAACTAACTCTATAACAGAATGTGTTGACTCAACACATTCTAAACTGAACTATAGAAGATCAGTCCCCTCTCTTTTGTAATTAGAATTATGAATAACAAATTCAGTTAGAAACTCAATGAACACACGTTATCTTTCTCTCATCTTATCAAACTCTATTACCAAACACACGCCACTACATGTGTGCATTGGTATGCAACAAGAATACATTTTTCCTTCAATAGTCATTCTAATAATATTTTGTATCTATTATATTTCCTAATTAATTTGAATTTTAAAACATATATGTTGCTTATTTTGACATACCAAATATTATTGTCCTCTATCACAAAAATATAACATCATCCTTACCAAGATGCCCCATCAATGAATCCAGCACGGTCAGTCCTACAAGTATGTGATTTCTTGTAGGCTTCAGCGACTGTGAGAATGTGTCCAAATGTCCATACGACCACAATCGAGAATATGACCGCAAAGTGAACTAGGACTAAAATATGTTGGTCCCCTCTGCTCACATGAGGAAGGTACAACTCAAAGAAACAATCGTGCTTTAGAATATAAGTTTGAAATATGATAGAAATAAAGTAAAGAAAACAATAAAAACTCACCTGGGTAAATATCAACAAAACTACAAGCTCAGGTAATCCAATCTCGACACATCGTGCAAGCTGAGATTTAAAAATCACAATTAAAAAAATTGAATCATAGAAACTACAATTTGTAAATGTTAGAAAAACATAGCGATCTTGTTGTAAAAATAAGACCATACCATAGGAAAACTGAATCGTTGTAGTCCAAACCCCGATAGCGCAACTAAAGGAACTGCATATTGTGGGCTTAAGAACCTAAATAAAAATATAACAAATTATACAAAGATGTTTTAACTTAATAATTTTCAAAATCCATACAACATCTAAACTAAGAATTTGAAAAAAAAAATAGTTGAACCAACCTCACTACATTGCGCCAACCACCACTGAATACAAGAATGGTCTACAAGGATGATGCAAACATAAGTGCACCTTGCGTCGCACGCATAATCCTATAAAATCTATGCACATTGATAACCAAATCAGTTTGATTAACTAAAAAACAAATTAATGGAAAATACAAGGTGCTATGTTGTGAACCAACCTCAGTTGGATCCAAAATCTCATGGTATCTACCCGCCAATATGACTGAAAGGGTGGTCGACACATATATATGTGAATCCCCAATGACCACCGGTAGACGGGTCCCAAAAAAACTATGTGGCAATGTGTTTGTTCTCGTGACAAACAACAAACTCTGAATTACCATCGCCTTTTCTTTCTATTTAATGAAAAGTTAAGTTAAAAACATTATTAGAATTTAAAAAAATCAAAAAGTATCATCACTATTCAATTTTTATTCTCATATTTAACTTAATCAATAAAATCTTACATCTCCTCCTCCCATTTGAGGAACTAGTATGGACGGTACGAGACTGTCTGGCCTAACATCACCAGATAAATCTGAAAATAGTGTGCTATAGCCTCGCCTAAAATATTAAAAAAGAAAATTAGCATCAGCATTCACACTAATTAATGCACTCCCATATAAACAAACATGCATAACAAGGAACGTTTTGAAGTACAATCCTCTATTAAGCCAACCTCTACTATTGAAAAACATGCACCCAATAATCCTAAACCATCATATCTAAGGGCAACCTAACTTCATTTCCTTATCTTCCCCTAGCCTAAGGACTTTCTACCTCTCAACACCTTTCTAAAAATAAAATATGTATAATGTTAAATTGATTAAAAAAAAGCTGAATCCTACACACTAAACAACGTGGGTACCAAAATGTTAAAGTTCAATTGGGTGCTGCTGTTGGCTTTTTCGCAGACCAACAAAAGTTTATTTGTTCAACAAACTTAACTAGCGGGAAACTCGTGCCTTCGCACGGGAACCCGTCGGTGACGCGCATTTGTCTACAGTTAAAATTAAAAAAAAAGATTAATAAAAATTAATAAATATAAAAAATATAACTCATATTTTAGAAAAAAAAAAGATAAAATCAATACCCGCGGAAATCGGTTGATATTTTTTATAAAAATATTAATGCAATGATTTAGTTTTATAAATATCAAATAATAACATAATATTTGTAAATATTATTTAATTGTACAAATAAATATTAGTAACATAAATAAATACATTTTATATAATTATTATTACAAATATCTATTTGGTGGGATACCCATATCAGTAAAGTTCACCCGGGTACTGGCGTGGTATGCCGCACCAGTGTTTAAAATTTAATAAACATGTAAATAAGATAAAAAAAATTGTTTTACCAAAATAGTTTATTATTTTTAAAAAAAAGAAAAATTTTTAAAATAAAAACAAAATTGTTGTACCAAAATTGTTTTACATCAATAATATATATTTCAGTTTTCCATATATTATGTTTAAAAAAATTGTATTTTAAATTAAAAATAATTTCAAATATATGCAATAATTTAGTTTTATAAATATCAACTAATAACATAATATTTGAAAATATTATCTCAATTGTATAAATAAATATTAGTAACATAAATAAATACATTTTATATAAGTATTATTACAAATATCCATTTCGTGGGATATCCATATTAGTACCCGCGTGTTCGCCCGGGTACTGGTGTCGTACGTATGCTTTTATTTTTAAAATGTAATAAAAATGTAAATAAGAAAAACAAAATTGTTTTACCAAAATAGTTTATTGTTTTTAAAATAAAGACATATTTTTAAAATAAAAACAAAATTATTTTACATCAATAATATATATTTCAATTTTTCATATATTATGTTTAAAAAAATTGTATCTTAAATTAAAAATAATTTCAAATATATGCAATCATTAAGTTTTATAAATTTCAACTAATAACGTAGTATTTGAAAATATTATTTTAATTATATAAATAAATATTAGTAATAGAAATAAATATAATTTATGTAAGTATTATTACAAATATCTATTTCGTGAGATACCCATATCAGTACTCGTGTATTTGATATATCAACTAATATGTAGCTTCAAAACTGGTGTGGTACGCAAGCATGGAATTTGACATATTTTTTCTAAGGGAAAAAGTACTGAACAATAGTATGGTTGTACAACATATCCTTGTAACACCCTGTATAATATTTATCTAGAATAATACAATACAAGCATTTTATTTGGTACTGACACCATGATAACTGCCTAATGGCGTAATTCACATTCTTGACCAATTCTAATACATAACACAATCCATGGTACAAGCTATGGAAACTAGCCAAAAATATAAAATATAAGAATAATATACAATATCCTCAATTGTATACAACAAATACACAACGGAAAAAGCTCAACTAAGCTTCTCTTGAAACATCCAAGCATAGCTCCACTTGTAAATCAAATCTGTACTCAATACCATAAAGTAATCAACAATAGTGGGGTGAGATACATCAAATCTCAGTGAGTTCCCTATCTTATAGATTCTCTCGGCTTTACAGGGATCTAATAATCCTAACTCAAGTCAAGGGGAAGGGAAAATGACCTTGAGTCCACCATCTCATAATCTCACACTATATGGAAACATGTCATGAGTCTGTTAACTCATAAATACGTCATGAGCCTGTTAACTCAAGAATCTCACTAATCGATAACCTGTACCAAGGCATCCCCTTTTCCCGTCCTCTTCTACGTCTAGAAGTCGACCCGAGTCATGGATCCTTGTAGTTACTTGACATACGAAATGGATTCGGGAACATCGGCCTATTAACCGTGAACCGTCACTTCTCATGGCCTTTTAACCATCACAAGTCTTTTTACCATATAGGCTCCATTCGTACTACACGCGGGAATCAAACCTGCCAAGTAATTGTGCATACGTTTCAGAGGAGGAGCTCGAGTCTCATGAAACTACACCTCAAGATAAATGGTTACGATTACGTGATCATATACACAAAGTGACTGTATTCGAAAATCACAAGGCCACAATGCCTTAAGGCCATATTCGCCTTTTCTCATAATAATAAAAGTTTACACACATGTTCCATGCTAGTGTTCACTCTCTCCTAGATCAATCTCGTCACGGGTGCACCTTTCTACACCAAGTGCCCGAGCCTTGACATCTAGGTTATCTACTCTAGGCCAGAACTCGTCAATGAATGCACGAGCATCGCCATCCAGAGTTTCTATCACAATTCTATTCACAACCTAGAATTATAACAATCTTAACGATGCCATTTATTTTGGGATAAAGTTTCCTCACTCTTCCTAATTCATATTTTAGCATGCATATTCCCTTACTCATGTTTCACAACAATTAGATAGACATGGTATAACATAATTGGCATATAACAATATCAAACATAAAACAACGCATAAAAGCATAACAAGTCACTACTATCCCCCTACCAAGCATCCTTGGTTAAATGATGGTCTAACATTACCATTCACTACCTTATTGGATTATCTTTCCAAAGGCTTTGGACTCGTATTAATCGAATTCCCGATTCATGAATTTTGGTGGAAACATAAACCACACTTTTCACACATACATTAATTTTCCATATTTTTCTTATCAATACATGGCATAAACTATGTGTCTATTTCACTATCATAAAGAGCATTGAAATAGCTTTCCAACGCGTCCGACCGTGCCCCAAACCGAGTTACGAATAAAAAGTTATGAAGGAAACAAGTTGGAAAAATATGTCACGTTCGCTCCAGGGTTCGCTAGGCGAACTCCAGCGAACCAAGGCAGAGGAAAAACAACATAAAGTTCGCTCGGCGAACCTCTAGGCGAACATTCGCCCGGTTCTTCGCTGTGGTTCGCTAGGCGAACCCGCGAAACCCAGAATTCACAGCAGCGTCAATATAGGTCATTTGGGGCCAAAATCCATCATTTCTACCACCCAAACACTTCCAATCCATAATATATCAACCAAAATATGTTCCAATAATAACAACAATTATTTCCATGTATTTATATCGAATTTCATCCGTTAGATTTCATTTTCTCTCAAATCTAACCTAAGTTCTAAATCCTTAATTCTAGAACTTAGAGTGTCTAACTAGAACCCACCTGGTAATCGAAGAGGAGTATGAAGAAGATGATGAATTGATGATCCATGAACTTCTTCTTTCTCTTCTTTCCTTTTCTTCCTTTCCTTTCCTCTTCTTCTTCTTTACTATCTTTCTTTCTTTTTCTTATAACATATATATATATAAACTTATTATATAATATAATCCAATAGGGTAAAACATCTCCAATTGCTATTTTATCATCTCAACCCAATTGATCAATTATTAGAGTTACCTTAGAATCCTTTCTCGATTTAAAATAATTGATATGTCTCTTTAATAAATAATTGATCTCTTTAGAGTTCATTAGTTGCTTTATTGATCCCAATTGATATTACTTAAAGTACTTAGAGGATTCCATTAATCCAATTAACCAAAGATAGAGCACATAGATACTCATCTGATCTCTTCTGATATCCAACTGAGCATTTAAATGATACGGAGTATTACACTCTCCCCCCTTAAATTGAAATTCGCCCCCAAATTTCCTCTACTCGACAACAACTACAACTTGTATAACTGTCTTAGTTCCGAACTTAACTTTACTTCCGTTAGAATTTCTGACATAATCCAAAAATCCAACTTGACTTCATAGACCAAAATTCTTAATTTCACGGATTATCAAACTTCGGTTCTTCAGTCATACTCTTATTCCAATATTGGGTTAACTTTCGACTTGCTCTTTCCATAATTCATCTGTTGTTCCATAATAAAATACTGAGTCGTATTCTACCTTCAGAAAGAATGTAACATTCCTTATTCCTCTATTGAGTTACAAAAAAAACTGTAGCATCTTATCTTGGTTTAGGACAACAACACTCAACCCATCTTCGCGACGTAATTCAGTGATTTCTTAACTTCAAAACCATTTCATAACCAGTCAACGACTTCTTTACCAGTTCCATCTGGTCTGATACTAAACATTGTAACCATTACGTCCGATATTCCATTTCTTTCGTGTCACAACAAAAGGTAACACACTTATCCACTAGGATCCTTACTAACCAACGGTACAAGAAGCTTATTGACGTCCTATGGTAGAACAATTTCTCTACCAACACACAATATTTTAACACCTGTCCAACACTCTCCAGACGATAAAGGCACATGAGTTACACTGTGACTACCATAACATATACAACTCTGAAATTCACTCTAACTTGAAATAATACATCCAAAATAGATTAACAACTTTCATTTCTAGTTACCACATTCCATATCCATTCTTCTTACAGTTTTCCGACTTACTCAAGGTTCCTTGTTGACACGAGATCTCAACCAATAACAGTGTAACACCGACATAGAACCTCAATCATATGTGAGTCACCACTTATCAAAACTTAAACCATTCAAAGCGAAATTGTGAGTTTTCATACTACTCACCAACTCACACACAACACACATCTTTGAAGTTCGTACCACGCTTCTTAATTGAATCCACTTCTCTTAATTGGTTTGTTCCATAAATGATCCAAATTACATACTTAACTTTGGAACACCCAATTCTTACTCGTACTTGGAAAGATAACTTCAAAATTTCCTTCTCTGGGTAAAACACAACTGTACACAACTGGTACTACTCTCACGAAATCTAAATCTGATACCATGAACGCACAAATGTTGACAATTACTAACTCGGACCAACCGTTCATACCTTACTAACACCAAAACATTCCTTGTGAGATAAAGACTTTGTGAGCATCTAACTTCGCCCTCAAGGCTTTCAACAATAATACACTTACGAAATTTCTCATACTCAACACAATTCACAAGATTATTTTCCCAAAGTCAAATTCTCTTGTCGTCTGAACAAATGGTCCACTATTTAACACCCTTCCAAAAATTACAATTTCAAAACATAATTCCGTCTTTCATTCGCACAATACTCTCCACTCGGAGCAACATGAGGTAACAAAACACAGTTGATGGTTCCTAAGGGATTTCACAATTTACACCCATGTTAATCGATTACCCGTCTGAGGTCAATCGGTTAGCTCCTCAAAATTCAGCACAAAACACCATCCTTGCACGTGTTAATCGGTTAACACTGCTGCAGAAGCTGAAAATAAACCATTTATTTTAATTCAAAGCCATCCCAACCCAAAACCATCAATCCGTCTTGCTTCATCTTGGAATATCATTCTCAACTCATGGCTCTTTAACTTATACAACAACTCACCAACCATGATTCCACTCAAGGTAAAACCAACAAGGTCGACGACACACTCCAACCAAGTGGCAAGTCAAAATTCCAAATTCTGACGCGGTCATACTACAAAACTTCAGTGGGATAGTTCATTTTCCGTTCAAACAACTACACTAGGGGGATGTCAATAATGACAACATTCTAATGCTTAAGGCATAACTCATACTTAATTTGTCCACTTTTATTGGGTAGAGGGTCGTCATAGCTTTCTAACGGTACCAAGAACGTCTCGATCCGAGCCACAGATCAAAAGTAATGAAGGAAACAAAATGAAACAATCTTTCATGTTCGCTAGGCGAACACCAGCGAGCATTCACTTTCCTCCGCTGAGCGAAGTTCCTAGCGAAATCCCACAAACAGAAGCAAAACGATACAAAGTTCGCTAGGCAAACACCTTGGCGAATCATTCTCCTTCCTTCGCTGTCGGATTCGCTAGGCGAACCCTCGAAGCCATTCCCTTTTGCTTCGCCCCAGGTTCGCTAGGCGAACCAAGCGAAACCGAGAATCCCAGCAGCGATGTTACTCATCCAAAATACTTACTTTCTCAATCCAAACACGCAACCATTTACGGTATCACCAAGTGGCGGACACAACATGTCAGCATACAACCTTATTCTCTCACTTGAGTTTCTTTGGAGAGAATTAATACAACAACGTTCTTAGTCCAACAAAAGGTAGATTCCGTATATTCCAATCATTCCCAAATACATAAGTCTTTCTATGCTTGAAAATAAATCAAGGAAATGCATCCTCTTGAAGAACCTTTTCATCACTTCGTACACATTAACTGAGATTTCTTACTCTTCACTATCCATTGAACATCCCACTTACCCCAAATTACTTAATGGAAAAATTCGTAACTGACAACTCTCAACAACTATTTACCAAACCCTTCTGGTACAACTCGTTCCATGATTTACACTTAGTCTGTAGTAAGTCCTGATTCGCTTTTCTTTGTTTTACCGCAATCTTACTTCTTAGAACACAATGCTCACTGTTCCACAAAATACGTTCCTTCACACTTGTCTCAAGACTAGAAGTCCATCACATACACTTGTGACCACAGTGCTACTACTAGCTTGTTCTTAATACCAAAGTGTAACTTTTCTCATTCCACGTCATAATATTAGAGTTCATCTCCGGTGAACCACCCGTAATTACACTTCCTTAACTATAGGTTCATCAACACCTTAAAATTCCATCGCACACTCGTCCAAAATACATTCTGTTGTTACTTCCTCTTAACATACCATCGATACTGCTTCCCACACCGTGTTTACTTTGCTTTCCTTTGCAATCCTCTTAGGTCCAAATATAAAACCATCTTACTAAGATTCCCTTAAATTCTAAGATACTTACTCTATTCCTTAACACACACTTCTTCCGTTACTAAATAAAGTTCATACTTTCTCCAACATAACACCTGATACGGCTCCTTGGATAATTTAACATTTCCAAATTCCAAATTGGTCTCTCATCGAATATAGAAAATCCCGATGTAATATCTCGAACTTAATATCTCTACATAATTGAAGATACACAACTCATCTCCTACTGTTCGTCCGACACAATACCTTATTTCATTTGAAGCATGTGAACACATCCTTGTGTTCCTTCACACACTTCTTTACTACTTTAGGTTCCCATAGAAGCCGAACGTCTCTAACTCTCCACTTTTAACCAATAGGAAGATATTGTTCCGAACACATTCCTTAAGGTACTCTCTTCTATTTAAGATACCATAGCGACCTTAAAACAAAACACCAATAATTATCTCACTTCCGGACTTTACGTCACACATTCCACAAAACAACTTTTCATTTCCATGGAATGAGATTACTTGAAATTTCTATCCATACTAGTGGTCGATCCATCTCTACTAGCGATTTTACAGATTCCTCAATACCTTAACCAATCGTCCAATAGAGATTCTTAACTATTAGACTCTATCCATTCCAAAGGATCGCTTAAACCACACATTACTCTTTAAGTCCATGCTACCCAATGCACAACTTCTACTAAAACCTTAATGAGCTAACCAAAACTCCTCACTACTGACTCTTGGCTTGAGCCTATTCTCACAGCACAAGTTCCGACAACACTTCGGAGTCCTCGTGGTCGCTCAACCATGATTCTACCTATCACATACATATTATTAGGTTGATCAGGCCCAACACTAGATAATATGATATTAAGTTTCATGAAGCAAGACACACTTAAGAGGCAGGAAAAGATTTACTTATGATGTTTCAAGGCTAGCTCGAGAATACGACCTGCTCTGATACCAACTGTAACACCCTGTATAATATTTATCTAGAATAATACAATACAAGCATTTTATTTGGTACTGACACCATCATAAGTGCCTAATGGCGTAATTCACACACTTAACCAATTCTAATACATAACACAATTTATGGTACAAGCTATGGAAACTAGCCAAAAATATAAAATCTAAGAATAATATACAATATCCTCAATTGTATACAACAAATACACAGCTGAAAAAGCTCAACTAAGCTTCTCTTGAAACATCCAAGCATAGCTCCACTTGTAAATCAAACCTGTACTCAATACCTAAAAGTAATCAACAATAGTGGGATGAGATACATCAAATCTCAGTGAGTTCCCTATCTTATAGATTCTCTCAGCTTTACAGGGATCTAATAATCCTAACTCAAGTCAAGGGGAAAGGAAAATGACCTTGAGTCCACAATCTCACAATCTCACACTATATGGAAACATGTCATGATTCTGTTAACTCAATAATATGTCCTGAGCCTGTTAACTCAAGAATCTCACTAATCGATAACCTGTACCAAGGCATCCCCTTTTCCCGTCCGCTTCTATGTCTAGAAGTCGACCCGAGTCATGGATCCTTGTAGTTACTTGACATAAGAAATGGATTTGGGAACATCGGCCTGTTAACTGTGAACCGTCACTTCTCATGGCCTGTTAACCATCACAAGTCTCTTTACCATATAGGCTCCATACGTACTACACGCGGGAATCAAACCTGCCAAGTAATTGTGCATATGTTTTAGAGGAGGAGCTCGAGTCTCATGAAACTACACCTCAAGATAAATGGTTACGATTACGTGATCATATACACAAAGTGATTGTATTCGAAAATCAGAAGGCCACAATGCCTTAAGGCCACATTCGCCTTTTCTCATAATCAAAAGAGTTTACACACATGTTCCATACTAGTGTTCACTCTCTCCTAGACCAATCTCGTCACGGGTGCACCTTTCTACACCAAGTGCCCGAGCCTTGACATCTAGGTTATCTACTCCAGGCCAGAACTCGTCAATGAATACACGAGCGTCGCCTTCCAGAGTTTCTATCACAATTCTATTCACAACCTAGAATTATAACAATCTTAACAATGCCATTTATTTTGGGATAAAGTTTCCTCACTCTTCCTAATTCATATTTTAGCATGCATATTCCCTTACTCATGTTTCACAACAATTAGATAGACATGGTATAACATAATTGGCATATAACAATATCAAACATAAAACAACACATAAAAGCATAACAAGTCACTACTATCCCCCTACCAGGCATCCTTCGTTAAATGATGGTATAACATTACCATTCACTACCTTATTGGATTATCTTTCCAAAGGCTTTGGACTCGTATCAATCGGATTCCCGACTCATAAATTTTGGTGGAAACATAAACCACACTTTTCACACATACATTACTTTTCCATATTTTTCTTATCAATCCATGGCATAAACTATGTTTCTATTTCACTATCATAAAGAGCATTGAAATAGCTTTCCAACGCATCTGACCGTGCCTCAATCCGAGTTACGGATCAAAAGTTATGAAGGAAACAAGTTGGAAAAATATGTCACGTTCGCTCTAGGGTTCGCTAGGGGAACTCCAGCGAACCAAGGCAGAGGAAAAACAACATAAAGTTCGTTAGGCGAATCTCTAGGCAAACATTCGCCTAGTTCTTCGCTGTGGTTCGCTAGGCGAACCCGCGAAACCCAGAATTCGCAACAGCGTCAATATAAGTCATTTGGGGCCAAAATCCATCATTTCTTCCTCCCAAACACTTCCAATCCATAATATATCAACCAAAACATGTTCCAATCATAAAAACAAGTATTTCCATGCATTAATATCAAATTTCATCCGTTAGATTTCATTTTCTCTCAAATCTAACCTAAGTTCTAAATCCTTAATTCTAGAACTTAGAGTGTCTAACTAGAACCCACCTGGTAATCGAAGAGGAGTTTGAAGAAGATGATGAATTGATGATCCATGAACTTCTTCTTTCTCTTCTTTCCTTTTCTTCCTTTCCTTTCCTCTTCTTCTTCTTTACTATCTTTCTTTCTTTTTCTTATAACATATATATATATATATATATATATATATATATATATATATAAACTTATTATATAATATAATCCAATAGGGTAAAACATCTCCAATTGATATTTTATCATCTCAACCCAATTGATCAATTATTAGAGTTACCTTAGAATCCTTTCTCGAGTTAAAATAATTGATCTGTCTCTTTAATAAATAATTGATCTCTTTAGAGTTCATTAGTTGCTCTATTGATCCCAATTGATATTACTTAAAGTACTTAGAGGATTCCATTAATCCAATTAACCAAAGATAGAGCACATAGATACTCATCTGATCTCTTCTGATATCCAACTGAGCATTTAAATAATACGGGGTATTACAATCCTGTAGTGGATCAATATGCTGATGCACTCACAAAACCCTTGTTTGCTCTCACGTTTTTGCAACTCATAGATAAGCTTCAAGTTCAAGACAAGTCATCCCTTGCACAGGGAGGATCATGCATTTGAAGGGGAAATATTAGAGTAAATAGTTATAATATAGCAATAGAGTTGAGTCAGCATGTTACTAACTCTATAACAGAATGTGTTGACTCAACACATTCTAAACTGAACTATATAAAATCAGTCCCCCCTCTTTTGTAATTAGATTTATGAATAACAAATTCAGTTAGAAACTCAATGAACACACTTTATCTCCCTCATCTTATCAAACTCTATTACCAAACACACACGCCACTACATGTGTGCATCGGTATGCAACAAGAATACATATTTTCGTCAATAGTAATTCTAATAATATTTTGTATCTATTATATTTCCTAATGTGAATTTTAAAACATATATGTTACTTATTTTGACATACCAAATATTATTGTCCTCTATCACAAATGTAATACCCCGTATTAATGAAGTGCTCAATTGGATATCAGAAGAGATCAATTATTTTATTAAAAAGACAGAGTGATAATTATTAATTCAAGGGAATATTTTAAGGTAACTCTAATAATTGATCAATTGGGTTGAGATGACAAAATATCAATTGAAGATATTTTACCCTATTGGATTTATATTATATAATATTGGTATTATATATATATATATATATATATATATATATATATATATATATATATATATGAAAGAAGAAGAGAAGAAGATAGAAAAGAAGAAGAGAAGGAAGAGAGAAAGACGAAGAGAAAGAGGGAAAAGCTTGAGGAGAAGCTCATGGATCATCGTCATCTTCTTCAAACTCCTCTTCTATTACCAGGTGGGTTCTAGTTAGAAACTCTAAGTTCTAGAAATCTATGATTTGAACTTAGGTTAGTTTTGAGAGAAAATGATTAAACGGATAAATCAAAGAAATCTAACAGATGAAATTCGATATAAATTGCGTAGGATAATTGGAATACGCATATGAACATCCATTGATAGTTGTTATGATGTTTGGTATTGTTTTGGAATGAGTTGAAAATGTTAGGGTTTGTGTAGAAAAATTGTGGTTAGAGATGATGTTTTATGAAGTTTGTTGGTTGACCCACGATAGAACCATGATCATAAACCTCTATTGGTTGTTGGGGTATGGATTGAGGGTAAATTGGGGGTTGGAAATTCTGCTGTCAAAAGCTTATTTTTCTGGAAATTGCAGTGCGTGCTAAGGTCGCAGATGCCCGCTCAGCACGGTCTGGAGAATTTTGAACCTTTCCAACCCGAGAGCAGCACGCTTAGCGCGGAGGGGTGCGCGCTTAGCGCGACCTGGAACAAAAGTAAAAAAATAATATTTTTCTAAAATCCATATCTTTTGACCCGTTTATCCGATTTAAGCGTTCTTTATACCATTGGAAAGCTATGACATAGTGACAACGCTAGTGCATGAGAGGCCGAGGCGTGTGTCTAGTAATCATAACCGATTTATCTTGCGGTGTAGTTTCATGATACTCGAGCCCCTCCTCTGAAACGTATGCATAATTACTTGGTAGGTTTGATTCCCTATGTGTAGTACGATTGGAGCCTATGCATTGGGTTGAGACTTGTGATGGTTAACAGGCCATGAGAAGTGACGGTTCACGGTTAACAGGCCGGTGATCTCGAATCCAATTCGTATGCCAAGTAACTACAAGGATTCATGACTAGGGTCGTCTTCTAGACGTAGAAGCGAACAGGAAAAGGGGATGCCTTGGTACGGCTATTGATTAGTGAGATTCTTGAGTTAATAGGCTCAGGATTTAACATTGTAATAGTGTGAGTTAATAGGCTCACGAGTGTGGATCCATATAGGGTGCGTGAGTACTCAAAGTCACTTCCCTTCCCCTTTAACTTGAGTTAGGATCGATAGAACCTTGTAAAGCCGAGAGGACTATAAGATAGCGAACTGAGATTTGATGTATCTCACCCCACGTTGTTGTTTACATCACAGGTACTACAGGTTCGGCGAAGGGTAAGGACAAAGTGGTTTGACTTTTCCTTACGGATCGTAGCTTTTGAGATGGCATGGCTTCCGCTATGGCGTTTTATTTTGAGATCATTGGATTGATCTAGTTCTTAGTGTATTTTGGGACATCTTGTATATGTTATGCCGTAGGCTTTAGAACTTTGTATTTAGGGCATTTAATGTATATAATGTGTTAGCTAGGAACTTATGGTATTTCAGTACCAAATACTTGGACTCATGTATAATATATATGCTTTGATGTATGTTGTTATGTATGGGTGTTACACTGGGCGAACCCCTTGGCGACCTTCGCCTTGTCGTTCGCTTCGCGAACCTCTGGGCGAACCAAGGCAGAACCAATCAGAACTGAAAAGATACAAAGTTCGGTAGGCGAACGTCGTTGGCGAACATTCACTGACCTTCGCTGCCGGGTTCGCTAGGCGAACCCTCGAAAGTTGTTCGCTGGACTTTGCCCCAGGTTCGCTAGGCGAACCATGCGAAACCCAGAAATCCTAGCAACGTAACAGCAGGTCCTTAGGCCCAAAAATCTCATCCACAACACTTCTAATTCATACTAAAACAACCAAAACATGATCCAATCATAACAACAAGTATTCTACAACATTTATATCGAATTTCATCTGTTAGATTTCATTGATTGATCCGTTTAATCATTTTCTCTCAAAACTAACCTAAGTTCTAAACTTATATTTCTAGAACTTAGAGTATCTAACTAGAACCCACCTTATAATCGAAGAGGAGTTTGAAGAAGATGACGATGATCCATGAGTTTCTCTCCTTCATCTTTCTCCACTTTCTCTTCCCTTCTTCTTTTTCTCCATTTCCTTCTTCTTCTTCTTCTTCTTTTCTTTCAAAATATATATATATATATATATATATATATATATATATATATATATATATAAACCAATATTATATAATATAATCCAATAGAGCAAAATATCTCCAATTGATATTTTGTCGTCTCAACCAATTGATCAATTAATAGAGTTACCATTAAATCCTCTCTTAAACTAATAATTATTAATCTCTTCAGAGTTCATTAGTTGCTCTATCGATCCCAATTAACAATACTTAGAGCACTTAGAGGATTCCATTAATCCAATTAACCAAAGAGAGAGTACATAGATGCTCATCTGATCTCATCTGATATCCAATTGAGTATTTAAATAATACGGGGTATTACAAAATATATGCAATCATTAAGTTTTATAAATTTCAACTAATAACATAGTATTTGAAAATATTATTTTAATTGTAAAAATAAATATTAGTAACATAAATAAATATAATTTATGTAAGTATTATTACAAATATATATTTCATGAGATACCCATATCAGTACCCGTGTATTTGATATATCAACTAATTTGTAGCTTCAAAACTGGTGTGGTACGCAAGCATGGAATTGGACATATTTTTTCCAAGGGAAAAAGTACTGAACAATAGTATGGTTGTACAACATATCCTGTAGTGGATAAATATGCTGATGCACTCACAAAACCCTTGTTTGCTCTCACGTTTTTGCAACTCATAGATAAGCTTCAAGTTCAAGACAAGCCATCCCTTGCACAGGGAAGATCATGCATTTGAAGGGGAAATATTAGAGTAAATAGTTAGAATATAGCAATCGAGTTGAGTCAGCATGTTACTAACTCTATAACAGAATGTGTTGACTCAACACATTCTAAACTGAACTATATAAGATCAGTCCCCCCTCTTTTGTAATTAGATTTATGAATAACAAATTCTGTTAGAAACTCAATGAACACACTTTATCTCTCTCGTCTTATCAAACTGTATTACCAAACACACACGCCACTACATGTGTGCATCGGTAAGCAACAAGAATACATTTTTTTGTCAATAGTAATTCTAATTATATTCCCTAATGTGAATTTTAAAACATATATGTTACTTATTTTGACATACCAAATATTATTGTCCTCAATCATAAAAATATAACATCATCCTTACCAAGATGCCCCATCAATGAATCTAGAACGGCCAGTCCTACAAGTATGTGATTTCTTGTAGGCTCCAGCGACTGTGAGAATGTGTCCAAATGTACATACGACCACGCTCGAGAATATGGCAGCAAAGCGATTTAGGACTAAAATATGTTGGCCCCCTCTCCTCACATGGGGAATTTACTGCTTAAAGAAACAATCGTGCTTTAGAATATAAGTGTGAAATATGACAGAAATAAAGTAAAGGAAACAATAAAAACTCACCTAAGTAAATATAAAAAAAAAACTACAAGCTCAGGTAATCCAATCTCGACACATCGTGCAAGCTGATATTTAAAAGTCAAAATAAAAAAAATTGAATCATAGAAACTACAATTTGTAAATGTATGAAAAACATAGCGATCTTGTTGTAAAAATAAGACCATACCATAGGAAAACTGAATCGTTGTAGTCCAAACCCCAATAGCGCAACTAAAGGAATAGCAGATATTGGGCTTAAGAACCTAAATAAAAATATAACAAATTGTACAAAGATATTTTTAACCTAATAATTCTCAAAATCCATACAACATCTAAACTAAGAATTAAAAAAAAATAGTTCAACCAACCTCACTACATAACACCAACCACCACTGAATCCAAGAATAATCTACAAGGATGATGCAAACATAAGTGCACCTTGCGGCGCACGCATAATCCTATAAAATCTATGCACATTGATAACCAAATCAGTTTGATTAACTAAAAAACAAATTAATGGAAAATACAAGGAGCTATGTTGTGAACCAACCTCAGTTGGATCCAAAATCTCATGGTATCTACCCGCCAATACCGCTGAAAGGGTGGTCGACACATATATATGTGAAGCCCCAATGACCACTGGTAGACGGGTCCCAAAAAACTATGTGGCAATGTGTTTATTTTCGCGACAAACAACAAACTCTGAATTACCATCGCCTTTTCTTTCTATTTAATGAAAAGTTAAGTTAAAAACATTATTAGAATTAAAAAAAATCAAATAGTATCATCACTAATCAATTTTTATTCTCATATTTAACTTAAACAATAAAAGCTTACATCTCCTCCTCCCATCTGAGGAACTAGTATGGACGGTACGAGAACTGTCTGGCCTAACATCACCAGATAAGGCTGAAAACCGTGTGCTATAGCCTCGGCTAAAATATTAAAAAAGAAAATTAGCATCAGCATTCACACTAATTAAGGCACTTCCATATAAACAAACATGCATAACAAGGAACATTTTAAAGTACAATCCTCTATTAAGCCAACCTCTACTATTGAAAAACATGCACCCAATAATCCTAAACCATCATACCTAAGGACAACCTAACTTCATTTCCTTATCTTCCCCTAGCCTAATGATTTTCTACGTACCTTTCTAAAAATAAAATATGTATAATTTTAAATGGATTAAAAAAAAGCTGAAACCTACACACTGAACAACGTGGGTACCAAAATGTTAAAGTTCAACTGGGTGCTGCTGTTGGCTTTTTCGCATACCAACAAAAGTTTATTTGTTCAACAAACTTAACTAGCGGGAAACTCGGGCCTTCGCACGGGAACCCGTCGGTGACGCGCATTTGTCCACATTTAAAACTTAAAAAAAAAATTAATAAAAATTAGTAAATATAAAAAATATAAATTATATTTAAGAAAAAAAAAGATAAAATCAATACCCGCGGAAATCGGTTGATAGTTTTTATAAAAATATTTATGCAAGGATTTAGTTTTATAAATATCAAATAATAACATAATATTTGTAAATATTATTTTAATTGTACAAATAAATATTAGTAACTTAAATAAATACATTTTATATAATTATTATTACAAATATCTATTTGGTGGGATACCCATATCAGTACTGTTCACCCGGGTACTGGTGTGGTACGCACGCACCAGTGTTTAAAATTTAATAAAAATGTAAATAAGATAAAAAAAAATTGTTTTACCCAAACAGTTTGTTATTTTTAAAAGAACGACACATTTTTAAAATAAAAACAAAAATTTTGTACCACAATTGTTTTACATCAATAATATATATTTCACTTTTCAATATATTAGGTTTTAAAAAATTGTATTTTAAATTAAAAATAATTCAAATATATGCAATAATTTAGTTTTATAAATATCAACTAATAACATAGTATTTGAAAATATTATCTTAATTGTATAAATAAATATTAGTAACATAAATAAATACATTTTACATAAGTATTATTACAAATATCTATTTCGTGGGATATCCATATTAGTACCCGTGTGTTCGCCCGGGTACAGGTGTCGTACGTATGCTTTTATTTTTAAAATGTAATAAAAATGTAAATAAGAAAAACAAAATTGTTTTACCAAAATTGTTTATTATTTTTAAAATAAAGACATATTTTTAAAATAAAAACAAAATTGTTTTACCAAAATTGTTTTACATCAATAATATATATTTCAATTTTTCATATATTATGTTTAAAAATATTGTATCTTAAATTAAAAATAATTTCAAATATATGCAATCAGTAAGGTTTATAAATTTTAACTAATAACATAGTATTTGAAAATATTATTTTAATTGTATAAATAATAATTAGTAACAGAAATAAATATAATTTATTTAGGTATTATTACAAATATCTATTTCGTGAGATACCCATATCAGTACCCGTGTATTTGATATATCAACTAATTTGTAGCTTCAAAACTGGTGTGGTACGCAAGCATGGAATTGGACATATTTCTTCTAAAGGAAAAAGTACTGAACAATAATATGGTTGTACAACATATCCTGTAGTGGATCAATATGCTGATGCACTCACAAAACCCTTGTTTACTCTCACATTTTTGCAACTCATAGATAAGCTTCAAGTTCAAGACAAGTCTTCCCTTGCACAGGGAAGACCGTGCATTTGAATGGGAAATATTAGTGTAAATAGCTAGAATATAGCAATCGAGCTGAGTCAGCATGTTACTAACTCTATAACAGAATGTGTTGACTCAACACATTCTAAACTGAACTATATAAGATCAGTCCCCCTCTTTTGTAATTAGATTTATGAATAACAAATTCAGTTAGAAACTCAATGAACATACTTTATCTCTCTCGTCTTATCAAACTCTATTACCAAACACACACACCACTAAATGTGTGCATCGGTATGCAACAAGAATACATTTTTTCGTCAATAGTAATTCTAATAATATTTTTATCTATTATATTTCCTAATGTGAATTTTAAAACATATATGTTACTTATTTTGACATACCAAATATTATTGTCCTCTATCGAAAAAATATAACATCATCCTTACCAAGATGCCCCATCAATGAATCTAGCACGATCAGTCCTACAAGTATGTGATTTCTTGTAAGCTCCAGCGACTGTGAGAATGTGTCCAAATGTCCATACGACCACGCTCGAGAATATAGCCGCAAAGCGATTTAGGGCTAAAATATGTTGGCCCCCTCTCCTCACATGAGGAATTTACTACTTAAAGAAACAATCGTGCTTTAGAATATAAGTGTGAAATATAACAGAAATAAAGTAAAGGAAACAATAAAAACTCACCTAGGTAAATATAAAAAAAAACTACATGCTCAGGTAATCCAATCTCGACACATCGTGCAAGCTGATATTTAAAAGTCAAAATAAAAAAATTTGAATCAAAGAAACTACAATTTGTAAATGTATGAAAAACATAGCGATCTTGTTGTAAAAATAAGACCATACCATAGGAAAACTGAATCGTTGTAGTCCAAACCCCAATAGCGCAACTAATGGAATAACAGATATTGGGCTTAAGAACCTAAATAAAAATATAGCAAATTGTACATAGATATTTTTAACCTAATAATTCTCAAAATCCATACAATATCTAAACTAAGAATTAAAAAAAAAATAGTTCAACCAACATCACTACATAGCACCAACCACCACTGAATCCAAGAATAATCTACAAGGATGATGAAAACATAAGTGCACCTTGCGGCGCACACATAATCCTATAAATCTATGCACATTGATAACCAAATCAGTTTGATTAACTAAAAAACAAATTAATGGAAAATACAAGGAGCTATGTTGTGAACCAACCTCAGTTGGATCCAAAATCTCATGGTATCTACCCGCCAATACGCCTGAAAGGGTGGTCGACACATATATATGTGAAGCCCCAATGACCACCGGTAGACGGGTCCCAAAAAAACTATGTGGCAATGTGTTTATTCTCGCGACAAACAACAAACTCTGAATTACCAATGCCTTTTGTTTCTATTTAATGAAAATTTAAGTTAAAAACATTATTAGAATTTTCAAAAATCAAATAGTATCAGCACTAATCAATTTTTATTCTCATATTTAACTTAAACAATAAAAGCTTACATCTCCTCCTCCCATCTGAGGAACTAGTATGGACGGTAGGAAAACTGTCTGGCCTAACATCACCAGATAAGGCTGAAAACCGTGTGCTATAGCCTAGCCTAAAATATTAAAAAAGAAAATTAGCATCAGCATTCACACTAATTAAGGCACTTCCATATAAACAAACATGCATAAGAAGGAACATTTTGAAGTACAATCCTCTATTAAGCCAACCTCTACTATTGAAAAACATGCACCCAATAATCCTAAACCATCATACCTAAGGACAACCTAACTTCATTTCCTTATCTTCCCCTAGCCTAATGACTTTCTACCTCTCAACACCTTTCTAAAAATAAAATATGTATAATTTTAAATGGATTAAAAAAAAGCTGAAACCTACACACTAAACAACGTGGGTACCAAAATGTTAAAGTTCAACTGGGTGCTGCTGTTGGCTTTTTCGCATACCAACAAAAGTTTATTTGCTCAACAAACTTAACTAGCAGGAAACTCGGGCATTCGCACGGGAACCCGTCGGTGACGCGCATTTGTCTACATTTAAAACTTTAAAAAAAAAAATTAATAAAAATTAGTAAATATAAAAAATATAACTTATATTTAAGAAAAAAAAAGATAAAATCAATACCCGCGGAAATCGGTTGATATTTTTTATAAAAATATTTATGCAATGATTTAGTTTTATAAATATCAAATAATAACATAATATTTGTAAATATTATTTTAATTGTACAAATAAATATTAGTAACATAAATAAATATATTTTATATAATTATTATTACAAATATCTATTTGGTGGGATACCCATATCAGTACTGTTCACCCGAGTACTGGTGTGGTACGCACGCACCAGTGTTTAAAATTTAATAAAAATGTAAATACGATAAAAAAAATTGTTTTACCAAAATAGTTTATTATTTTTAAAAGAACGACACATTTTTAAAATAAAAACAAAATTTTTGTACCAAAATTGTTTTACATCAATAATATATATTTCACTTTTCAATATATTATGTTTTAAAAAATTGTATTTTAAATTAAAAATAATTCAAATATATGCAATAATTTAGTTTTATAAATATCAACTAATAACATAGTATTTGAAAATATTATCTTAATTGTATAAATAAATATTAGTAACATAAATAAATACATTTTATATAAGTATTATTACAAATATCTATTTCGTGGGATATCCATATTAGTACCCGTGTGTTCGTCCGGGTACAGGTGTCGTACCTATGCTTTTATTTTTAAAATGTAATAAAAATGTAAATAAGAAAAACAAAATTGTTTTACCAAAATAGTTTATTATTTTTAAAATAAAGGCATATTTTTAAAATAAAAACAAAATTGTTTTACCAAAATTGTTTTACATCAATAATATATATTTCAATTTTTCATATATTATGGTTAAAAATATTGTATATTAAATTAAAAATAATTTCAAATATATGCAATCAGTAAGGTTTATAAATTTCAACTAATAACATAGTATTTGAAAATATTATTTTAATTGTATAAATAATAATTAGTAACAGAAATAAATATAATTTATGTAAGTATTATTACAAATATCTATTTCGTGAGATACCCATATCAGTACCTATGTATTTGATATATCAACTGATCTATAGCTTCAAAACTGGTGTGGTACGCAAGCATGAAATTGGACATATTTTTTCTAAGGGAAAAAGTACTGAACAATAATATGGTTGTACTACATTTCCTGTAGTGGATCAATATGCTGATGCACTCACAAAACCCTTGTTTGCTCTCACGTTTTTGCAACTCATAGATAAGCTTCAAGTTCAAGACAAGTCATCCCTTGCACAGGGAAGATCATGCATTTGAATGGGAAATATTAGAGTAAATAGTTAGAATATAGCAATCGAGTTAAGTCATTATGTTACTAACTCCATAACAGAATGTGTTGACTCAACACATTCTAAACTGAACTATATAAGATCAGTCCCCCCTCTTTTGTAATTAGATTTATGAATAACAAATTCAGTTAGAAACTCAATGAACACACTTTATCTCTCTCATCTTATCAAACTCAATTACCAAACACACACGCCACTACATGTGTGCATCGGTATGCAACAAGAATACATTTTTTTGTCAATAGTAATTCTAATAATATTTTGTATCTATTATATTTCCTAATGTGAATTTTAAAACATATATGTTACTTATTTTGACATACCAAATATTATTGTCCTCTATCACAAAAATATAACATCATCCTTACCAAGATGCCCCATCAATGAATCTAGAACGGTCAGTCCTACAAGTATGTGATTTCTTGTAGGCTCCAGCGACTGTGAGAATGTGTCCAAATGTAGATACGACCACGCTCGAGAATATGGCAGCAAAGCGATTTAGGACTAAAATATGTTGGCCCCCTCTCCTCACATGGGGAATTTACAGCTTAAAGAAACAATCGTGCTTTAGAATATAAGTGTGAAATATGACAGAAATAAAGTAAAGGAAACAATAAAAACTCACCTAGGTAAATATAAAAAAAAAACTACAAGCTCAGGTAATCCAATCTCGACACATCGTGCAAGCTGATATTTAAAAGTCAAAATAAAAAAAATTGAATCATAGAAACTACAATTTGTAAATGTATGAAAAACATAGCGATCTTGTTGTAAAAATATGACCATACCATAGGAAAACTGAATCGTTGTAGTCCAAACCCCAATAGCGCAACTAAAGGAATAGCAGATATTGGGCTTAAGAACCTAAATAAAAATATAAAAAATTATACAAAGATATTTTTAACCAAATAATTCTCAAAATCCATATAACATCTAAACTAAGAATTAAAAAAAAATAGTTCAACCAACCTCACTACATAGCGCCAACCACCACTGAATCCAAGAATAATCTACAAGGATAATGCAAACATAAGTGCACCTTGCGTCGCACGCATAATCCTATAAAATCTATGCACATTGATAACCAAATCAGTTTGATTAACTAAAAAACAAATTAATGGAAAATACAAGGAGCTATGTTGTGAACCAACCTCAGTTGGATCCAAAATCTCATGGTATCTACCCGCCAATACGCCTGAAAGGGTGGTCGACACATATATATGTGAAGCCCCAATCACCACCGGTAGACGGGTCCCAAAAAAACTATGTGGCAATGTTTTTATTCCCGCGACAAACAACAAACTCTGAATTACCATCACCTTTTGTTTCTATTTAATGAAAAGGTAAGTTAAAAACATTATTAGAATTTAAAAAAATCAAATAGTATCATCACTAATCAATTTTTATTCTCATATTTAACTTAAACAATAAAAGCTTACATCTCCTCCTCCCATCTGAGGAACTAGTATTAACGGTACGAGAACTGTCTGGCCTAACATCACCAGATAAGGCTGAAAACAGTGTGCTATAGCCTCGCCTAAAATATTAAAAAAGAAAATTAGCATCAGCATTCACACTAATTGTAATGCCCCATAATTTTGTGAACATTTTTGAATAATATTATTATGATCAACTGGGTTCCAGAGTACTCTGAGAAATTATTGGATAAAGTAATTAGAGTAAACCGACGAACTCGAAATTTGATTAGATTAATATTATTTAACTTGGAGTTTTATTAATTGGTGTATTTGAGATAATTTGGATAATTAGTAGTATTACCAATTAATATTTTCCTTTGTATATTTTCTTTCCCTTTGCCTTATTTGGAAAAAGATAGAAACATTAGAGAAAGAAAGAAAGGAGAAGGGAAAAGGAAGGAAAAGAGGAGGGAATTCTCCAAGAGCACAAGAGCAAGAATCATCAACCAATCTTCATCTTTTCATCTCAGTTTCAACCTCCTCATCTTGTAATCTAGGTGGGTTCTAGTTAGACACTTTAGAATATAGTTTTAGTGAGTTTTAGAGTTAGTTGATATTGTTAGGAAATGAGAAATTTTACAATAGAATCATAATCTAATTGCTGAAATTCGATAATTGATTGTGTATCATACTGGTTGCTATAATTATAACATGTTTTGGTGTATTTTGACTGAGAAAAATGGGATTTTGGGGTTGTTTTTTATCAACCCGTAGCAGAACTTTTCTGCAGGAAAATTCTGGGTTTCCACTGCCCATACGCGTATCACGCAAGGCAATACGCGTATTGGGGTGGTCAATACGCGTATGACAATGAAGGATTTTGGGCATTACGCGTATGGGAGGAGGCAATATGCGTATGGTTTGGCCAATACGCGTATGGGAGGTTTAAATGAAATTTTTAAGGGAAATCAGCCTCTGCCCATACGCGTATCACTTTGGGCAATACACGTATGGCTGGGCGAGCTAGCTGGGCAGTACGCGTACGGTACAAGGCAATACACGTACAGTCAGGAAAATGTAGAATTGTGTTTTCTCGCGATACTATTTCTCGTTATGTCCATAACTTTTGACTCGGTTATCCGTTTTTAATATTTTTGATATCATTGGAAAGCTAACAGATTGTACTTTCTTATTAAAGTGGTTTAAGATTTTTTGGCCTATTTAATTATGTCGGGATTTTTGGAATAGTGCTGTTTTGTCTACTTTTATCGTTTAAATGTGGGTAATTGTTGTTAAATAAGTATGCATGCTAAAATATGAAATAGGTAGAGTGAGGAGCATTACCATAAACAATGTCGGGAAGTGTGAATTGTCTTAAGTGACAACACTCGCGCATGAAAGGCCGAGGCGTGTGTATAATAATCATAACCAGTTTATCTTGCGGTGTAGTTTCATGAGACTCGAGCACCTCCTCTGAAACGTATGCACAATTACTTGGCAGGTTTGATTCCCGCGTATAGTACGAATGGAGCCTACGGGTAAAGAGACTTGTGATGGTTAACAGGCCATGAGAAGTGACGGTTCACGGCTAACAGGCCGATGATCCCGAATCCATTTCGTATGCCAAGTAACTACAAGGATCCATGACTCGGGTCGTCTTCTAGACGTAGAAGCGGACGGGAAAAGGGGATGCCTTGGTACGGTTATTGATTAGTGAGATTCTTGAGCTAACAAGCTCAGGACGTACTTTGGTACTAGTATGAGTTAACAGGCTCACCGGTGTGGATGCTTATATAGTGTGTTTACTCAAAGTCACTTACTTTCCCTTTTGACTTGAGTTAGGTTTATTAGAACCTTGTAGAGCCGAGAGGACTTTAAGATAGGGAACTCACTGAGAATTGATGTATCTCACCCCACTATTGTTGTTTACATCACAGGTACTGCAGGTTCCGCGAAGGGTAAGGATAAGGCTTTGTGATTATCCTTACTTATCTGATGGCTTTGCTTCCGCTGTGGAGTTTTTTGAGATCATTAGTGATCTAGTTCTTAGTATTTGTCTTTGGAACATCTTGTAGATATAATATGACGTAGTTTTTTTGTATTAGGCTTTTTGGGCATGTATATGTATAATGTGTTTACTAGGAACTTATTGTATATTTCAGTACCAAATGTGGAATTCATGTAATATATATGCTTTTATGTATGTATATATATATGGACGTTACAGTTGGTATCAGAGCAGGTCGTATCCTCGACCTAGCCATGAAATAGAATAAGTTTTCTTTCCGTTTCATATGCGGGGTGTCGCCATTGGTATTGTCTGTTATATTTATGGTATTGAGTCTGATCAACTTAATCCTATTTGTATGAAATTCAGGAACATGGCTGACAGGCACAGAAACAACTGTGGTAGACCGAGAACCACTCCAGCAGGGACTAATCCGCTAGGTGACGAGGGAAATGCTCCTTTATACCAATTTATGCAACAGATGCAGCAACAGCAGAATCAGTTTGTGCAACAAATGGTACAGCAAATGGCTGGTGGTGTGCATCCTCCAGTGGTGGTACCAGAAGCTGCAGGGGGAACCTTTAGGGATTTCATCTGTATGAATCCTCCGGAATTTCTGGGAGGGTTAGATCCAGTAAAGGCTCATGAATGGATATCAGGTATGGAGCGGATTTTCCTAATAGTTCAGTGCAGTGAGGAAAACATGGTGGCCTTCGTTTCTCATTTGCTGAAGGGTCCTGCCATGAGGTGGTGGGAAAGTGCTTCAGCCTTAATGACAATTCAAGAGGTATCAAAGGTATGGGAACAGTTTAAGATAACTTTTATGGAGAAATATTTTCCGAGTTCCTTGAGGTCTCAGAAGGAATTCGAGTTTCAACAACTGAGGCAAGGTAACTTAACTGTGGCTTCTTATGCGGAAAAGTTCGAGGTTATGGCTGCTTATTCTAGGCAGGCTA
The DNA here is from genome assembly GCA_022829125.1 of Lathyrus tuberosus. Lineage (NCBI taxonomy): Eukaryota > Viridiplantae > Streptophyta > Magnoliopsida > Fabales > Fabaceae > Lathyrus > Lathyrus tuberosus. Next base: position 15,604,468 of record JALAZF010000029.1, read on the forward strand.
TGTATGCTCCTGATGAGAGGTGGAAGATTGATCAGTTTCTGTTTTGTTTAAGGGATGAAATTTCACATAGTGTATCTCAGAGGGAATTCACTAGTTATGCCGAATTGTTAAGACAGTGTTATGTAGCTGAGCATAGTTTGAAGAAGGTACAGATGGAAGGAGACTTGAGTAGGATGAATCAAAGTGATCGAGGGAGATCGAATTAACAAGTTAGACCAATGCAACAATCATTCAAAGGGAAGCAAGTTCAAAGTTCTAAGACTAGTGTGCCTCCGGTATGCCGTACTTGTGGAAGGAATCATTATGGTAGGTGCAGTTTGGAGGGAATGAGGTGTTATCAGTGTAATAAGGTTGGCCACATAGCGAAGGGTTGTCCTCAGAGTAGGAATCAGGCACAAGGGAGGAATATCGGCCGAGTGTATACCTTGGATGCGAGAAAGGCAAAGAATGACAACTCCTTGATTGCGGGTACGTGTTTCATAAATGGACATCCTTGTTTTGTTTTATTTGATTGTGGGGCAATGCATTCTTTTGTGTCCACGCGTTGCGTGAAGCGACTTGGGTTGCAAGTTGTTCCTCTGTTTCCTCCTATGGTGGTTACTACTGCCATGGATGAGATTGTTGAGACACCGTTGATGTGTGAAAATTGTGTTTTATCAGTGAATGAAAGAGTTTTCTAGATTGACCTTATCTGTTTACTGCTTAAGAAAGTGGATGTTGTTCAGGGAATGGATTAGCTTTCTGCTAATTCGGTGTTTATTGGGTGTGAGGAAAAACTGATCATTAGTCCATCTGCCGAGGCCACTTTGAAGGATGTGTTAACTACTATTTTAGAAGGTACGGTGGGAATGATTAATTTCTTATTTGAGGAAGAAAAGTCTGTTCTTTTGATACTTACTAAGGAGGAGAGTAGTAATATCCCAATTTTGAGTATCCCGGTAGTTTGTGACTTTCCTGAAGTTTTCCCCGAGGATATCACTTCTCTTCCTCCGGAGCGGGAAGTGGAATTCTCTATTGATCTGATACCGGGAATGGCTCCAATATCCGTTTCTCCATATCGGATGGCACCACTTGAATTAAGAGAATTAAAGGACCAATTGGAAGAATTTTTGGCTAAGCATTTTGTTCGACCCAGTGTTTCACCCTGGGGAACTCCAGTGTTATTGGTAAAGAAAAAGGATGGTGGAATGCGGCTGTGTATTGATTACCGTCAATTGAATAAGGTCACCATCAAGAAAAAATACCCATTACCAAGGATAGACGACCTGTTAGATCAATTGAAAGGAGCCTGTGTGTTCTCGAAGATTAATTTACGGTCGGGTTATCATCAGATTCGTGTGAAGAGTTCAGATGTACCAAAAACTGCGTTTAGAACCCGTTATGGTCATTATGAATTTTTGGTGATGCCTTTTGGTGTGACGAATGCTCCGGCAGTTTTCATGGATTATATGAATCGGATATTTCGACCTTACTTGGACCAATTTTTGGTGATTTTCATTGACGACATTCTTATTTATTCTCGTGATCCTCAAGAGCACGGAGAACACTTAAGAATCATTTTATCCATCTTGCAAGAGAAGCAACTTTTTGCTAAGTTAAGTAAGTGTGAGTTTTGGATGTCTGAGGTTAATTTTCTTGGTCAGGTCATATCCCAGGGAGGTGTAGTGGTCGATTCGTCAAAAGTTGAAGCGGTGATTAATTGGGAGAGACCGAAGAATGCTTCTGAGGTTAGAAGTTTCTTGGGATTGACAGGCTACTACAGAAGGTTTATCAAGGGGTTTTGGCAGTTGGCTTTACCAGTGACGAGACTTACTCGGAAGGATTATTCGTATGAGTGGGATTCAGCTTGTGAAAGAAGTTTTAGGAGTTTGAAGGAGAAATTAACTACCGCTCCTATTTTGATTATTCCTGATCCTAGCAAGTCATATGAGGTATATTGTGATGCATCGAAGAAGGGTTTAGGCGGAGTGTTAATGCAGGAGGGACATGTAGTGGCTTATGCTTCACGACAGTTGAAAGTCCACGAAGAGAATTACCCAACGCATGATCTAGAATTGGCGGCAGTTGTATTTACTTCAAAAGTGTGGCGTCGCTATTTATATGGTGTACGTTTTGAGATGTTTAGCGACCACAAGAGCTTAAAGTACTTATTTGATCAGAAAGAGTTGAACATGCGTCAGAGGAGATGGATGGAATATTTGAAGGATTATGACTTGGAGTTAAAATACCATCCGGGTAAAGCAAATAAGGTGGCAGATGCATTGAGTAGGAAGGTGTTGCATAATGCTGAGTTGATGATGTTAGAGTATACCTTAATGGAAAAGTTTAGAGATCTAAATCTTCAATTTAACTGGACTCCAAATTGTGTAGTCATGGGGAATTTAAATGTCTCTTCTACTCTTAGGGAAGAAATCCAACAAGTGCAAGGGTTAGACGAGAAGTTACAGGAAGTGTTATTGCAACCGGGTTTTGTGCGAGCTACCGACGGAATCATTTTGTTTAACCAGAGGATTTGTGTTCCGGATAACACGGAGTTAAAACGAAGGATTTTAGAAGAAGCGCATAAGGGTGCTTTTACTATACATCCGGGGTCTTCAAAAATGTACCAAGATTTAAAGAGGGACTATTGGTGGTCCGGGATGAAAAAGGATATTGCGGTGTATGTGTCGGAATGTGCAGTGTGCCAACAAGTAAAAATTGAACACCAAAGGCCGGGTGGCTTGTTGCAACCTTTAGAAATTCTGACGTGGAAATGGGAGAGTATTTCAATGGACTTTGCAGTGGGATTGCCCCGTGCGCAGGGTGGTTATGATTCGATTTGGGTAATTGTGGATCGGTTAACGAAATCAGCTCATTTCTTAGCCATGAACACTACCTACAAGGCGAGTCATCTCGCAAGGTTGTTCATCTCAGAAATAGTGAGATTGCATGGCATTCCTACTAGTATCGTTTCAGATAGAAATCCAAAGTTTACCTCAAGATTTTGGAGAGCTTTTCAACAAGCCATGGGAACGAGGTTATGTTTGAGTACGTCGAATCATCCGTAAACGGACGGTCAGACGGAACGGACAATACAAATTATGGAAGACATGTTGAGAGCTTGTGTACTTGAAAGTGGAGGAAATTGGATAGAACTTTTGCCGTTGATCGAATTCTCTTATAATAACAGTTATCATGCAAGTATTGGTATGGCACCTTATGAGGCGTTATATGGTAGGAAGTGTAGAATGCCATTGTGTTGGGCGGAAGTTGGCGACGATAGAATTTTGGGACCTGAGATTATTCACGAAACCACGGAAAAGATTAGAATGATTCGTGGAAAAGTTAAACAAGCCCAAGATCGTCAGAAAAGCTATGCAGACAACCATAGGAGACCGTTAGAGTTTGATGAGGGTGATCATGTATTTTTGAAGGTTACTCCGAGATTGAGATTGAAAGGACCATTTAAATCGCGGAAGTTAAGTCCAAGATACGTGGGACCGTATCAAATCTTAGAAAGAGTTGGAGAAGTAGCTTACAGATTAGCCTTACCGCCTTCTCTGTCAAAGATGCACGATGTTTTTCATGTGTCTCAGCTTCGGAAGTTTGTTTCAGATCCTCTTCAACCATTTTTAACAGATACAATTGAGATAGAAGCTGATTTGATGTTTGAGCCACAACCGAGTCGTGTCACCGGAAGAGAAACTAAAGTGTTAAGAAATAAAGAGATTCCTCTTGTTAAGGTCCAGTGCGATGAGACGCATCCAGGAGATGCAACTTGGGAATTGGAATCGGAAATGCGGGAGGTCTACCCTCATCTGTTCAGGTAATCTTTTAAATTCGAGGGCAAATTTCTATTTAAGGGGGGGGGGGGGAGGATGTAATACCCCATAATTTTGTGAACATTTTTGAATAATATTATTATGATCAACTGGGTTCCGGGGTACTCTGAACAATTATTGGATAAAGTAATTAGAGTAAACCGACGAACTCGAAATTTGATTAGATTAATATTATTTAACTTGGAGTTTTATTAATTGGTGTATTTGAGATAATTTGGATAATTAGTAGTATTACCAATTAATATTTTCTTTTGTATATTTTCTTTTCCTTTGCCTTATTTGGAAAAAGATAGAAACATTAGAGAAAGAAAGAAAGGAGAAGGGAAAAGGAAGGAAAAGAAGAGGGAATTCTCCAAGAGCACAAGAGCAAGAATCATCAACCAATCTTCATCTTTTCATCTCAGTTTCAACCTCCTCATCTTGTAATCCAGGTGGGTTCTAGTTTGACACTTTAGAATATAGTTTTAGTGAGTTTTAGAGTTAGTTGATATTGTTAGGAAATGAGAAATTTTACAATAGAATCATAATCTAATTACTGAAATTCGATAATTGATTGTGTATCATACTGGTTGCTATAATTATAACATGTTTTGGTGTATTTTGACTGAGAAAAATGGGATTTTGGGGTTGTTTTTGATCAACCCGTAGCAGAACTTTTCTGCAGGAAAATTCTAGGTTTCCACTGCCTATACGCGTATCACGCAAGGTGATACGCGTATTGGGGTGGTCAATACGCGTATGGCAATGAAGGATTTTGGGCGTTACACATATGGGAGGAGGCAATACGCGTAGGGTTTGGCCAATACGCATATGGGAGGTTTAAATGAAATTTTTAAGGGAAATCAGCCTCTGCCCATACGCGTATCACTTTGGACAATACGCGTATGGCTGGGCGAGCCAGCTGGGCAGTACGCGTACGACACAAGGCAATACGCGTACAGTCAGGAAAATGTATAATTGTGTTTTCTCGCGATACTATTTCTCGTTATGTCCATAACTTTTGACTCGGTTATCCGTTTTTAATATTTTTGATATCATTGGAAAGCTAACAAAATGTACTTTCTTATTAAAATGGTTTAAGATTTTTTGGCCGATTTAATTATGTTGGGATTTCTGGAATAGTGCTGTTTTGTCTACTTTTATCGTTTAAATGTGGGTAATTGTTGTTAAATAAGTATGCATGCTAAAATATGAAATAGGTAGAGTGAGGAGCATTACCATAAACAATGTCGGGAAGTGTGAATTGTCTTAAGTGACAACACTCGCGCATGAAAGGCCGAGGCGTGTGTATAATAATCATAACCAGTTTATCTTGCGGTGTAGTTTCATGAGACTCGAGCACCTCCTCTGAAACGTATGCACAATTACTTGGCAGGTTTGATTCCCGCGTATAGTACAAATGGAGCATATGGGTAAAGAGACTTTCGATGGTTAACAGGCCATGAGAAGTGACAGTTCACGGCTAACAGGCCGATGATCCCGAATCCATTTCGTATGCCAAGTAACTACAAGGATCCATGACTCGGATCGTCTTCTAGACGTAGAAGCGGACAGGAAAAAGGGATGCCTTAGTACGGTTATTGATTAGTGAGATTCTTGAGCTAACAGGCTCAGGACGTTCTTTGGTACTAGTGTGAGTTAACAGGCTCACCGGTGTGGATGCTTATATAGTGTGTGTACTCAAAGTCATTTCCTTTCCCTTTTGACTTGAGTTAGGTTTATTAGAACCTTGTTGAGCCGATAGGACTTTAAGATAGGGAACTCACTGAGATTTGATGTATCTCACCCCACTGTTGTTGTTTACATCACAGGTACTGCAGGTTCCGCGAAGGGTAAGGATAAGGCTGTGTGATTATCCTTACTTATCTGATGGCTTTGCTTCCGTTGTGGAGTTTTTTGAGATCATTAGTGATCTAGTTCTTAGTATTTCTCTTTGGAACATCTTGTAGATATACTATGCCGTAGTTTTTTTGTATTAGGCTTTTTGGGCATATATATGTATAATGTGTTTACTAGAAACTTATTGTATATTTCAGTACCAAATGTGGAATTCATGTAATATATATGCTTTGATGTATGTATATATATATGGGCGTTACACTAATTAAGGCACTTCCATATAAACAAACATGCATAACAAGGAACATTTTGAAGTACGATCCTCTATTAAGCCAACCTCTACTATGTAAAAACATGCACCCAATAATCCTAAACCATCATACCTAAGGACAACCTAACTTCATTTCCTTATCTTCCCCTAGCCTAATGACTTTCTACCTCTCAACACCTTTCTAAAAATAAAATATGTATAATTTTAAATGGATTAAAAAAAGCTGAAACCTACACACTAAACAACGTGGGTACCAAAATGTTAAAGTTCAACTGGGTGCTGCTGTTGGCTTTTTCGCATACCAACAAAAGTTTATTTGTTCAACAAACTTAACTAGCGGGAAACTCGGGCCTTTGCACGGGAACCCGTCGGTGACGCGCATTTGTCTACATTTAAAACTAAAAAAAAAGATTAATAAAAATTAGTAAATATAAAAAATATAACTTATATTTAAGAAAAAAAAAGATAAAATCAATACCCGCGGAAATCGGTTGATATTTTTTATAAAAATATTTATGCAAGGATTTAGTTTTATAAATATCAAATAATAACATAATATTTGTAAATATTATTTTTATTGTACAAATAAATATTAGTAACATAAATAAATACATTTTATATAATTATTATTACAAATATCTATTTGGTGGGATACCCATATCAGTACTGTTCACCCGGGTACTGGTGTGGTACGCACGCACTAGTGTTTAAAATTTAATAAAAATGTAAATAAGATAAAAAAAATTGTTTTACCAAAATAGTTTATTATTTTTAAAAGAACGACACATTTTTAAAAGAAAAACAAAATTTTTGTACCAAAGTTGTTTTACATCAATAATATATATTTCACTTTTCAATATATTATGTTTTAAAAAATTGTATTTTAAATTAAAAATAATTCAAATATATGCAATAATTTAGTTTTATAAATATCAACTAATAACATAGTATTTGAAAATATTATCTTAATTGTATAAATAAATATTAGTAACATAAATAAATACATTTTATATAAGTATTATTACAAATATCTATTTCGTGGGATATCCATATTAGTACCCGTGTGTTCGCCCGGGTACAGGCGTCGTACCTATGCTTTTATTTTTAAAATGTTATAAAAATGTAAATAAGACATAGTTTTACCAAAATAGTTTACCAAAATAGTTTATTATTTTTAAAATAAAGGCATATTTTTAAAATAAAAACAAAATTGTTTTTCCAAAATTGTTTTACATCAATAATATATATTTCAATTTTTCATATATTATGTTTAAAAATATTGTATCTTAAATTAAAAATAATTTCAAATATATGCAATCAGTAAGGTTTATAAATTTCAACTAATAACATAGTATTTGAAAATATTATTTTAATTGTATAAATAATAATTAGTAACAGAAATAAATATAATTTATGTAAGTATTATTACAAATATCTATTTCGTGAGATACCCATATCAGTACCCGTGTATTTGATATATCAACTAATCTATAGCTTCAAAACTGGTGTGGTACGCAAGCATGAAATTGGACATATTTTTTCTAAGGGAAAAAGTACTGAACAATAATATGGTTGTACAACATATCCTGTAGTGGATCATTATGCTGATGCACTCACAAAACCCTTGTTTGCTCTCACGTTTTTGCAACTCATAGATAAGCTTCAAGTTCAAGACAAGTCATCCCTTGCACAGGGAAGATCATGCATTTGAATGGGAAATATTAGAGTAAATAGTTAGAATATAGCAATCGAGTTGAGTCAGCATGTTACTAACTCTATAACAGAATGTGTTGACTCAACACTTTCTAAACTGAACTATATAAGATCAGTCCCCCCTCTTTTGTAATTAGCTTTATGAATAACAAATTCAGTTAGAAACTCAATGAACACACTTTATCTCTCTCATCTTATCAAACTCTATTACCAAACACACACGCCACTACATGTGTGCATCGGTATGCAACAAGAATACATTTTTTTGTGAATAGTAATTCTAATAATATTTTTTATCTATTATATTTCCTAATGTGAATTTTAAAACATATATGTTACTTATTTTGACATACCAAATATTATTGTCCTCTATCACAAAAATATAACATCATCCTTACCAAGATGCCCCATCAATGAATCTAGCACGGTCAGTCTTACAAGTATGTGATTTCTTGTAGGCTCCAACGACTGTGAGAATGTGTCCAAATGTTCATACGACCACGCTCGAGAATATGACCGCAAAGCGATTTAGGACTAAAATATGTTGGCCCCCCTTCCTCACATGAGGAAGGTACTTGTTAAAGAAACAATCGTGCTTTAGAATATAAGTGTGAAATATGACAGAAATAGAGTAAAGGAAACAATAAAAACTCACCTAGGTAAATATAAAAAAAAAACTACAAGCTCAGGTAATCCAATCTCGACACATCGTGCAAGCTGATATTTAAAAGTCAAAATAAAAAAAATTGATTCATAGAAACTACAATTTGTAAATGTATGAAAAACATAGCGATCTTGTTGTAAAAATAAGACCATACCATAGGAAAACTGAATCGTTGTAGTCCAAACCCCGATAGCGCAACTAAAGGAACATCAGATATTGGGCTTAAGAACCTAAATAAAAATATAACAAATTCTACAAAGATATTTTTAACCTAATAATTCTCAAAATCCATACAACATCTAAACTAAAAATTTGAAAAAAAAATAGTTGAACCAACCTCACTACATAGCGCCAACCACCACTGTAAAGCCCATATATATATACATACATCAAAGCATATATTATACATGAATAATACATTTGGTACTGAAATATACAATAAGTTCCTAGTAAACACATTATACATATACATGAGCAAAAAGCTTAATACAAAAAATACTACGGCATAGTATATCTACAAGATGTTCCAAAGACAAATACTAAGAACTAGATCACTAATAATCTCAAAAAAACTCCACAACGTAAGCAAAGCCATCCGATAAGTAAGGATAATCACACGGCCTTATCCTTACCCTTTCCGGAACCTGCAGTACCTGTGATATAAACAACAACAGTGGGGTGAGATACATCAAATCTCAGTGAGTTTCCTATCTTAGAGTCCTCTCGGCTCTACAAGGTTCTAATAGACCTAACTCAAGTCAAAAGGGAATGGAAGTGATGTTGAGTACACACACACTATATGGAAACAGGCTATGAGTTCAACAACTCACAATATCACTAATCGGTAACCACACCAAGGCATCCCCTGCTCCCGTCCACTTCTACGTCTAGAAGTCGACCCGAGTCATGGATCCTGGTAACCTACTTGACATACGAATGGATTCGGGTTCTACGGGCCATTAACCGTAATGAACCGTCACTTCACACGGGCCATTAACCGTCACAAGCATACGCTCTCAGAGCGCCATTCGTACTGCACGCGGGAATCAAACCTGCCAAGTAGTTGTGCACATGTTTCAGAGGAGCTCGAGACCCATGAAGCGCACTCGCAAAAATAACCGGTTACGATCACGTGATCACACACAACGTGATTGTATTCGACAATCACAAGGCCATTATGCCTTATCACAACCAAACGGTTAACACGCATGTTCCATACTAGTGTCTATTCATTCTATATTTTTCTGACATTGCTTATAGTAATGTTCCTCACTCTACCTATTCCGTATTTTAACATGCATACAATTTCAACAACCATTACCCATCATTAAACCATAAAAGTCGACGAAACAACACTATTCCAAAAATCCTGACATAACTAAATTGGCCAACAATCTTAAAACCATTTTAATAAGAAAATACATTTTGTTAGCTTTCCAACGATATCAAGAATGTTAAAAACGGGTAAATGAGTCAAAAGTTATGCACACGACGAGAAATGGTATCGCGAGAAAACACAATTTTACATTTTCCTGACCGTACGCGTATTGCCTTGTGCCGTACGCGTACTGCCCAGCTGGCTCGCCCAGCCATACGCGTATTGCCCAAAGTGATACGCATATGGGAAGAGGCTGATTTCCCTTAAAAATTTCATTTAAACCTCCAATCCGCGTATTGCCTAAACCATACGCGTATTGCCTCCTCCCATACGCGTAACGCCCAAAATCCTTCATTGCCATACACGTATTGACCACCCCAATATGCGTATTTCCTCCTCCCATACGCGTAACGCCCAAAATCCTTCATTGCCATACGCGTATTGACCACCCCAATATATGTGTATTGCCTTGCGTGATACGCGTATGGGCAGTGGAAACCCAGAATTTTCCTGCATAAAAGTTCTGCTACGGGGTGATCCAAAACAACCCCAAAATCCCATTTTTCCTCAGTAAAATACACCAAAACATGTTGTAATCATCACGACCAGCATAACACACAATCAATTATCGAATTTCAGCAGTTAGATTATGATTCTATTGTAAAATTTCACATTTTCTAACAATATCAAACTAACTCTAAAACTCAATAAAATTCTATTCTAAAGTATCTAACTAGAACCCACCTGGATTACAAGATGAGGAGGTTGAAGCTGAGATGAAAAGATGAAGATTGGTTGATGATCCGAGTCCTGGAGCTCTTGAGAGAATTTTCCTCTTCCTTTCCTTCCTTTTTCCTCTCTTTTCCTTTCTCTTCTAATTTCTTCTCAAAGTTTTCTAACTTTTCAAATAAGGCAAGGAAAAGAAAATATACATAGAAAATATTAATTGGCAATACTACTAATTATCCAAATTATCTCAAATACACCAATTAATAAAACTCCCAGTTAAATAATATTATTCTAATCAAATTTCCGAGTTCGTCGGTTTACTCTAATTACTTTATCCAATAATTGCTCAGAGTACCCCGGAACCCAGTTGACCAAAATAATATTATCTAAAACGCTCAGAATTTTTACGGGGTATTACAACCACTGAATCCAAGAATAATCTACAAGGATGATGCTAACATAAGTACACCTTGTGGCGCACGCATAATCCTATAAAATCTATGCACATTGATATCCAAATTAGTTTGATTAACTAAAAAACAAATTAATGGAAAATACAAGGAGCTATGTTGTGAACCAACCTCAGTTGGATCCAAAATCTCATGGTATCTACCCGCCAATACGACTGAAAGGGTGGCCGACACATATATATGTGAAGCCCCAATGACCACCGGTAGACGGGTTCCAAAAAAACTATGTGGCAATGTGTTTATTCTCGCGACAAACAACAAACTCTGAATTACCATCGCCCTTTCTTTCTATTTAATGAAAAGTTAAGTTAAAAACATTATTAGAATTTAAAAAAATCAAATAGTATCATCACTAATCAATTTTTATTCTCATATTTAACTTAAACAATAAAAGCTTACATCTCCTCCTCCCATTTGAGGAACTAGTATGGACGGTACGAAAACTGTCTGGCCTAACATCACCAGATAAGGCTGAAAACCGTGTGCTATAGCCTCGCCTAAAATATTAAAAAAGAAAATTAGCATCAGTATTCACACTAATTAAGGCACTCCCATATAAACAAACATGCATAACAAGGAACATTTTGAAGTACAATCCTCTATTAAGCCAACCTCTACTATTGAAAAACATGCACCCAATAATCCTAAACCATCATATCTAAGGACAACCTAACTTCATTTCCTTATCTTCCCCTAGCCTAATGACTTTCTAACTCTCAACACCTTTCTAAAAATAAAATATGTATAATTTTAAATTGATTAAAAAAAAAGCTGAAACCTACACACTAAACAACGTGGGTACCAAAATGTTAAAGTTCAACTGGGTGCTGCTGTTGGCTTTTTTGCAGACAAACAAAAGTTTATTTGTTCAACAAACTTAACTAGCGGGAAACTCGTGCCTTCGCACGGGAATCCGTCGGTGACGCGCATTTGTCTACATTTAAAATTAAAAAAAAAAGATTAATAAAAATTAGTAAATATAAAAAATATAACTTATATTTTAGAAAAAAAAAAAGATAAAATCAATACCCGCGGAAATCGATTGATATTTTATATAAAAATATTTATGCAATGATTTAGTTTTATAAATATCAAATAATAACATAATATTTCTAAATATTATTTTAATTGTACAAATAAATATTAGTAACATAAATAAATACATTTTATATAATTATTATTACAAATATCTATTTGGTGGGATACCCATATCAGTACTGTCCACCCGGGTACTGGTGTGGTACGCACGCACCAGTGTTTAAAATTTAATAAAAATGTAAATAAGATAAAAAATAATTGTTTTACAAAAATAGTTTATTATTTTTAAAAGAACGACACATTTTTAAAATAAAAACAAAATTTTTGTACCAAAATTGTTTTACATCCATAATATATATTTCAGTTTTCTATATATTATGTTTTAAAAAATTGTATTTTAAATTAAAAATAATTCAAATATATGCAATAATTTAGTTTTATAAATATCAACTAATAACATAGTATTTGAAAATATTATCTTAATTGTATAAATAAATATTAGTAACATAAATAAATACATTTTATATAAGTATTATTACAAATATCTATTTCGTGGGATATCCATATTAGTACCCTTGTGTTCGCCCGAGTACTGGTGTCGTACGTATGCTTTTATTTTTAAAATGTAATAAAAATGTAAATAAGAAAAACAAATTTGTTTTACCAAAATAGTTTATTATTTTTAAAATAAAGACATATTTTTGAAATAAAAACAAAATTATTTTACCAAAATTATTTTACATCAATAATATATATTTCAATTTTTCATATATTATGTTTAAAAAAATTGTATCTTAAATTAGAAATAATTTCAAATATATGCAATCAGTAAGGTTTATAAATTTCAACTAATAACATAGTATTTGAAAATATTATTTTAATTGTATAAATAAATATTAATAACAGAAATAAATATAATTTATGTAAATATTATTACAAATATCTATTTCGTGAGATACCCATATCAGAACCCGTGTATTTGATATATCAACTAATCTGTAGCTTCAAAACTGGTGTGGTACGCAAGCATGAAATTGGATATATTTTTTCTAAGGGAAAAAGTACTGAACAATAATATGGTTGTACAACATATCCTGTAGTGGATCAATATGCTGATGCACTCACAAAACCCTTGTTTGCTCTCACGTTTTTGCAACTCATAGATAAGCTTCAAGTTCAAGACAAGTCATCCCTGGCATAGGGAGGATCATGCATTTGAAGGGGAAATATTAGAGTAAATAGTTAGAATATAGCATTCGAGTTAAGTCAGCATGTTACTAACTCTATAACAGAATGTGTTGACTCAACACATTCTAAGTTGAACTATAAAGGATCAGTCCCCCTCTTTTGTAATTAGATTTATGAATAACAAATTCAGTTAGAAACTTAATAAACACACTTTATCTCTCTCATCTTATCAAACTCTATTACCAAACACACACGCCACTACATGTGTGCATCGGTATGCAACAAGAATACATTTTTTCAGCAATAGTAATTCTAATAATATTTTGTATCTATTATATTTCCTAATGTGAATTTTAAAACATATACGTTACTTATTTTGACATACCAAATATTATTGTCCTCTATCACAAAAATATAACATCATCCTTACCAAGATGCCCCATCAATGAATCTAGCACGGTCAGTCCTACAAGTATGTTATTTCTTGTAGGCTCCAGCGACTGTGAGAATGTGTCCAAATGTCCATACGACCACGCTCGAGAATATGAGGGCAAAGCGATTTAGGACTAAAATATGCTGGTCTCCTCTCCTCACATGAGGAATGTACTGCTCAAAGAAACAATCGTGCTTTAGAATATAAGTGTGAAATATAACAGAAATAAAGTAAAGGAAAAAATAAAAACTCACCCAGGTAAATATAAAAAAAAACTACAAGCTCAGGTAATCCAATCTCGACACTTCGTGCAAGCTGATATTTAAAAGTCAAAATAAAAAAAATTGAATCATAGAAACTACAATTTGTAAATGTATGAAAAACATAGCGATCTTGTTGTAAAAATAAGACCATACCATAGGAAAACTGAATCGTTGTAGTCCAAACCTCGATAGCGCTACTAAAGGAACGACATATATTGGGCTTAAGAACCTAAATATAAATATAACAAATTATACAAAGATATTTTTAACCTAATAATTCTCAAAATCCATATAACATCTAAACTAAGAATTTGAAAAAAAAATAGTTGAACCAACCTCACTACATAGCGCCAACCACCACTGAATCCAAGAAAAATCTACAAGGATGATGCAAACATAAGTGCACCTTGCGTCGCACGCATAATCCTATAAAATCTATGCACATTGATAACCAAATCAGTTTGATTAACTAAAAAACAATTTAATGGAAAATACAAGGAGCTATGTTGTGAACCAACCTCAGTTGGATCCAAAATCTCATGGTATCTACCCGCCAATATGACTGAAAGGGTGGTTGACACATATATATGTGAAGCCCCAATGACCACCGATAGACGGGTCCCAAAAAAACTATGTGGCAATCTGTTTGTTCTCGCGACAAACAACAAACTCTGAATTACCATCGTCTTTTGTTTCTATTTAATGAAAAGTTAAGTCAAAAACATTATTAGAATTTAAAAAAATCAAATAGTATCATCACTAATCAATTTTTATTCTCATATTTAACTTATACTATAAAAGCTTACATCTCCTCTTCCCATCTGAGGAACTAGTATGGAAGGTACGAGAACTGTCTGGCCTAACATCACCAGATAAGGCTGAAAACAGTGTGCTATTGCCTCGCCTAAAATATTAAAAAAGAAAATTAGCAACAGTATTCACACTAATTAAGGCACTCCCATATAAACAAACATGCATAACAAGGAACATTTTGAAGTACAATCCTCTATTAAGCCAACAACTACTGTTGAAAAACATGCACCCAATTATCCTAAACCATCATACCTAAGGACAACCTAACATCATTTCCTTATCTTCCCCTAGCCTAATGACTTTCTACCTCTCAACACCTTTCTAAAAATAAAATATGTATTATTTTAAATTGATTAAAAAAAAGTTGAAACATACACACTAAACAACGTGGGTACCAAAATGTTAAAGTTCAACTGGGTGCTGCTGTTGGCTTTTTCGCAGACCAACAAAAGTTTATTTTTTCAACAAACTTAACTAGCGGGAAACTCGTGCCTTCACACGGGAACCCATCGGTGACGCGCATTTGTCTACATTTAAAATTGAAAGAAAAAAAAGATTAATAAAAATTAATAAATATAAAAAATATAACTTATATTTTAGAAGAAAAAAAAAGATAAAATCAATATTCGTGGAAATCGGTTGATATTTTTTATAAAAATTGTAATACCCTGTATTATCTAAATGCTCAATTGGATATCAGATGAGATCAGATGAGTATCTATGTGCTCTATCTTTGGTAAATTGGATTAATGGAATCCTCTAAGTACTTTAAGTATAATCAATTGGGATCAATAGAGCAATTGATGAACTCTAAAGAGATCAATTATTTTAATTCAAGAAAAGAATTTTATGGTAACTCTAATAACTGATCAATAGGTGTGAGACGATAAAATATCAATCGGAGATATTTTACTGTATTGGATTTATATTATATAATAAGTTTATATATATATATATATATATATATATATATATATATAGTTGTTAAGAAAAAAAAAAAAGGAGAGTAAAGAAGAAGAAGAGGAAAGGAAAAGAAGAAAAGGAAAGAAGAGAAAGAAGAAGAACTTGGGAAGAAGAAATTCATGGATCATCAATTCATCGTCTTCATCAAACTCCTCTTCGATTATCAGGTGGGTTCTAGTTAGAAACTCTAAGTTCTAGAATTAAGGATTTAGAACTTAGGTTAGATTGAGAGAAAATGAAATCTAACGGATGAAATGCGACATAAAATGCGTAGTATAGTCGGGTTATGTGTGGATTGAACCTATCGTACTTGTTTTGATGTCCCAATATGTTTAGGTAGGAGTTAGAATGGTTTAGAATGAAGAAAAACATGTTTTTTTGGTTCTGGTACGACGGTAACCGGTTACCCTTTGAAAAATGACGGTTCTGGGCTGTTTTTGATCAAGTAACCGGTTACCCTGTGGTGAGTAACCGGTACCACTGCTATTGGCAGAAAAATGAAAATTAAAACGGGTGTATCTTTTGAACCGTAAGTCCGTTTTGCTCCCCGTTCGAAGCGTTGGGAAGCTATTTAAATGCTCTAATTGATGGTGAAGTAAAAACATATTTATATGTCAAAGATTTATAAGTTGATGGAAATAACACATTTTGTGCAATATGTGGGAATTAATATGCATGTTAATTATGCTTGGTATGTTGTACTACCTATGTGTGCTTCATGTATGATATTGTGTATGCTATATATACGTCAATATGTTGTTAATCATGATGAAAATATATGCTTATAATGAATTAGGAAGAGTGAGAAAACTTACCCAAAAAAACAAATGTTATATCCTAGAGATGTAACTAGGACTTAGTAAAGGTTTAAAGGACAATGCTTATGCATCGATACTAGAAGAGTGTCTTTGATAAGTAGTTGTTAATGGGGGACCGTAATTCCTCTGGTTTGTATGTTTTTATCTCTTAATAAATACCGTGACCCGTGTTTAATCCTTTGGTGTGGGATGGCCGGGCAGAAGTATTTATTAAGTAGTATATCCTGTGATAAATACTGTGACCCGTGTTTAATCTCCTTATGCGGGATGGCCGGGGAGAAGAATTTATTAAGTAAGTAACCATTACCCGTGTTTAATCCTTTTGTGTAGGATGGCCGGGGAGAAGTTACTTAGTGGTTAGTAACCGTGACCCGTGTTTAATCCTTTTGTGTAGGATGGCCGGGGAGAAGTTACTTAGCGGTTGGTATCGTGACCCGTGTTTAATCCTTTTGTGTAGGATGGCCGGGGAGAAGTACCAATTGTAGATAATCGTGACCCGTGTTTAATCCTTTTATGTAGGATGGCCGGGGAGAAGTTATCTACGTTAGGAATCCGTGACCCGTGTTTAATCCTTTGGTGTAGGATGGTCGGGGAGAAGATTCCCTAACTATTTTGTGGATAACCGTGACCCGTGTTTAATCCTTTTGTGTAGGATGGCCGGGGAGAAGTTATCTACGTTAGGAATCCCTGACCCGTGTTTAATCCTTTGGTGTAGGATGGTTGGGGAAAAGATTCCCTAACTGTTTTGTGGATAACCGTGACCCGTGTTTAATCCTTTTGTGTAGGATGAGCGGGGAGAAGTTAACTACGTTAAGGATCCATGACCCGTGTTTAATCCCTTTGAGCGGGATGGCCAGTGAGAAGATTCTTAACTAGTTATCGTTTCATGAATTGTACGATGTGTTTCTCTAGTGGGAGATTTTTTTAACTCGAAGTCCTTCCTTTCCCCTTGGACTTGAGTTAGGATTTGGTTAGAACCTTGTAAAGCCGAGAGAATCTATAAGATAGGGAACTCACTGAGATGTGAAGTATCTCACCCCACTATCATTGCTATATTACAGGTATTTCCAGGTTTGATTTACAAGTGGAGCTATGCTTGGATGTTTCAAGAGAAGCTTAGTTGAGCTTTTTCCGCTGTGTATTATTTTGTTGTATACAATTGAGGATATTGTATATTGATCCTAGATTTTTTATATTTTTGGCTAGTTTCCATGACTTGTGCATATATTGTATTTATGTTTTTAAAATGGTCAAGTATATGAATTACGCCAATAGGCACTTATGATGGTGTCAGTACCAAATAAAACACTTGTATGGTATTATTCTAGATTTATATTATACAGGGCGTTACAGTTGGTATCAGAGCAGGTCGTGTCCTCGACCTAGCCTTGAAACATCATAAGTAAATCTATTCCTGCCTCTTAAGTGTGTCTTGCCAGCATGAAACTTAATATCATACTATGTAGTGTTGGGCCTGATCAACCTAATACTATGTATGTGATAGGTAGAATCATGGTTGAGCGACCAAGAGGACTCCGAAGTGTTTTTGGAACTTGTGTTGTGAGGGAAGGCTCAAGCCAAGAGTTAGCAGTGAGTATTTTTGGTCAGCTCAGTGAGGTTTTGGTAGAAGATGATCTTGGGTAGCATGGAAATTAAAGAGTGGTGTGTTGTTCAAGCAAATCCTTTGGAATTTTTGAGCCTGAAAGTTAAGGATCTTTATTGGACGATTGGTTAAGGTATTGAGGAATATGTAAAATCGCAAGTAGAGATAGATTAGCCACTAATATGGATAAGGATTTCAAGTAATCTCATTCCGTGGAAAAGAAAATTGTTTTGTGGAACGTGTGATGTAAGGTCCGAAAGTGAGATAGTATTGGTGTTTCAATTTCTAAGGTCGCTATGGTCTCTTGAATGGACGAGAGTACCTATAGGAATGTGTTCGGAAAAATATCTTGCGACTGGTTAAAAGTGGAGGGTCAAGGACGTTCGGCTTTTATGAGAACCTAAAGTAGCAGAGAAGTGTGAGAAGGAACACAAGGATGTGTTTACATACTTCGAGTGGAACAAGTGTGTACCGGACGAAGAGTAGTAGATTAATTTTGTATCTTCAGTTATGAAGGGTGATCAAGTTCAGAATAATACTTCAGGTTTTCTATTTTTCAATAAGAGACCAATTTGGAATTTGGAATTTGTTAACTTACCCAAGGAACAATGTAATACCCCGTAAATTATTTTGCTTTGGATAATATTATTTGTGATCAACGGAGTCCCAGTGTGCTCTGAAAAATTATCTGTAGAGATAATTAGGGTAACTGTTGAACTTAAAGTAAATCCAATTAATATTATCTGACTCTGAGATATTTAAGTATTTGAACTTTAGAGACTTTTTGGGCAATTAGTAGTATTACTAATTGATGATATTTTCCCTATATTATTTCTTCCTTTCATTTTCCAAAGAAAAAGATAGAAAGGATTTTGGAGAGAAAGAAAAGAGAAGGAAAGGAAGAGAAAAAGAGGAGAAAAGTCCAAGAGCAAGATCATCAAGAACACCATCAATCTTCATCAAATCATCTTCCAATCTTCACCATCTTCATCTATTCAAGGTGGGTTCTAGATAGAAACTTAAGTTTAGAACTAGAAATGATTATAGCTTAAGTTAGCTTTTTATGAAAAATTGCTTAAATTGGAAATCGTTGGAATTTAATGGTTGAAAGGTGTTAAAAACTGAGTAGTATAAGCTCTATGGATGTAGAATCATCTGTGTTTGATTATTGGATGTTTGGATGTGTTTTGGTCAAGTTTTGGACCTATGGGGTTTCAGCTGTTACGCTGCAGAACTTCTGAAATTTCCTAGATTCGCACTGCGAATCCCCCAGCGAAGGGGATATTGTGCACTCGCGGGACGTTCGCACGGCGAATGAGGAGGTGAATGCTCGCCAGACGTTCGCCAGTGGTTCGCACTGCGAACCTTAGCTTGTTTTGATTCTGCCTCTGTTCGCCAGACATTCGCACTGCGAATGGTGCAGCGAATAAGTGTTGGCTAGGCGTTTGCGGGACGCTTCACACTGCGAATGAAGTAGCGAGCATTCGCTGGCTTATTTGCAATGCGAGTAAGGCAGATTTCCCCAACTTGTTTCTTTCATAACTTTTGCATCGTTGATCCATTGTGAGTGTTCTTGGTATCGTTTTGAAGCTAGGAACATATTCTAGCTGGTGGTAGCGAGAAATATCTGTTTATTGCCCGATTAAATAAATCGGAGGGAACCGTAAATTTGGTATAATTGGTGGTATGTTGAACAATGTATTTCCATTATGTGATTGATGATTACATGCCTATGCTTGTACTGTTAAACATGTTTGAATATGTATGCATGTTAAAATATGAAATAGGTAGTGTAAGGAATATTATCGAAAACCATTGTCGGAAAGTGTGAAATAACAATTTCGACGATGCTCGTGCATAAGAGGCTGAGGCGGACGTCTATTACCAAATGGTATGGAAAGAATTACACTAGTATGGATCATGTTTGGTTGTGTTTGAATGGATAAGACAAGAGAGGTCTTAGGCTAATATGGTCGGGTGATTTTCGAATACAATCCCTTTTAGGTTTATGATCAGGTAATTGTAACCAACGCCCTTGAGAGGCATTTAAGAGTCTCGAGCTCCTCTAAATGCAGGCATTACTACTTGGCAGGTTTGATTCCCAATGTTATAGTACGATGGAACCTACGGGTAGAGACTTGTGATGGCATGAGAGGCCATGAGAAGTGACGAAGTAAGGTGATAATGCGTCCCTTAATTCTGAATCCATTCGTATGCCAAGTAATTACAAGGATCCATGACTCGGGTCGTCTTCTAGACGTAGAAGCGGACGGGAAAAGGGGGTGCCTTGGTATGGGTTACCGATTAGCGATACTATGAGTTAGTGAGACTCACGAGCATGGATCAATATAGTGTGTGTGTACTCAAAGTCACTTCCTTTCCCTTATGACTTTAGTTAGGATGTTAGAACCTTGTAAAGCCGAGAGGACTATAAGATAGCGAACTCACTGAGATTTGATGTATCTTACCCCACTGTTGTTGTTTACATCACAGGTACTGCAGGTTCAGCGAAGGGTAAGGATAAAGTGGTTAGACTTTTCCTTACGGATCATAGATTTTGAGATGGCATGGCTTCCGCTATGGCGTTTTATTTTGAGATCATTGTATTGATCTAGTTCTTAGTGCTTTTTGGGACATCTTATATATGTTATGTCGTAGACTTTAGACTTTGTACTTAGGGCATTTAATGTATATAATGTGTTAACTAGGAACTTATAGTATTTCAGTACCAAATACTTGGATTCATGTATAATATATATGCTTTAATGTATGTTGTTATATATGGGTGTTACAGTTGGTATCAGAGCAGGTCGTATCCTCGACCTAGCCATGAAATAGTATAGGTGTTTCTTTTCGTTTCGTATGTGTTGTGTCGCCATTGGTCTTACGTGTTATATTTATGGTATTGAGCCTGATCAACTTAATCCTATCTGTATCACATTTAGGAACATGGCCGACCGGCGCAGAAATAACCGTGGTAGACCGAGAACTACTCCAACAGGGACAAATCCGCCAGGAGACGAAGGGAATGCCCCTTTGTATCACTTTATGCAATAGATGCAGCAACAGCAGAATTAGTTTGTGCAACAAATGGTACAGCAAATGGCTGGTGGTGTGCATCCTCCAGTGGTTGTTCCTGAAGCTGCAGGGGGAACCTTTAGGGATTTCATTCGTATGAATCCTCCGGAGTTTCAGGGAGGGTTATATCCAGTAAAGGCTCATGAGATGGTCCTGCCATGAGATGGTCCTCCGAACAAGGTGGTATTCGCTTCTCACTTGTTGAAGGGTCCTGCCATGAGATGGTGGGAAAGCGCTTCAGCCTTAATGACAATTCAAGAGGTACCGAAAGTATGGGAGCAGTTTAAGCTAACTTTCATGGAGAAGTATTTCCCAAGTTCCTTAAGGTCTCAAAAGGAATTCAAGTTCCAAAAGCTGAGACAAGGTAACTTGACTGTGGCTTCTTATGCGGAAAAGTTCGAGGTTATGGCTGCTTATTCTAGACAGGCTATGTATGCTCCTGATGAGAGGTGAAAGATTGATCAGTTTCTTTTTGGTTTGAGGGCCGAAATTTCACATAGTGTGTCTCAGAGAGAATTTACTAGCTATGCTGAATTGTTATGACAGTGTTATGTGGCGGAGCATAGCTTAAAGAAGGTGCAAGCAGAAGGGGAATTAAGTAGGGTAAATCAAAGTGATCGTGGGCGATCGAATCAACAATTTAGACCAAGGCAACAAGCTTTCAAAGGAAAGCAACTTCAGGGTTCTAGATCTAGCACACCTTCGGTGTACCGTTTTTGTGGGAAGAGGCATGGTGGTAGATGTCATTTCGAAGGAATGGAGTGTCATAGGTGTCATAAGATGGTTCATTTGGTGAGGGATTGCCCTCAGGGTCGAATTTTAGCACAAGAAAAGAATACCGGTCGAGTATATACCTTGGATGCAAGGAAGACAAAGGGTGACACCTCTTTGATTGCTGGTACGTGTTTTGTGAATGGAAATCCTTGCTTTGTTTTATTTGATTGTGGAGCTACACACTCTTTTGTATCGATGCAATGTGTAAAGCGGCTTGGGTTGTAAGCGGTTCCGTTGTCTCCACCCATGGTGGTTACTACTACCATGGATGAGATTGTTGAAACACCGTTGATGTGTGAAAATTGTGTTTTATCTGTGAATGAGAGAGTTTTCCAGATTGATCTTATCTGTTTGCCGCTTAAGAAAGTGGATGTTGTTTTGGGAATGGATTGGCTTTCTGCTAATTCGGTTTTTATCAGTTGTGAGGAGAAGTTAATTATTATCCCGTCCAATGAGGCTACTCCGAAGGATGTGTTAACTACTATTTTAGAAGGTACGGTTGGAATGATTAATTTCTTGTTTGAGGAGGAAAAATCCGTTCTTTTGATTCTTACTAAGGAGGAGGGTGGTAACCGCTAAGTTTTGAGTATTCCGGTAGTTTGTGACTTTCCTGAAGTTTTCCTCGAGGATATCACTTCTCTTCCTCCGGAGCGGGAAGTGGAATTCTCTATTGACCTGATACTAGGAAAGGCTCCAATATCCGTTTCTCCGTATCGGATGGTACCACTTGAATTAAGAGAATTAAAGGATCAATTGGAAGAGTTGTTGGCTAAGCATTTTGTTAGACCAAGTGTTTCGCCCTGGGGAGCTCCTGTGTTGTTGATAAAGAAAAAGGATGGTGGAATGCGGTTGTGTATTGATTACCGTCAGTTGAATAAGGTCACCATCAAGAACAAATACCCATTACCAAGGATAGATGATCTGTTAGATCAATTGAAAGGAGCCAGTGTGTTCTCGAAGATTGATTTACGGTCGGGTTATCATCAGATTCGGGTGAAGAGTTTGGATGTACCAAATACTGCGTTTAGAACCCGCTATGGTCATTATGAATTTTTGGTGATGCCTTTCGGTGTGACGAATGCTCCGGCAGTTTTCATGGATTATATGAATCGGATATTTCAACCTTATTTGGACCAATTTGTGGTGATTTTTATTAATGACATTCTTATCTATTCTCGTGATCCTCAAGAGCACAGAGAACGCCTAAGAATCGTTTTATCCATCTTACAAGAGAGGCAACTTTTTACTAAGTTAAGTAAGTGTGAGTTTTGGATGTCGGAGGTGAATCTTCTTGGACATGTCATATCTCAGGGAGGTGTCGCGGTAGATCCATCAAAAGTTGAAGAAGTGATAAATTGGGAGAGACCGAAGAATGTATCTGAAGTTAGAAGCTTCTTGGGACTAGCAGGTCATTATATAAGGTTTATTAAAGGATTTTCCCAAATGGCTTTACCGATGACGAGACTTACTCGGAAGGATTATTCGTATGAATGGGATTCGGCTTGTGAGCAAAGTTTTATGAGGTTGAAGGAAAGATTGACAACCGCACCTGTTTTGGTTATTCCTGATCCTAGCAAGTCGTATGAGGTATATTGTGATGCATCGAAGATGGGATTAGGAGGTGTGTTAATGCAAGATGGACATGTAGTGGCTTATGCTTCACGACAGTTGAAAGTCCATGAAGAGAATTATCCAACGCATGATTTAGAATTGGAGGCAGTTGTATTTACTTTGAAAGTGTGGCGTCACTATTTGTATGGTGTAGATTTTAAGATGTTTAATGACCACAAGAGTTTAAAGTATCTCTTTGATCAGAAGGAGTTGAACATGTGTCAAAGGAGGTGGATGGAGTATTTGAAAGATTATGACTTGGAGCTAAGATACCATCCGGGTAAAATGAATTAGGTGGCGGATGCTTTAAGTAGGAAAGTGTTGCATAGTGCCGACTTGATGATGTTGGAGTATGCCTTAATGGAAAAGTTTAGAGATCTAAATCTTCAATTCAATTGGACTCCTAATTGTGTGATTATGGGAAATTTGAATATCACTTCTACTCTTCGGGAAGAAATTCAACAAGAGCAAGAGTTAGATGAGAAGTTACAAGAAGTGTTAATGCAACCGGGTTTTGTGCGAGCTACCGACGGAGTTATTGTATTCAACCGAAGGATTTGTGTTCCGGGTAACATGGAGTTAAAAAGGAGGATTTTGGAAGAAGCGCATAAGGGTACTTTTACTATACATCCGGGATCTTCAAAGATGTATCAAGATCTAAAGAGGGACTATTGGTGGTCCGGGATGAAAAAGGATATTGGGGTGTATGTGTCGGAATGTGCGGTGTGACAACAAGTGAAGATATAATATCAAAGACCGGGTGGCTTGCTGCAACCTTTAGAAATTCCGGTGTGGAAATGGTAGAGTATTTCGATGGACTTCGAGGTAGGATTACCCCGTGCGTAAGGTTGTTATGATTCGATTTGGGTAATTATGGATCGGTTAACGAAATCCGCGCATTTCTTAGCTGTGTAGACTACCTACAAGGCGAGTCATATCGCAAGGTTGTTCATTTCGGAGATAGTGAGATTGCATGGTATTCCTACTAGTATCGTTTTAGATAGAGATCCAAAATTTACTTCGAGATTTTGGAGAGCTTTTCAACAAGCGATGGGAACGAAGTTGTGTTTGAGTACGTCGAATCATCCACAAACGGATGGTCAGGCGGAACGGACAATACAAACCATGGAGGACATGTTGAGAGCTTGTGTACTTGAAAGTGGGGGAAATTGGATAGAATTTTTGTTGTTGATAGAGTTCTCTTATAATAACAGTTACCATGCAAGTATTGGTATGGCACCTTATGAAGCATTATATGGAAGGAAGTGTAGAACCCCATTGTGTTGGGCGGAGGTTGGCGATGATAGGATGTTGGGACCCGAGATTATTCACGAAAATACGGAGAAAATTAGGATGATCCGTGATAAGGTCAAACAAGCACAAGATCGTCAGAAAAGCTATGCAGATAATCGAAGAAGACCTTTAGAATTTGAAGAAGGCGATCACGTGCTTTTGAAGGTTACACCGAGATTGCGGTTGAAAGGACCGTTTCGGTCGCGGAAGTTAAGTCCGAGGTATGTGGGACCATATCAGATTTTGGAAAGGATGGTGAAGTAGCCTACAGACTAGCCTTACCGCCTTCTCTGTCTGAGATGCACGACGTTTTTCATGTATCTCAGCTTCGGAAATTTGTCCCAGATCCTCTTCAGCCAATTTTACCAGATACAATTGAGGTAGAAGCAGATTTGACATTTGAGCCTCAACCGAGTCGTATCACCGGAAGAGAAACTAAGGTGTTGAGGAATAAAGAGATTCCTCTTGTTAAGGTCCAGTGGGATGTGACGCATCCGGGTGATGCAACTTGGGAATTGGAATCGGAGATGCGGGAGGTCTATCCTCATCTTTTCAGGTAAGTGTTTTAAATTCGTAAGCAATTCTCTATTTAAGGGGGGAGGATGTAATACCCCGTAAATTAGTTTGCTCTGGATAATATTATTTGTGATCAACTGAGTCCCAGTGTGCTCTGAGAAATTATCTGCAGAGATAATTAGGGTAACTGTTGAACTTAGAGTAAATCCAATTAATATTATCTGACTCTGAGATATTTAAGTATTTGAACTTTAGAGACTTTTTGGGCAATTAGTAGTATTGCTAATTGATGATATTTTCCCTATATTATTTCATCCTTTCATTTTCCAAAGAAAAAGATAGAAAGGATTTTGGAGAGAAAGAAAAGAGAAGGAAAGGAAGAGAAAAAGAGGAGAAAAGTCCAAGAGCAAGATCATCAAGAACACCATCAATCTTCATCAAATCATCTTCCAATCTTCACCATCTTCATTTATTCAAGGTGGGTTCTAGATAGAAACTTAAGTTTAGAGCTAGAAATGATTATAGCTTAAGTTAGGTTTTTATGAAAAATTGCTTAAATTGGAAATCGTTGGAATTTAACGGTTGAAATGTGTTAAAAACTGAGTAGTATAAGCTCTATGGATGTAGAATCATCTATGTTTGATTATTGGATGTTTGGATGTGTTTTGGTCATGTTTTGGACCTATGGGGTTTCAGCTGTTATGCTGCAGAACTTCTGAAATTTCCCAGATTCGCACTGCGAATCCCCCAGCGAAGGGGAAATCATGCACTCGCGGGACGTTCGCACGGCGATTGTTCGCCAGACGTTCGCCAGTGGTTCGTACTGCGAACCTTAGCTTGTTTTGGTTCTGCCTCTATTCGCCAGACATTCGCACTGCGAATGGTGCAGCGAACAAGTGTTGGCTAGGCGTTCGCTGGATGCTTCGCATTGCGAATAAAGTAGCGAGCATTCGCTGGCTTATTCGCAATGCGAATATGGCAGATTTCCCCAACTTGTTTCTTTCATACCTTTTGCATCGTTGATCCATTGTGAGTGTTCTTGGTATCGTTTTGAAGCTAGGAACATATTCTAGCTAGTGGTAGTGAGAAATATCTGTTTATTGCCCGATTAAATAAATCGGAGGGAACCATAAATTTGGTATAATTGGTGGTATGTTGAACTATGTATTTCCATTATGTGATTGATGAGTACATGCCTATGCTTGTACTGTTAAACATGTTTGAATATGTATGCATGTTAAAATATGAAATAGGTAGTGTGAGGAATATTATCGGAAACCATTGTCGGAAAGTGTGAAATAACAATTTCGACGACGCTCGTGCATAAGAGGCTGAGGCGGACGTCTATTACCGAATGGTATGGAAAGAATTACACTAGTATGGATCATGTTTGGTTGTGTTTGAATGGATAAGACAAGAGAGGTCTTAGGCTAATATGGTCGGGTGATTGTCGAATACAATCCCATTTAGGTTTATGATCAGGTAATTGTAACCAACGCCCTTGAGAGGCATTTAAGAGTCTCGAGCTCCTCTAAATGCAGGCATTACTACTTGGCAGGTTTGATTCCTAATGTTATAGTACGATGGAACCTACGGGTAGAGACTTGTGATGGCATGAGAGGCCATGAGAAGTGACGAATTAAGGTGATAATGCGTCCCTTAATTCCGAATCCATTCGTATGCCAAGTAATTACAAGGATCCATGACTCGGGTCATCTTCTAGACGTAGAAGCGGACGGGAAAAGGGGGTGCCTTGGTATGGGTTACCGATTAGCGATACTATGAGTTAGTGAGACTCACGAGCATGGATCCATAGAGTGTGTGTGTACTCAAAGTCACTTCCTTTCCCTTATGACTTGATTTAGGATGTTAGAACCTTGTAAAGCCGAGAGGACTATAAGATAGTGAACTCACTGAGATTTGATGTATCTCACCCCACTATTGTTGTTTACATCACAGGTACTGCAGGTTCAGCGAAGGGTAAGGATAAAGTGGTTTGACTTTTCCTACGGATCGTAGCTTTTGAGATGGCATGGCTTCCGCTATGGCGTTTTATTTTGAGATCATTGTATTGATCTAGTTCTTAGTGCTTTTTGGGACATCTTATATATGTTATGCCGTAGACTTTAGACTTTGTACTTAGGGCATTTAATGTATATAATGTGTTAACTAGGAACTTATGGTATTTCAGTACCAAATACTTGGATTCATGTATAATATATATGCTTTGATGTATGTTGTTATATATGGGTGTTACAAATAATATAAGGGATTGTGTTGGGGAAATAATGAACTTTATTTAGTAACGGAAAGTAGTGATATGGACCAGAAAAAGTTTGTATTAAGAAACAGAGTAAGTACCTTGGATTTAAGGGAATCTTATTAAGATGGTTTTATATTTGGACCTAAGAGGATTACAATGGAGAGCGAAGTAAACGCGATGTAGAAAATGGTATCAACAGTATATTATGAGGAAATGACGACGGAATATATTTTTGGACAAATGTGCAATGGAGCTATTGAGTAGTTGTGGAGGTATAAATTGTAGAGAGCAATCAATATGCATGTATAATCATCTATTGATACTTGTCTGTCTGTTTGAAATTTTTTTGAATGAGATTGAAATGGAAGAGAGTTCATGAAAACAATTATTTTTGCCTCTGCGCCCAGAGTAACCGATTATCCTCTAGTGAGTAACCGGTTACCCTTTGAAAAATTGGCTTTCTGCGCAGAAAATGAATGAAGTAACCAGTTACCCTATGGTGAGTAACCAGTTACCCAAAAGTGCCTCTAACTCTCAATTTGATTCTGTGTGAATAGTGAAGCTTGAGTAACCGGTTATCATATGGTGAGTAACCGGTTACCACTGTTGTATTTTGAAAAAAAAATTATCTTTGAAAATTCATAACTTTTAAACCGTGTTTCCGATCGAAGTGTTCTTGGTACCGATGGAAAGCTATGGGAATACTCTATATAATAGAAGTGAAAAATATCGATTTTATTTCCCGATTAAATGATCGGGGGAAACCCAAAAGTGGTATAATTATGTTTGAATTACCCCGCCGAAGATTTTTCGTGTGACCGCGTCAGAATTGGGAATTTTACCTTGTCACTGGTTAGAGTGTGTCGTCTGCATGTTTTGACCTTGTCGGTTTTAACTTGAGTGGATCATGGTTAGTGAATATAAGTTAAAAGCCACGAGTTGAGAATGATATTGTGAGTTAGAACAAATCAAATTGATGGTTTGAGTGGGGATGGCTTTGAATTAAGAAGAAACTGTTTTTTTTTTTATTCTGCAGCAGTGTTAACCGACTGACGTAGTGTGGTTACCCAATTAACACGTGCATGGAAGGTGTTTTACATTGAATTTTGAGAAGTTAACCGATTAACTTAGATGGTTAATCGATTAACATGTGGGTAAATTGTAGAATCCCTTGGAAACCATCATCTGTATTTTGTTACCTTGTGTTACTCCGAGTGGAGAGTATTGTGTGAATGAAAAACGGAATTGCAAGTAAATGAAAGAAGGATTTGTGTTTTGAAAAAAATTGGAACTTGTGGAAAGGTGTTGCATAGTTGACCATTTATTCAGACGACAAGAGAGTTGACTTATGGGGAAGTAATCCTATGAACTGTGTTGAGTATGAGAAAGTCTTAGGCGCATTGTTATCATTACTATTGAGGGCTTGAGGATGAAGTTAGAGAATGCTCACAAAGTTTTTATTTCACAAGGAATACTTCGGTATTTTAATTATGGTGTTAGTAAGGTATGAGCGGTTGGTCAGAGTTTAGTGTTTGCTATCTTCCTTGAGTTCATGGTTTTGGATTTAGACCGTGAGAGTGGTACCAGTTGTGTTTTACCCAGAGAAGGAAATTCGAAGGTTATCCTTCCAAGTACGAGTAAGAATTGGGCGTTCCGAAATTAAGCATGTAACTTGGAATCGTTTATGAAATGGAACGAATGAGAGAAGTTGATTCAATTGAGAAGTGTGACATGTCCTTTGGGGGTGTGTACGTGTGGAGTGTTGTATGTGGATTGGTGAGTAGTATGGAAAATCAAAATTTTCACTTTAAATGGGTTAAGTTTGGATAAGTGATGACTCACATAAGGATGAAGGTTCGTGATTGTGTTACTTGTGATTGATTGAGATCTTGAATTAACAAGAAACCTTGAACAAGTCGAAACCCCGTAAGAAGAATTGATTTGCAATGTGGTAACCAGAACCGAAGATTGTTAAACTAATTTGTATGAGTTGTTTCGAGTTTAAAATGGATTTGGAATTGTATATGTTATGGTTGTAGCAATGTAACTACTATACCTCTATCGTTTGGAAAGTGTTGGACCGATGTTATAATATTGTGTGTCGGCAAGGAAATTGTTTTACAATGAAACGTCAGTAAGTTTCTTATGTCGTTGGTTAGTAAGGATCCCAGTGGATAAGTATGTTTCTCCGCAGAATGTTAGCTACCTAGTAATGCTTAAGAATTCGTGGTGTTCCACTGTTAGATTTTGGATTTGCACAGTGAAGGGTGACAGATGAAAGAGTTCAGCTGGATTAATAAGAAATAAGGAGATCTTGTTTTAAGTGTGTTACCTTTTGGTGTGATACGAAAGAAAGGAAATATCGGATGTAATGATTACAATGTTTAGTATCAGACCAGATGGAACTGGTAAAGAAGTCGTTGACTAGTTGTGAAGTGGTTCAAATGTTAAAGGATTTATGAAAGAATAGTTGTCAGTAATTGCTTAAGGGAAACGAATTGCCGAATTACCTCATGGGGATTTGATGAGTGTTTGTTATCCCAAATCAAGTTGAGGTGTTACGGTTTTTGGTTTGTAACTCAGTAGAAGAGTAGAATGGTATATTTCTTTCCGAGGATAGGATGCGACCAAGTATTTTATTATGGAACAACAGATGAATTATTGGAAAAGCTAAGTTCGAAGTTAACCCAATATTGGAATAAGAGTATGACTAAGGAACCGAGGTTTGATAATTCGTGAAAATAAGGATTTTGGTCTGTGAAGTTAAGTTGGAATTGGAATACGTCAGAAATTTGAACGGAAGTAAAGTTAAGTGTGGGGCTAAGACATTGATACAAGTTGTGATTATTGTTGAGCGAAGGAAATTCGGGGGCGAATTTCAATTTAAGTGGGGAAGAGTGCAATACCCCGTATTATCTAAATGCTCAATTGGATATCAGATGAGATCAGATGAGTATCTATGTGCTCTATCTTTGGTAAATTGGATTAATGGAATCCTCTAAGTACTTTAAGTAGTATCAATTAGGATCAATAGAGCAATTGATGAACTCTGAAGAGATCAATTATTTTAATTCAAGAAAAGAATTTTATGGTAACTCTAATAACTGATCAATTGGTGTGAGACGATAAAATATCAATCGGAGATATTTTATTGTATTGGATTTATATTATATAATAAGTTTATATATATATATATATATATATATATATATATATATATATAGTTGTTAAGTAAAAAAAAGAAAAAGGAGAGTAAAGAAGAAAAAGAGGAAAGGAAAAGAAGAAAAGGAAAGAAGAGAAAGAAGAAGAACTTGGGAAGAAGAAATTCATGGATCATCATTTCATCATCTTCATCAAACTCCTCTTCGATTATCAGGTGGGTTCTAGTTAGAAACTCTAAGTTCTAGAATTAATGATTTAGAACTTAGGTTAGATTGAGAGAAAATGAAATCTAACAGATGAAATGCGATATAAAATGCGTAGTATAGTCGGATTATGTGTGGATTGAACCTATCGTACTTGTTTTGATGTCCTAATATGTTTAGGTAGGAGTTAGAATGGTTTAGAATGAAGAAAAACATGTTTTTTGGGTTCTTGTATGACGGTAACCGGTTACCCTATGGTAAGTAACCAGTTACCCTTTGAAAAAAAACGTTTCTGGGTTGTTTTTGATCAAGTAACCGGTTACCCTGTGGTGAGTAACTGGTTACCACTGCTATTGGCAGAAAAATGAAAATTAAAACAGGTGTATCTTTTGAACCGTAAGTCCGTTTTGCTCCCCGTTCGAAGCGTTGGGAAGCTATTTAAATGCTCTAATTGATGGTGAAGTAAAAACATATTTATATGTCAAAGATTTATAAGTTGATGGAAATAACACATTTTGTGCAATATGTGGGAATTAATATGCATGTTAATTATGCTTGGTATGTTGTACTACCTATGTGTGCTTCATGTATGATATTGTGTATGCTATATATACATCAATATGTTGTTAATCATGATGAGAATATATGCTTAAAATAAATTAGGAAGAGTGAGAAAAATTACCCAAAAAAACAAATGTTAGATCCTAGAGATGTAACTAGGACTTGGTAAAGGTTTAAAGGACAATGCTTATGCATCGATACTAGAAGAGTGTCTTTGATAAGTAGTTGTTAATGGGGGACTGTAATTCCTTTGATTTGTATGTTTTTATCTCTTAATAAATACCGTGACCCGTGTTTAATCCTTTGGTGTGGGATGGTCAGGCAGAAGTATTTATTAAGTAGTATATCCCTTGATAAATACTATGACCCGTGTTTAATCTCCTTATGCGGGATGGCCGGGGAGAAGTATTTATTAAGTAAGTAACCGTGACCCGTGTTTAATCCTTTTGTGTAGGATGGCTGGGGAGAAGTTACTTAGTGGTTAGTAACCGTGACCCGTGTTTAATCCTTTTGTGTAGGATGGCCGGGGAGAAGTACCAATTGTAGATAATCGTGACCCATGTTTAATCCTTTTGTGTAGGATGGCCGGGGAGAAGTTATCTACGTTAGGAATCCGTGACCCGTGTTTAATCCTTTGGTGTAGGATGGCCGGGGAGAAGATTCCCTAACTATTTTGTGGATAACCGTGACCCGTGTTTAATCCTTTTTTGTAAGATGGCCGGGAAGAAGTTATCTACATTAGGAATCCGTGACCTGTGTTTAATCCTTTGGTGTAGGATGACCGGGGAAAAGATTCCCCAACTGTTTTGTGGATAACCGTGACCCGTGTTTAATCCTTTAGTGTAGGATGAGCGGGGAGAAGTTATCTATGTTAAGGATCCGTGACCCGTGTTTAATCCCTTTTAGCGGGATGGCCGGTGAGAAGATTCTTAACTAGTTGTCGTTTAGTGAATTGAACGATGTGTTTCTCTAGTGGGAGATTTTGTGAACTCGAAGTCCTTCCCTTCCCCTTGGACTTGAGTTAGGGTTTGGTTAGAACCTTGTAAAGCCGACAGAATCTATAAGATAGGGAACTCACTGAGATTTGATGTATCTCACCTCACTATCGTTGCTATATTACAAGTATTTGTAGGTTTCATTTACAAGTGGGGCTATGCTTGG
This sequence comes from Lathyrus tuberosus, assembly GCA_022829125.1. Classification (NCBI taxonomy): domain Eukaryota; kingdom Viridiplantae; phylum Streptophyta; class Magnoliopsida; order Fabales; family Fabaceae; genus Lathyrus; species Lathyrus tuberosus. The sequence continues at coordinate 15,637,094 of JALAZF010000029.1, forward strand.
ATGTTTCAAGAGAAGCTTAGTTGAGCTTTTTCCGCTGTGTATTATTTTGTTGTATACAATTAAGGATATTGTATATTGATCTGATATTTTTTATATTTTTGGCTAGTTTCCATGACTTGTGCCATATATTCTATTTATGTTTTTAAAATGGTCAGGTATGTGAATTATGCCAATAGCCACTTATGATGGTGTCAGTACCAAATAAAACACTTGTATGGTATTATTCTATATATATATATATATATATATATATTATATAGGGCGTTACAAAAATATTTATGCAATGATTTAGTTTTATAAATATCAAATAATAACATAATATTTGTAAATATTATGTTAGTTGTACAAATAAATATTAGTAACATAAATAAATACATTTTATATAATTATTATTACAAATATCTATTTGGTGGGATACCCATATCAGTACTGTTCACTCGGGTACTGGTGTGGTACGCGAGCACCAGTGTTTAAAATTTAATAAAAATGTAAATAAGATAAAAAAAATTGTTTTACCAAAATAGTTTATTATTTTTAAAAGAACGACACATTTTTAAAATAAAAACAAAATTGTTGTACCAAAATTGTTTTACATCAATAATATATATTTCAGTTTTCTATATATTATGTTTTAAAAAATTGTATTTTAAATTAAAAATAATTCAAATATATGCAATAATTTAGTTTTATAAGTATCAACTAATAACATAGTATTTGAAAATATTATCTTAATTGTATAAATAAATATTAGTAACATAAATAAATACATTTTATATAAGTATTATTACAAATATCTATTTCGTGGGATATCCATATTAGTACCCGTGTGTTCGCCCGGGTACTGGTGTCGTACGTATGCTTTTATTTTTAAAATGTAATAAAAATGTAAATAAGAAAAACAAAATTGTTTTACCAAAATAGTTTATAATTTTTAAAATAAAGACATATTTTTAAAATAAAAACAAAATTGTTTTACAAAAATTGTTTTACATCAATAATATATATTTCAATTTTTCATATATTATGTTTAAGAAAATTGTATCTTAAATTAAAAATAATTTCAAATATATGCAATCAGTAAGGTTTATAAATTTCAACTAATAACATAGTATTTGAAAATATTATTTTAATTGTATAATTAAATATTAGTAATAGAAATAAATATAATTTATGTAAGTATTATTACAAATATCTATTTCGTGAGATACCAATAACAATACTCGTGTATTTGATATATCAACTAATCTGTAGCTTCAAAACTGGTGTGGTACGCAAGCATGGAATTGGACATATTTTTTCTAAGTGAAAAAGTACTGAACAATAATATAGGTGTACAACATATCCTGTAGTGGATCAATATGCTGATGCACTCACAAAACCCTTGTTTGCTCTCACATTTTTGCGACTCATAGATAAGCTTCAAGTTCAAGACAAGTCATCCCTTGCATAGGGAGGATCATGCATTTGAAGGGGAAATATTAGAGTAAATAGTTAGAATATAGCAATCGAGTTAAGTCAGCATGTTACTAACTCTATAACAGAATGTGTTGACTCAACACATTCTAAACTGAACTATATAACATCAGTCCCCCCTCTTTTGTAATTAGATTTATGAATAACAAATTCAGTTAGAAACTCAATGAACACACTTTATCTCTCTCATCTTATCAAACTCTATTACCAAACACACACACCACTACATGTGTGCATCGGTATGCAACAAGAATACATTTTTTTGGCAATAGTAATTCTAATAATATTTTGTATCTATTATATTTCCTAATGTGAATTTTAAAACATATATGTTACTTATTTTGACATACCAAATATTATTGTCCTCTATCACAAAAATATAACGTCATCCTTACCAAGATGTCCCATCAATGAATCTAGCACGGCCAGTCCTACAAGTATGTTATTTCTTGTAGGCTCCAGCGACTGTGAGAATGTGTCCAAAAGTCCATACGACCACGCTCGAGAATATGACCGCAAAACGATTTAGGACTAAAATCTGTTGGTCTCCTCTCCTCACATGAGGAATGTACTGCTCAAAGAAACAATCGTGCTTTAGAATATAAGTGTGAAATATGACAGAAATAAAGTAAAGGAAAAAAATAAAAACTCACCTAGGTAAATATCAAAAAAAACTACAAGCTCAGGTAATCCAATCTCGACACATCGTGCAAGCTGATATATAAAAGTTAAAATAAAAAAAATTGAAATATAGAAACTATAATTTGTAAATGTATGAAAAACATAGTGATCTTGTTGTAAAAATAAGACCATACCATAGGAAAACTGAATCGTTGTAGTCCAAACCTCGATATCGCTACTAAAGGAACGGCAGATATTGGGCTTAAGAACCTAAATAAAAATATAACAAATTATACAAAGATATTTTTAACCTAATAATTCTCTAAATCCATATAACATCTAAACTAAGAATTTGAAAAAAAAATAGTTGAACCAACCTCACTACATAGCGCCAACCACCGCTGAATCCAAGAAAAATCTACAAGGATGATGCAAACATAAGTGCACCTTGCATCGCACGCATAATCCTATAAAATCTATGCACATTGATAACCAAATCAGTTTGATTAACTAAAAAACAATTTAATGGAAAATACAAGGAGCTATGTTGTGAACCAACCTCCGTTGGATCCAAAATCTCATGGTATCTACCCGCCAATATGACTGAAAGGGTGGTCGACACATATATATGTGAAGCCCCAATGACCACCGATAGACGGGTCCCAAAAAAACTATGTGGCAATGTGTTTGTTCTCGCGATAAACAACAAACTCTGAATTACCATCGTCTTTTCTTTCTATTTAATGAAAATTTAAGTCAAAAACATTATTAGAATTTTAAAAAATTAAATAGTATCATCACTAATCAATTTTTATTCTCATATTTAACTTAAACAATAAAAGCTTACATCTCCTCCTCCCATATGAGGAACTAGTATGGAAGGTACGAGAACTGTCTGGCCTAACATCACCAGATAAGGCTGAAAACCGTGTGCTATAGCATCGCCTAAAATATTAAAAAATAAAATTAGCATCAGCATTCACACTAATTAAGGCACTCCCATATAATTTTAAATTGATTAAAAAAAAGCTGAAACATACACACTAAACAATGTGGGTACCAAAATGTTAAAGTTCAACTGGGTGCTTGTATTACCCCGTAAATTATTTTACTCTGGATAATACTATTATGACCAACTGGGTTCCGGTTTACTCTGAGAATTATTTGGGTGAAACAATTGGAGTAAACTGATGAGCTCAGAGCAGATCAAATTAATATTTATCTGAGTCTGAGGTTTTAACTTTTGGCGTTTGGGAGACTTTTTGGACAATTAGTAGTGTTACTAATTAATGATATTTGTTATATCATTTCCTTTCCACCCTTTTTCCACAATTGAAGCAAAGGAAGAAAAAGATAGAAAGAAAAGGAAAGGAAGGAAAAGGAGGAGAAAATTTCCAAGGAGCTCAAGATCAAGAATCGTCACCCATTCTTCATCAAATCATATCATCTTCTTCATCATCATCCTCTATTCAAGGTGGGTTATAGATAGATGCCCTAGTTGTGGAAATTCATGTGTTTTAGAGTTAGGTTGAGATTGTGAGAAAATGTTTAATCTTGCTAAAATCATGACTCTAACGGATGAAATGCAATGTAAATGTTGTTTAATGCTTGTTGTTATGATTATACTATGTTTTGATTATTATGGTAAGGGTTGGATGTGTTTTGGATGGTAAAATAATAGATTTTGGATGAACAACAACGCTGTTGGGAAGTTGGGTTTTCCAAGGTTCGCCAAGCGAACCTGGGGCGAGTCACAGCAAACAAAGTTTCGAGGGTTCGCCTAGCGAACCCGGAAGCGATGGTCAGCAAAGGTTCGCCAACGACGTCCTCCTAGCGAACTTTGTGCCTTTTCAGTGCTGGTTGGTTCTGCCTTGTTTCGCCAAGGTGTTCGCCAAGCGAAGGGCGGGGCGAATGTTCGCCAGGGAGTTCACGAAGCGAACTTTAGGTCTGTTTCATTCTGTTTGTTGATTCGCCGGGAGCTTCTCCTAGTGAAGGCTCGCTGGGAAGTTCGCCTAGCGAACATGACAGTTTGTGCAGTTTTGTTTCCTTCATAACTTTTGATCCGTAACTTTTGTTTCTTTGTATGATGTATGGCAAATTATTTAGAGGCAAATGAATAAAAGTGATGAGATGTGATATGTTGTTTATAAGATTCTATTATGCAATTGACTTATGTTTACCTATTTCCTCTTGTTATTAAGCATGTTTGAGAATGTATGCATGTTAAAATGTGAAATAGGTAGAGTGAGGAATATTACCATTGAATTATGTTAGAACCTAGTGATGGCTATGAAATTGTGGAATAACATAACGACGACGCTCGTGCAAGAGAGGCCGAGGCGTGCGTCTATTACCGAATGGTTGTATGTGAACTCACGAAATCGTAACCACTATTCTATTACGTGTCATTTCATGAGTAACGAGCTCCTCTGTAATGAACGCACGATTTCTTGGTAGGTTTGATTCCCAATGTTATAGTACGAATGGAGCCTACGGGTAAAGAGACTTGTGACGGTGTACGGGCCGTGTGAAGTGACGATTTAAGGCGATAATATGTCCCTTATTTCCGAATCCATTTCGTATACCAAGAAATCTACGAGGGTCCATGACTCGTTCCTACTTCTAGACGTAGAAGAGGGCGGGAGAAAGGGGATGCCTTGACAGGGTTAACGATAGTGATACACTTCCGGGTTAAGGAACTCAATAACGTGGATACGTATAGTGTGTGTGAGTACTCAAAGTCACTTCTCTTCCCTTTGACTTGAGTTAGGCATGTTAGAACCTTGTAAAGCCGAGAGGACTATAAGATAGCGAACTCACTGAGATTTGATGTATCTCACCCCACGTTGTTGTTTACATCACAAGTACTCCAGGTTTGGCGAAGGGTAAGGACAAAGTGGTTTGACTTTTCCTTACGGATCGTAGCTTTTGAGACGGCATGGTTTCCGCTATGGCGTTTATTTTTGGAACATCTTGTATATGTTATGCTGTAGACTTTAGAACTTTGTATTTAGGGCATTTAATGTATATAATGTGTTAACTAGGAACTTATGGTATTTCAGTACCAAATACTTGGATTCATGTATAATATATATGCTTTGATGTATGTTGTTATATATGGGTGTTATAGTTGGTATCAGATCAGGTCGTATCCTCAACCTAGCCATGAAATAGTATAAGTATTTCTTTCTGTTTCATATGCGTTATGTCGCCATTGGTCTTACGTGTTATATTTATGGTATTGAGCCTGATCAACTTAATCCTATCTGTATGACATTTAGGAACATGGCCGACGGGCGCAGAAACAACCGTGGTAGACCAAGAACCACTCCAGCTGGGACAAATCCACCAGGTGACGAGGGGAATGCCCCTTTGTATCAATTTATGCTACAGATGCAGCAGCAACAAAATCAGTTTGTGCAACAAATGGCTGGTGGCCTGCATCCTCCAGTGGTTTTTCCCGAAGCTGCAGGGGGAACCTTTAGGGATTTCATTCGTATGAATCCTCAGGAGTTTCAGGGAGGGTTAGATCCAGTAAAGGCTCATGAATGGATATCCGGTATGGAGCGGATTTTCTTGATAGTTCAGTGTAGTGAGGAAAATAAAGTGGTCTTCGCTTCTCACTTGTTAAAGGGTCCTGCCATGAGGTGGTGGGAGAGCGCTTCAGCCTTAATGACAATTCAAGAGGAACCGAAGGTATGGGAGCAGTTTAAGATAAATTTTATGGAGAAGTGTTTCCCAAGTTCCTTAAGGTCTCAAAAGGAATTCGAGTTTCAACAGTTGAGACAAGGCAACTTGACCGTGGCTTCTTATGCAGAAAAGTTCGAGGTTATGGCTGCTTATTCTAGGCAGGCTATGTATGCTCCGGATGAGATATGGAAGATCGATCAGTTTCTGTTTGGTTTGAGGGCTGAAATTTCACATAGCGTGTCTCAGAGGGAATTCACTAACTATGCTGAATTGTTAAGGCAGTGTTATGTGGCGGAGCATAGCTTAAAGAAGGTGCAAGCGGAAGGAGAATTGAGTAGGCTGAATCAAGGTGATCGTGGAAGATCGAATCAACAAATTAGACCGAGACAACAAAGTTTTAAGGGAAAACAAGTTCAAAATTCCAGGACAAGTGCACCTCCTGTGTGCCGTACTTGTGGAAAGATGCATTTCGGTAGATGTCGCTTCGAAGGAGTGGAGTGTCATCGGTGTTATAAAGTGGGCCATTGGGCGAGAGATTGTCCTCAGGGTAGGAATCAGACACAAGGGAGGAATACTGGCCGAGTATATACCTTGGATGCGAAAAGCAAAGGGTGACAACTCTTTGATTACTGGTACATGTTTCGTTAATGGGCATCCTTGTTTTGTGTTATTTGATTGTGGAGCTAAACACTCTTTCGTATCGATGTAATGTGTAAAGCGGCTTGGGTTACAAGCGGTTCCTTTGTCTCCACCCATGGTGGTTACTACCGCCATGGATGAGATGGTTGAAACACCTTTAATGTGTGAAAATTGTGTTTTATCTGTGGATGGAAGAGTTTTCCAGATTGATCTGATTTGCTTACCGCTTAAGAAAGTGGATGTGGTTTTGGGAATGGATTGGCTTTCAGCTAATTCGCTATTTATCGGTTGTGAAGAAAAGCTAATCATTATTCCATCCGTAGAGGCTACCCCGAAAGATATGTTGACTACTATTTTATAAGGTACGGTTGGAATGATAAATTTCTTGTTTGAGGAGGAAAAGTATGTTCTTTTGATTCTCACTAAGGAGGAGAGTAGCAACTTTCAAGTTTTGAGTATTCCGGTAGTTTGTGAGTTTCCTGAAGTTTTCCCCGAGGATGTCACTTCTCTTCCTTCAGTGAGGGAAGTGGAGTTCTCTATTGACCTGATACCGGGAACGACTCCAATATTCGTTTCTCCGTATCGGATGGCACCAATTGAATTAAGAGAATTAAAGGATCAATTGGAAGAGTTGATGGTTAAGCATTTTGTTCAACCCAGTGTTTCGCCCTGGGGAGCTCCAGTGTTATTGGTAAAGAAGAATGATGGTGGAATGCGGTTGTGTATCAATTACCGTCAGTTGAATAAGGTCACCATCAAGAATAAATACCCATTACCTAGGATAGACGATATGTTAGATCAATTGAAAGGAGCCTGTGTGTTCTCAAAGATTAATTTACGGTCGGGTTATCATCAGATTCGTGTGAAGAGTTCAGATGTGCCAAAGACTGCGTTTAGAACCCATTATGGTCATTATGAATTTTTGGTAATGCCTTTCGGTGTGACGAATGCTCCAGCAATTTTCATGGATTATATGAATCGGATATTTCAACCTTATTTGGACCAATTTGTGGTGATTTTCATTGATGACATTCTTATCTATTCTTGTGATCCTCAAGAGCACGGAGAACACCTAAGAATCGTTTTATCCATCTTACAAGAGAAGCAACTCTTTGCTAAGTTAAGTAAGTGTGAGTTTTGGATGTCGGAGGTTAATTTTATTGGCCATGTCATATCTCAGGGAGGTGTAGCGGTTGATCCATCAAAAGTTGAAGCAGTGATTAATTGGGAGAGACCGAAGAATGCTTCTGAAGTTAGAAGTTTCTTGGGATTGGCAGGGTATTACAGAAGGTTTATCAAAGGCTTTTCTCAACTGGCTTTACCAATGACAAGACTTACTCGAAAGGATTGTTCGTACGAGTGGGATTCGGCTTGTGAAAGAAGTTTTAGGAGTTTTAAGGAAAGATTAACGACCGCTCCTGTTTTGGTTATTCCTGATCCTAGCAAGTCGTATGAGGTATATTGTGATGCATCGAAGACGGGATTAGGGGGTGTGTTAATGCAAGATGGACATGTAGTGGCTTATGCTTCTCGATAGTTGAAAGTCCATGAAGAGAATTATCCAACGCATGATTTAGAACTGGCGGCAGTTGTGTTTACTTTGAAAGTGTGGCGTCACTATTTGTATGGTGTATGTTTTGAGATGTTTAGCGAGCACAAGAGCTTAAAGTACCTCTTTGATCAGAAAGAGTTGAACATGCATTAAAGGAGGTGGATGGAGTATTTGAAGGATTATGACTTGGAGTTAAAATAGCATCCGGGTAAAGCAAATAAAGTGGCGGACGCATTGAGTAGGAAGGTGTTGCATAATGCCGAGTTGATGATGCTAGAGTATACTTTATTGGAAAAATTTCGAGATCTAAATCTTCAATTTGTTTGGACTCCTAATGGTGTGATTATGGGAAATTTGAATATCAATTCTACTCTTAGGGAAGAAATCCAACAAGGACAAGGGTTAGATGAGAAGTTACAAGAAGTGTTAGTGCAACCGGGTTTTGTGCGAGCTACCGACTGAATTATTTTGTTTAACCAAAGGATTTGTGTTCTGGATAACACGGAGTTAAAAAGGAGGATTTTGGAAGAAGCGCATAAGGGTGCTTTTACTATACATCCGGGGTCTTCAAAGATGTATCGAGATTTAAAGAGGGACTATTGGTGGTCTGGGATGAAAAAGGATATTGCGGTGTATGTGTCGAAATGTGCAGTGTGTCAACAAGTGAAGATCGAACACCAAAGACCAGGTGGCTTGTTGCAACCTTTAGAAATTCTGGTATGGAAGTGGGATAGTATTTATATGGACTTCGCTGTTGGACTACCCCGTACTCAGAGTGGTTATGATTCGATTTGGGTAATTGTGGATCGTTTAACGAAATCTGCGCATTTCTTAGCTATGAAAACTACCTACAAGGTGAGTCATCTCGCAAGGTTGTTCATTTCGGAGATAGTGAGATTGCATGGTATTCCTACTAGTATCATTTCGGATAGAGATCTAAAGTTTACTTCGAGATTTTGGAGAACTTTTCAACAAGATATAGGAACGAAGTTGTGTTTGAGCACGTCGAATCATCCACAAACAGATGGTCAGACAGAACGGACAATACAAACAATGGAAGATATGTTGAGAGCTTGTGTACTTGGAAGTGGAGGAAATTGGATAGAACTTTTTCCGTTGATTGAATTCTCTTATAATAACAGTTATCATGCAAGTATTGGTATGACACCTTATGAGGGCTTGTATGGAAGGAAGTGTAGGACACCATTGTGCTGGGCAGAAGTTGGTGAAGATAGAATGTTGGGACCCGAGATTATTCACAAAACTACGGAGAAGATTAGGATGATCTGTGATAAGGTCAAACAAGCACAAGATCGTCAGAAGAGTTATGAGGATAACCGTAGAAGACCTTTAGAATTTGAAGAAGGTGATAACGTGTTTTTGAAAGTTACTCCGAGATTGCGGTTGAAAGGACCATTTCAGTCACGAAGTTAAGTCTGAGATACGTGGGACCGTATCAAATTTTAGAAAGAATTGGTGAAGTTGCTTACAGATTGGCCTTACCGCCTTCTCTGTCGGAGATGCACGACGTTTTTTATGTATCTCAGCTTCAGAAGTTTGTCCCGGATCCTCTTCAGCCAATTTTACCTGATACGATCGAGGTAGAAGAAGATTTGACGTTTGAGCCAAAACCGAGTCGTATCACAGGAAGAGAAACTAAGGTGTTAAGGAATAAAGAAATTCCTCTTGTTAAGATCCAGTGGGATGAAACGCATCCGGGCGATGCAACTTGGGAATTGGAATCGGAGATTCGAGAAGTGTATCCTCATATTTTCAGGTAATTATTTTAAATTCGTGAGCGAATTTCTATTTAAGGGGGGGAGGATGTAATACCCCATAAATTATTTTACTCTGGATAATACTATTATGATCAACTGGTTTCCGGTTTACTCTGAGAATTATTTGGGTGATACAATTGGAGTAAACTGATGAGCTCAGAGCAGATCAAATTAATATTTATCTGACTCTGAGGTTTTAACTTTTGGCATTTGGGAGACTTTTTTACAATTAGTAGTGTTACTAATTAATGATATTTGTTATATCATTTCCTTTCCACACTTTTTCCACAATTGAAGCAAAGGAAGAAAAAGATTGAAAGAAGAGGAAAGGAAGGAAAAGGAGGGGAAAATTTCCAAAGAGCTCAAGATCAAGAATCATCACCCATTATTCATCAAATCATATCATCTTCATCATCATCATCCTCTATTCAAGGTGGGTTCTAGATAGATGCCCTAGTTGTAGAAATTCATGTGTTTTAGAGTTAGGTTGAGATTGTGAGAAAATGTTTAATCTTGCTAAAATCATGACTCTAACGGATGAAATGCAATGTAAATGTTGTTTAATGCTTGTTGTTATGATTATACGGCATTTTGATTGTTATGTTAAGGGTTGGATGTGTTTTGGATGGTAAAATTATAGATTTTGGATGAACAACAGCGCTGTTGGGAAGTTGGGTTTTCTAGGGTTCGCCTAGCGAACCTGGGGCAAGTCACACCGAACAAACTTTCGAGGGTACGCCAAGCGAACCCGGCAGCGAAGGTCAGCGAAGGTTCGCCAACGACGTTCACCTAGCGAACTTTGTGCCTTTTCAATGCTGGTTGGTTCTGCCTTGTTTCGCCAAGGTGTTCGCGAAGCGAAGGGCGAGGCGAATGTTCGCCAGGGAGTTCGCGAAGCGAACTTTAGGTCTGTTTCATTCTGTTTGTTGATTCGCCAGGAGCTTCGCCTAGCGAAGCCTGAAGCGAATGCTCGCTGGGAAGTTCGCCTAGCGAACATGACAGTTTGTGCAGTTTTGTTTCCTTCATAACTTTTGACCCGTAACTCGGATCGGGACGTTCTTGGTACCGTTAGAAAGCCACGACGACCCTATACCCAATAAAAAGTGTAAATTAGGGGTATGATGTATGGAAAATTATTTAGAGGCGAATGAATAAAAGTGATGAGATGTGATATGTTGTTTATAAGATTCTATTATGCAATTGATTTATGTTTACCTATTTCCTCTTGTTATTAAGCATGTTTGAGAATGTATGCATGTTAAAATGTGAAATAGGTAGAGTGAGGAATATTACCATTGAATTATGTTTGAACCTAGTGATGGCTAGGAATTTGTGGAATAACATAACGACGACGCTCGTGCAAGAGAGGCCGAGGCGTACGTCTATTACCGAATGGTTGTATGTGAACTCACGAAATCGTAACCACTATTCTATTATGTGCCATTTCATGAGTAACGGGCTCCTCTGTAATGAATGCACGATTTCTTGGTAGGTTTGATTCCCAATGTTATAGTACGAATGGAGCCTACGGGTAAAGAGACTTGTGACGATGTACGGGCAGTGTGAAGTGACTATTTAAGGCGATAATATGTCCCTTATTTCCAAATCCATTTCGTATACCAAGAAATCTACGAGGGTCCATGACTCGTTCCTACTTCTAGACGTAGAAGAGGGCGGGAGAAAGGGGATACCTTGACAGGGTTAACGATAGTGATACACTTCCGGGTTAAGGAACTCAATAGCGTGGATACGTATAGTGTGTGTGAGTACTCAAAGTCAATTCCCTTCCCTTTGACTTGAGTTAGGCATGTTAGAACCTTGTAAAGTCGAGAGGACTATAAGATAGCGAACTCACTGAGATTTGATGTATCTCACCCCACGTTGTTGTTTACATCACAGGTACTCCAGGTTCGGCGAAGGGTAAGGACAAAGTGGTTTGACTTTTCCTTACGGATCGTAGCTTTTGAGACGGCATGGTTTCCGCTATGGCGTCTATTTTTGAGATCATTGTATTGATCTAGTTCTTAGTGTATTTTGGAACATCTTGTATATGTTATGCCGTAGACTTTAGAACTTTGTATTTAGGGCATTTAATGTATATAATGTGTTAACTAGGAACTTATGGTATTTCAGTACCAAATACTTGGATTCATGTATAATATATATGCTTTGATGTATGTTGTTATATATGGGTGTTACAGTGCTGCTGTTGGCTTTTTCGCAGACCAACAAAAGTTTATTTGTTCAACAAACTTAACTAGCGGGAAACTCGTGGCTTCGCATGGGAACCCATCGGTGACGCGCATTTGTCTACATTTAAAATTGAAAAAAAAATATTAATAAAAATTAATAAATATAAAAATATAACTTATATTTTAGAAAAAAAAGATAAAATCAATACCCGCGGAAATCGGTTGATATTTTTTATAAAAATATTTATGCAATGATTTAGTTTTATAAATATCAAATAATAACATAATATATGTAAATATTATTTTAATTGTACAAATAAATATTAGTAACATAAATAAATACATTTTATATAATTATTATACAAATATCTATTTGGTGGGATACCCATATCAGTACTGTTCACTCGGGTACTGGTGCGGTACGCACGCACCAATGTTTAAAATTTAATAAAAATGTAAATAAGATAAAAAAAATTGTTTTACCAAAATAGTTTATTATTTTTAAAAGAACGACACATTTTTAAAATAAAAACAAAATTGTTGTACCAAAATTGTTTTACATCAATAATATATATATCAGTTTTCTATATATTATGTTTTAAAAAATTGTATTTTAAATTAAAAATAATTCAAATATATGCAATAATTTAGTTTTATAAATATCAACTAATAACATAGTATTTGAAAATATTATCTTAATTGTATAAATAAATATTAGTAACATAAATAAATACATTTTATATAAGTATTATTACAAATTTCTATTTCGTGGGATATCCATATTAGTACTCGTGTGTTCGCCTGGGTACTGGTGTCGTACGTATGCTTTTATTTTTAAAATGTAATAAAAATGTAAATAAGAAAAACAAAATTGTTTTACCAAAATAGTTTATTATTTTTTAAATAAAGACATATTTTTAAAATAAAAACAAAATTGTTTTACCAAAATTGTTTTACATCAATAATATATATTTCAATTTTTCATATATTATTTTTTAAAAAATTGTATCTTAAATTAAAAATAATTTCAAATATACGCAATCAGTAAGGTTTATAAATTTCAACTAATAACATAGTATTTGAAAATATTATTTTAATTGTATAAATAAATATTAGTAACAGAAATAAATATAATTTATGTAAGTATTATTACAAATATCTATTTCGTGAGATACCCATATCAGTACCCGTGTATTTGATATATCAACTAATCTGTAGCTTGAAAACTGGTGTGGTACGCAAGCATGGAATTGGACATATTTTTTCTAAGGGAAAAAGTACTGAACAATAATATGGTTGTACAACATATCCTGTAGTGGATCAAGATGTTGATGCACTCACAAAACCCTTGTTTGCCCTCACGTTTTTGCAACTCATAGAAAAGCTTCAAGTTCAAGACAAGTCATCCCTTGCATAGGGAGGATCATGCATTTGAAGGGGAAATATTAGAGTAAATAGTTAGAATATAGCAGTCGAGTTAAGTCAGCATGTTACTAACTCTATAACAGAATGTGTTGACTCAACACATTCTAAAATGAACTATATAAGATCAATCCCCCCTCTTTTGTAATTATATTTATGAATAACAAATTCAGTTAGAAACTCAATGAACACACTTTATCTCTCTCATCTTATCAAACTCTATTACCAAACACACACGCCACTTGTAATGCCCTGTATAATATATATCTAGAATAATATAATACAAGCATTTTATTTGGTACTGACACCATCATAAGCGCCTAATGGCGTAATTCACATACTTGACCATTTAAAAACATAATACTACTATGGTACAAGCTATGGAAATTAGCCAAACAATAAAATAAAACTAAGATCAATATACAATATTCCTCATTGTACAAGAACAATAAAATACACAGCGGAATAAGCTTAACTAAGCTTCTCTTGAAACATCTCAGCATTGCTCCACTTGTAAATCAAACCTGCAATCCGAACCTGAAATATAGCAACTATAGTGGGGTGAGATACATCAAATCTCAGCGAGTTCCCTATCTTAAAGTCCTCTCGGCTTTACAAGGTTCTAAATAACCCTAACTCATGTCAAAGGGGAAAGGGGAGTGACCATGAGTACACACACACAAGTAACCACAGTGTGAGCCTGTAACTCACACTAGTACCGAAGTACGTTCTGAGCCGGTACACTCAAGAACTCACAAAGTACCGAAGTACCTCTTGAGCCTGTAAACTCAAGGATTTATATATCAATAACCAATACCAAGGTATCCCCTTTTCCCGTACCCTTCTACGTCTAGAAGGCGATCCGAGTCATGGATCCTTGTAGCTACTTGGCATACAATTGGATTCGGGATCACCGGTCCGTACACCGTGATCCGTCACTTCTCACGGCCCGTACACCGTCACAAGTCTCTTTACCCGTAGGCTCCAATTGTACTTAACACGGGACTCAAACCTGCCAAGTAGTTGTGTATAATGTTCAGAGGAGGTGCTCGAGTCTCATGAACTACACCGCACAAACAGTGGTTATTGATAAACAAAATGCACACGCCTCGGCCTTTCATGCACGAGCGTTGCCACACAAATTCTCTACCACAATTCTAGTTACAACCTAGAATTAAACCATTTTGTTTTGGGGTAAAGTTTCCTCACTCTTCCTAATTCATATTTTAGCATGCATATTCTTTCAACCAAGTTTAACATCAATTAGGCTAAGCATATTACAATTTCACATTTGAAATACATATAATAATTTCATCACAAAATATACAAAAGCATATTACAATTGAATAATGGAGTCACATATAATGATTCATCACATAAAAACCTCACTCTCATCCCGTAGGATATTTACACGGCTTTCCAACAACTATACTTTTGCCTCGACCGGATTCACGATCCAAAAGATATGGATTCACCATATCACATACTATTGTTTTCACACATACATAAATTTTCCATAGCATATAACTATGGTTTTACCTCACCATCTCATAGAGCATAAAATTATCTTTCCAACGCTTCCGACCGTGCGTCAATCCGAGTTACGGATCTCAAGTTATGGCAAAAATACGAAAACATGTTTTTGCTGTCCCAGGAAAATTCGCCTGGCGAATCCCTGGCGAATCAGACTCGCCACCCACTCGCCTGGCGAATCTGGACGGACCAGAATTCTCCAAAAATGGGTTTGGGATCCAAAAATGATCCAAACCTTCAACCCACATGATATTAATGCATCCAAATACCCAAAACAACATGTTAGAACATATTTAGACATGCATTTCATCAATCTATCCGTTAGATTTCATCGATTTCTCCGATTAATAATTTCCTCTCAATTCTAACCTAAGTTCTAAACTTATATTTCTAGAACTTAGAGCATCTAACTAGAACCCACCTGATAACCGAAGAGGAGTTTGAAGAAGATGATGATGATCCATGAATTCCTCTTCTCCATCTTTCTCCACTTTCTCTCTTTCTCTTCTTTCTTCTTCTTTCTCTTCTTTCTTCTTCTACTATCTTTTTCTTTTTCTTCTTAACACACACACACATATATATATATATATATATATATATATATATATATATATATATATATATATATATATATATATATATATATATATATATATATATATATATATATATATATATATATATAATACTATAATATATAATATAAATCCAACCGGGCAAAATATCTCCAATTGATATTTTGTCGTCTCAACCCAATTGATTAATTACTATAGTTACCCAAAATTTACTTTCTTGAACTATCAATTATTAATCCGTCTCTTAATAAAATAATTGATCTCTTCAGAGTTCATTAGTTGCTCTATTGATCCCAAATGTCAATACTTAAAGTTCTTAGAGGATTCCATTAATCCAATTATCCAAAGATAGAGCACGTAGATACTCATCTGATATCCAATTGAGCATTTAAATAATATGGGGTATTACATTCTCCCTCCCTTAAATTGAAATTCGCCCCCGAATTTCCTCTATTCGGCAATAACCACCAATTATATCCTGGTCTTAGGTTCACACTTAAATTTACTTCCGTTCAAATTTCTGACGTATTCCCATTCCTAGTCAACTTCACAGACCAAGATCTTATTTTCACAATTTATCAGACTTCATGACCCTAGTCATACTCTTACTCCAACATTGGGTTAACTTCTAACTTTGCTTCTCCTCAAAATTATTTGTTCCTTCATATTGAAACACTTAGTCATATCTTGCCTTCGGAAGAAATATACCATTCTATACTCTTCTACTAAGTCACAACCCAAAACCATAATATCTTATCTCAAATTAGGATAACAAATACTCATCAAATCCCTTAACATTCAAACCACTTCACTATTAGTCAAACGACCCAATTACCAATTCCATCTGGCCTGATGTTGTACACTATACTCATTCAATCCGATATTTCATCTCTTTCGTATCACACCAAAGGGTAACACACTTAGAACAAAATCTTCTTATTTCCATCCGTGCATTGAACATCTGGTATTGTTTAGACACTGACAGTTGCCAAGTAGACAGGAATGTCATTTCTATCCTTACAAGTAACAATCATTCTAATCCCCAGTAGTCTGACTAAGCTCTTTCACCTGTCACCTCCCACTGCGCAACCCAAATTCTAACAGTAGAACACCACGGTTTCTTAATCACTATTAAGTAGCTAACAGTCCACGGAGAACACACTTATCCACTGGGATCCTTAATAATCAACGATACAAGACTTACTGACGTCCTATAGTAGAACAATTTCTTTACCAACACACAATATCTTAACCTCTGTCCAATATTCCCCAGACGATACAAGTACAGGAGTTACACTGCTCCAAATTCATTCAAAACTCGAATAATTCATCCAAAAGTAGTTTAACAATTCCTGTTTCTAGTTGCCACATCCCATATCAATTATTCTTACGGTTTTCCGATTTACTCAAAGTTCCTTGCTGATTCGAGATCTTAACCAATCCCATGTAACACCATTACAAATCTTCATTCATACGCGAATCACCACCCTTCAAAACTTTAACCACTCAAAGCACAAACGTGAGTCTTCATATTATTCACCAATTTATGTACAACACTCCACATACACACACATTTTCAAAGTCCATACTACACTTCTCAGTTAAGTCAACTCTTCTCATTCGTTCCATTTCATAAACGATTCCAAGTTACATACTTAACTTCAGAACGTCCCATTCTTACTAGTACTTGGAAAGATAATTTTCAAATTCCTTCTCTGGTTAGAACACAACTGCACACAATTGATACCACTTTCACGGGGTCTAAATCCAAAACTATGAACTCACGGAAGTTAACAGTTACCAACTTTGACCAACCATTCGTTCCTTACTAACACCATAATTACATTACCGAAAAGGTCTTTTCGAGATCAACACTTCGAGAGTATCTTCCAACTTCTCCCTGAAGTCCTTCAACAATAATACACTTAAGACTTTCTCCTACTCAACACAATTTACAAGATTATTTCCCCAAAGTTAAACTTCTTCGTCGTCTTAAACAAATGGTCAATTACGCAACACCTTCCAGAAGTTCCAATTTCAAAACACAATTCCTCTTTTATTTACTTATAGTCCTGTTTTCCATTCACACAACACTCTCCAATCGGAGCAACATAAGGTAACAAAACACAGATGAGGGTTCTCAAGAGATTCCATAACTTACCCATACGTTCGTCGATTAATCATCTGAGGTTAATCGATTAACTCCTTTGCGTTAGACGGTTAACACTGCTGCAGAAACAAAAAAACAGTTTCTCATAATTCAAAGCTATCCTTACCCAAACCATCCATCCGATTTGTTCTAAGCTGAAATATCATTTTCCAACTCGTGGCTCCTTAACTTGTGTAACATTCACTAACCATGATTCACTCAAGATAAAACCGACAAAGTCGACGACACACTCCAACCAAGTGACAAGGAAAATTTCCAAATTCTGTCGCAGTCACCCTACAATTTCAGCGGAACAGTTCACTCTCTGTTGATACAACAACACTAGCAGAAAGTCAATAATGACGACATTCTAGGGTTTTAGCCACAACTCTTACTCGATTCGTCCATAAGCAAAACCCAACACACAACCATTGTACGATACCACAAAAGCGATGGACATCTCATATCAAGCACACCACCTTGTCCCCTCACTTGTAATTCCTTGGAGAAATTAAAACAACACAGTTCTTAGTTCAACAAAAGGTAGATTCCGAATATTCTGATTATTCACAACTACAGAAGTTCTCTATACTTGAAAATAGATCGGGGCAATGCATCCTCTTGAAGAACCTTTCCATACAACGTACACACTAATCAGAATTTCTTACCCTTCACTATCCATTGGAAACTTCACTTACCAAATCACTTAAGGGAAGATTCGCAACCGACAATTCTCATCAACTATTTACAAAACCACTCCGGTATAAATCGTTCCATGATTTACACTTAGTCCATAATAAATCTTGGTTTGTTTCTCGTTGTTTACCACACACTTACTTCCTAAAATACAATACTCACTGCTTCACAAGGTACGTCCCTTCACACTTGTCTCAAGAATGAGAATTCATCCTGTACTCTTGTGACCAAGGTTTAACTTTCTCATAACCATACTGTTAATACCGTTTATTCCACATAATCGAATAAAATCCACCTCATAAACAATATTTTCACTTTCCACAACATAGAACACTTCCATAGCTTCATATCGATATAAAGAACGCATAAATCGGACACCCGAGCCAAAAGATATGAAGTTTTGAAGAAAGGAAAAATTATTCAAAAACTGCCAGATTCGCCTGGCGGTTAAAAATTTCGCCTGGCGAATCCCCCTTCGCCAGCACTTCGCCCGGCGAACATGCGGCGAATCTTCATTCCATAAAATCCCAAAAGTTCCAGTAGCTACACAAGTTCTGTTTCTTCATTTTCGCCTGGCGACTAAGTAATTCGCCTGGCGAATTCCTCTTCGCCAGCTCTTCGCCTGGCGAACCAATGGCGAGACCCCATTCGCCTGGCGATTTCCTGATTCGCCTGGCGAATCACACCAGAAGCAGAATTTTCTGCTGTGTTTTCCATGGTCTCCACACTATAAGGTCCAACTTTTCCAAACCACAACACTTTCAAATTCCAAATTGGTCTCTCATCGAATACAGAAAAATCCCAATGTAATATCTCGAACTTAATCTCTCTACATCACTGAGTATACTCAATTCATCACACAGTCTTCGTCCGAGACATCCTTATTTCACTTGAAGCATGTAAGCACATCATCGTGTTCCTCCTCACACTTCTCTACTACTTTGGGTTCGCATAAAAAGTCAAACATCCTCAACTTCCAAATCTTAAACCAATTGGAAGATACTGTTCTGAACGCATTCCTTAAGGTACTCTCGTCCATTCAAGATACCATAGTGACCTTAGAAACTGTAGCGCCAATACTTATCTCACTTTCGGAACTTACGTCACACGTTCCACCAAACAACTTTTCGTTTCCTCGGAATGGGATTACTTAAAACCCTTATCTATACCAGTAGTCAATCCAGATCTACGAGCGACTTTACATATTCCTCAATACTTTAAGCAATCATCCGCTAGAGATTCTTAATTTTCAGACTCCATCCGTTCCAAAGGATTACTTAAACCACACATTACGCTTTAAGTCCATGCTACCCAAGCACAACTTCTACTAAAACCTCCACTGAGCCGACCAAAACTCCTCACTAATAACTCTTGGCTTGAACCTGCTCTCAGAGCATTAGTTCCGACAACACTACGGAGTCCTCGTGGTCGCTCAACCATGATTCTACCTATCACATACATAGTATTAGGTTGATCAGGCCCAACACTACATAGTATGATATTAAGTTTCATGATGGCAAGACACACTTAAGAGGAAGGAATAGATTTACTTACGATGTTTCAAGGCTAGGTCGAGGATACGACCTGCTCTGATACCAACTGTAATGCCCTGTATAATATATATCTAGAATAATATAATACAAGCATTTTATTTGGTACTGACACCATCATAAGCGCCTAATGGCGTAATTCACATACTTGACCATTTAAAAACATAATACTACTATGGTACAAGCTATGGAAATTAGCCAAACAATAAAATAAAACTAAGATCAATATACAATATTCCTCATTGTACAAGAACAATAAAATACACAGCGGAATAAGCTTAACTAAGCTTCTCTTGAAACATCTCAGCATTGCTCCACTTGTAAATCAAACCTGCAATCCGAACCTGAAATATAGCAACTATAGTGGGGTGAGATACATCAAATCTCAGCGAGTTCCCTATCTTAAAGTCCTCTCGGCTTTACAAGGTTCTAAATAACCCTAACTCATGTCAAAGGGGAAAGGGGAGTAACCATGAGTACACACACACAAGTAACCACAGTGTGAGCCTGTAACTCACACTAGTACCGAAGTACGTTCTGAGCCCGTACACTCAAGAACTCACAAAGTACCGAAGTACCTCTTGAGCCTGTAAACTCAAGGATTCACATATCAATAACCAATACCAAGGTATCCCCTTTTCCCGTACCCTTCTACGTCTAGAAGGCGATCCGAGTCATGGATCCTTGTAGCTACTTGGCATACAATTGGATTCGGGATCACCGGTCCGTACACCGTGATCCGTCACTTCTCACGGCCCGTACACCGTCACAAGTCTCTTTACCCGTAGGCTCCAATTGTACTTAACACGGGACTCAAACCTGCCAAGTAGTTGTGTATAATGTTCAGAGGAGGTGCTCGAGTCTCATGAACTACACCGCACAAACAGTGGTTATTGATAAACAAAATGCACACGCCTCGGCCTTTCATGCACGAGCGTTGCCACACAAATTCTCTACCACAATTCTAGTTACAACCTAGAATTAAACCATTTTGTTTTGGGGTAAAGTTTCCTCACTCTTCCTAATTCATATTTTAGCATGCATATTCTTTCAACCAAGTTTAACATCAATTAGGCTAAGCATATTACAATTTCACATTTGAAATACATATAATAATTTCATCACAAAATATACAAAAGCATATTACAATTGAATAATGGAGTCACATATAATGATTCATCACATAAAAACCTCACTCTCATCCCGTAGGATATTTACACGGCTTTCCAACAACTATACTTTTGCCTCGACCGGATTCACGATCCAAAAGATATGGATTCACCATATCACATACTATTGTTTTCACACATACATAAATTTTCCATAGCATATAACTATGTTTTTACCTCACCATCTCATAGAGCATAAAATTATCTTTCCAACGCTTCTGACCGTGCGTCAATCCGAGTTACGGATCTCAAGTTATGGCAAAAATACGAAAACATGTTTTTGCTGTCCCAGGAAAATTCGCCTGGCGAATCCCTGGCGAATCAGACTCGCCACCCACTCGCCTGGCGAATCTGGACGGACCAGAATTCTCCAAAAATGGGTTTGGGATCCAAAAATGATCCAAACCTTCAACCCACATGATATTAATGCATCCAAATACCCAAAACAACATGTTAGAACATATTTAGACATGCATTTCATCAATCTATCCGTTAGATTTCATCGATTTCTCCGATTAATCATTTCCTCTCAATTCTAACCTAAGTTCTAAACTTATATTTCTAGAACTTAGAGCATCTAACTAGAACCCACCTGATAACCGAAGAGGAGTTTGAAGAAGATGATGATGATCCATGAATTCCTCTTCTCCATCTTTCTCCACTTTCTCTCTTTCTCTTCTTTCTTCTTCTTTCTCTTCTTTCTTCTTCTACTATCTTTTTCTTTTTCTTCTTAACACACACACACATATATATATATATATATATATATATATATATATATAATACCATAATATATAATATAAATCCAACCGGGCAAAATATCTCCAATTGATATTTTGTCGTCTCAACCCAATTGATTAATTACTATAGTTACCCAAAATTTACTTTCTTGAACTATCAATTATTAATCCGTCTCTTAATAAAATAATTAATCGCTTCAGAGTTCATTAGTTGCTCTATTGATCCCAAATGTCAATACTTAAAGTTCTTAGAGGATTCCATTATTCCAATTATCCAAAGATAGAGCACGTAGATACTCATCTGATATCCAATTGAGCATTTAAATAATATGGGGTATTACACCACTACATGTGTGCATTGGTATGCAACAAGAATACATTTTTTCGGCAATAGTAATTCTAATAATATTTTGTATCTATTATATTTTCTAATGTGAATTTTAAAACATATATGTTACTTATTTTGACATACCAAATATTATTGTCCTCTATCACAAAAATATAACATCATCCTTACCAAGATAGTGCTACTAAAGGAACGGCAGATATTGGGCTTAAGAACCTAAATAAAAATATAAAAATTTATACAAAGATATTTTTAACCTAATAATTCTCAAAATCCATATAACATTTAAACTAAGAATTTGAAAAAAAAAAGTTGAACCAACCTCACTACATAGCGCCAACCACCACTGAATCCAAGAAAAATCTACAAGGATGATGCAAACATAAGTGCACCTTGCATCGCACGCATAATCCTATAAAATCTATGCACATTGATAACCAAATCAGTTTGATTAACTAAAAAACAATTTAATGGAAAATACAAGGATCTGTGTTGTGAACCAACCTCAGTTGGATCCAAAATCTCATGGTATCTACCCGCCAATATGACTGAAAGGGTGGTCCACACATATATATGTGAAGCCCCAATGACCACCGATAGACGGGTCCCAAAAAAACTATGTGGCACGTGTTTGTTCTCGAGACAAACAATAAACTATGAATTACCATCGCCTTTTCTTTCTATTTAATGAAAAGTTAAGTTAAAAACATTATTAGAATTAACAAAAAAAATCAAATAGTATCATCACTAAAACAATAAAAGCTTACATCTCCTCCTCCTATCTGAGGAACTAGTATGGACGGTACGAGAACTGTCTGGCCTAACATCACCAGATAAGGCTGAAAAGCGTATGCTATAGCCTCGCCTAAAATATAAAATAAAAAATTAGCATCAGCATTCACACTAATTAAGGCACTCCCATATAAACAAACATGCATAACAAGGAACATTTTGAAGAACAATCCTCTATTAAGCCAACCTCTACTATTGAAAAACATGCTCCCAATAATCCTAAACCATCATACCTAAGGACAACCTAACTTTATTTCCTTATCTTCCCCGAGCCTAATGACTTTCTACCTCTCAACACCTTTCTAAAAATAAAATATGTAATATTTCAAAATGATTAAAAAAAGCTGAAACCTACACACTAAACAACGTGGGTACCAAAATGTTAAAGTTCAACTGGGTGCTGCTGTTGGCTTTTTCGCATACCAACAAAAGTTTTTTTGTTCAACAAACTTAACTAGTGGGATACACGTGCCTTCGCACGGGAACCCGTCGGTGACGCACATTTGTCTATATTTAAAATTAAAAAAAATATATTGATAAAAATAAATAAATATAAAAAATATAACTTATATTTTAGAAAAAAAAAGATAAAATCAATACCCGCGGAAATCGGTTGATATTTTTTATAAAAATATTTATGCAATGATTTAGTTTTATAAATATCAAATAATAACATAATATTTGTAAATATTATTTTAATTGTACAAATAAATATTAGTAACATAAATAAATACATTGTATATAATTATTATTACAAATATCTATTTGGTGGGATACCCATATCAGTACTGTTCACCCGGGTACTGGTGTGGTACACACGCACCAGTGTTAAAAATTTAATAAAAATGTAAATAAGATAAAAAAAATTGTTTTACCAAAATAGTTTATTATTTTTAAAAGAACGACACATTTTTAAAATAATAACAAAATTGTTGTGCCAAAATTGTTTTACATCAATAATATATATTTCAGTTTTCTATATATTATGTTTTAAAAAATTGTATTTTAAATTATAAATAATTTCAAATATATGCAATAATTTAGTTTTATAAATATCAACTAATAACATAGTATTTGAAAATATTATCTTAATTTTATAAATAAATATTTGTAACATAAATAAATACATTTTATATAAGTATTATTACAAATATCTATTTCGTGGGATATTCATATTAGTACCCGTGTGTTCGCCCGGGTACTGGTGTCGTACGTATGCTTTTATTTTTAAAATGTAATAAAAATGTAAATAAGAAAAGCAAAATTGTTTTACCAAAATAGTTTATTATTTTTAAAATAAAGACATATTTTAAAATAAAAACAAAATTTATTTACCAAAACTGTTTTACATCAATAATATATATTTCAATTTTTCATATATTATGTTTAAAAAAATTGTATCTTAAATTAAAAATAATTTCAAATATATGCAATCATTAAGGTTTATAAATTTCAACTAATAACATAGTATTTGAAAATATTATTTTAATTGTATAAATAAATATTAGTAACAGAAATAAATATAATTTATGTAAGTATTATTACAAATATCTATTTCGTGAGATACCCATATCAGTACCCGTGTATTTGATATATCAACTAATCTGTAGATTGAAAACTGGTGTGGTATGCAAGCTTGGAATTGGACATATTTTTTCTAAGGGAAAAAGTACTGAACAATAATATGGTTGTACAACATATCCTGTAGTGGATCAATATGCTGATGCACTCACAAAACCCTTGTTTGTTCTCACGTTTTTGTAACTCATAGATAAGCTTCAAGTTCAAGATAAGTCATCCCTTGCATAATGAGGATCATGCATTTGAAGGGGAAATATTAGAGTAAATAGTTAGAATGTAGCAATCGAGTTAAGTCAGCATGTTACTAACTCTATAACAGAATTAATGTGTTGACTCAACACAATCTAAACTGAACTATATAAGATCAGTCCCCCCTCTTTTGTAATTTGATTTATGAAAAACAAATTTAGTTAGAAACTCAATGAACACACTTTATCTCTCTCATCTTATCAAACTCTATTACCAAACACACACGCCACTACATGTGTGCATCGGTATGCAACAAGAATACATTTTTTCGTCAATAGTAATTCTAATAATATTTTGTATCTATTATATTTCCTAATGTGAATTTTAAAACACATATGTTACATATTTTGACATAACAAATATTATTGTCCTCTATCACAAAAATATAACATCAACCTTACCAAGATGCCCCATCAATGAATCTAGCACTGTCATTCCTACAAGTATGTGATTTCTTGTAAGCTCCAGCGACTGTGAGAATGTGTCCAAATGTCCATACGACCACCCTCGAGAATATGACCGCAAAGCGATTTAGGACTAAAATATGTTGGTCTCCTCTCCTCACATGAGGAATGTACTGCTCAAAGAAACAATCGTGCTTTAGAATATAAGTGTGAAATATGACAGAAATAAAGTAAAGGAAACAATAAAAACTCACCTAGGTAAATAAAAAAAACTACAAGCTCTGGTAATCCAATCTCGACACATCGTGCAAGCTGAGACTTAAAAGTCACAATTAAAAAAATAGAATCATAGAAACTACAATTTGTGAATGTATGAAAAACATAGCGATCTTGTTGTAAAAATAAGACCATACCATAGGAAAACTGAATCGTTGTAGTCCAAACCCCGATAGCGCAACTAAAGGAACTGCAGATAGTGGGTTTAAGAATCCAAATAAAAATATAACAAATTATACAAAGATGTTTTTAACTTAATAATTCTCAAAATCCATACAACATCTAAACTAAGACTTTGAAGAAAAAAAATAGATGAACCAACCTCACTACATAGCGCCAACCACCACTGAATCCAAGAATGATCTACAATGATGATGTAAACGTAAGTTCACCTTGCGTCGCACGCATAATCCTATAAAATCTATGCACATTGATAACCAAATCAATTTGATTAACTAAAAAACAAATTAATGGATAATACAAGGAGCTATGTTGTGAACCAACCTCAGTTGGATCCAAAATCTCATGGTATCTACCCGTCAATACGACTGAAAGGGTGGTTGACACATATATATGCGAAGCCCTAATGACCACCGGTAGACGGGTCCCAAAAAAACTATGTAGCAATGAGTTTGTTCTCGCGACAAACAACAAACTCTTAATTACCATCACCTTTTTCTTTCTATTTAAGGAAAAGTTAAGTTAAAAACATTATTAGAATTAACAAAAAAATCAAATAGTATCATCACTAAAACAATAAAAGCTTACATCTCCTCCTCCCATCTGAGGAACTAGTATGGACGGTACGAGAACTGTCTGGCCTAACATCACCAGATAAGGCTGAAAACCGTGTACTATAGCTTCGCCTAAAATGTAAATAAGATAAAAAAAATTGTTTTGCCAAAATATTTATTATTTTTAAAAGAAAGACACATTTTTAAAATAAAACAAAATTGTTGTACCAAAATTGTTTTACATCAATAATATATATTTCAATTTTCTATATATTATGTTTAAAAAAATTGTGTTTAAAATTAAAAAAAAATTCAAATATATGCAATAATTTAGTTTTATAAATATCAACTAATAACATATTATTTGAAAATATTATCTTAATTGTATAAATAAATATTAGTAACCTAAATAAATACATTTTATATAAGTATTATTGTAAATATCTATTTCATGGATATCCATATTAGTGCCCGTGTGTTCGTCCAGGTACTGGTGTCGTACATATGCTTTTATTCTTAAAATGTAATAAAAATGTAAATAAGAAAACAAAATTGTTTTACCAAAATAGTTTATTATTTTTAAAATAAAAACAAAATTGTTTAACATCAATAATATATATTTTAATTTTTCATATATTATGTTTAAAAAAATTGTATCTTAAATTAAAAATAAAATTTCAAATATAAGCAACCATTTAGTTTTATAAATTTCAACTAATAGCATAATATTTGAAAATATTATTTTAATTGTATAAATAACTATTAGTAACAGAAATAAATATATTTTATATAAGTATTATTACAAATATCTATTTCGTGAGATACCCATATCAGTACCCGGGTATTTGAAATATCAACCAATATGTAGCTTCTAAACTGGTGTGTTACGCAAACATGGAATTGGACATATTTCTTCTAAGGGAAAAAGTACTGAACAATAGTATGGTTGTACAAATATTTATCCCTGCAGTGGATCAATATGTTGATGCACTCACAAAACCCTTGTCTACTCTCACGTTTTTGCAACTCATAGATAAGCTTCAAATTCAAGAAAAGTCACCCCTGGCACAGGGAGGATCATGCATTTGAAGGGGAGATATTAGAGTAAATAGTTAGAATATAGCAATTGAGTTGAGTAAGCATGTTACTAACTCTATAACAGAATGTGTTGACTAAACACATTCTAAACTGAACTATATAAGAATAGTCCCCCCTCTTTTGTAATTAGATTTATTAATAACAAATTTATTTAGAAACTCAATAAACACACTTTATCACTCTCATCTTATCGAACTCTATTACCAAACACACACGCCACTACATGTGTGCATCGGTATGCAACAAGAATCCATTTTTCCGTAAATAGTCATTCTAATAATATTTTATATCTATTATATTTCGTAATGTGAATTTTAAAACATATATGTTACTTATTTTGACATACCAAATATTATTGTCCTCTATCACAAAAATATAACATCATCCTTACTAAGATGCCCCATCAATGAATCCCGCACGATCAGTCCTACACGTATGTAATTTCTTGTAGGCTCCATCGACTGTGAGAATGTGTCCAAATGTCCATACGACCACGGACGAGAATATGACCGCAAAGAGATCTAGGACTAAAATATGTTGGTCCCCTCTCCTCACATGAGAAAGGTACGGCTCAAAGAAACAACCGTGTTATAGAATATAAGTGTGAAATATGACAGAAATAAAGTAAAGGAAACAATAAAAAATCACCTGGATAAATATCAACAAAACTACAAGCTCAGGAAATCCAATCTTGACACATCGTGCAAGCTGAGATTTAAAAGTCACAATTAAAAAAATTGAATCATAGAAACTATAATTTGTGAATGTATGAAAAACATAGCGATCTTGTTGTAAAAATAAGACCATACCATAGGAAAACTGAATTGTTGTAGTCCAAACCCCGATAGCGCAAATAAAGGAACTGCAGATAGTGGGCTTAAGAACCTAAATAAAAATATAACAAATTATACAAAGATGTTTTTAACTTAATAATTCTAAAAATCCATACAACATCTAAACTAAGAATTTGAAGAAAAAAATAGTTGAAACCAACCTCACTACATAGCGCCAACCACCACTGAATCCAAGAATGATCTACAAGGATGATGCAAACATAAGTGCACCTTGCGTCGCACGCATAATCATATAAAATCTATGCACATTGATAATCAATTTGAAAATACAAGGAGCTATGTTGTGAACCAACCTCAGTTGGATCCAAAATCTCATGGTATCTACCCGTCAATACGACTGAAAGGGTGGTTGACACATATATATACGAAGCCCCAATGACCACCGGTAGACGGGTCCCAAAAACACTATGTAGCAATGTCTTTGTTCTCGCGATAAACAACAATCTCTGAATTACCATCGCCTTTTTCTTTCTATTTAAGGAAAAGTTAAGTTAAAAACATTATTTGAATTTAAAAAAAAAAGACCGCAAAGCGATATAGAACTAAAATATGTTGGTCCCCTCTCCTCACATGAGGAAGGTACAACACAAAGAAATAACCGTGCTATAGAATATAAGTGTGAAATATGACAGAAATAAAGAAAAGGAAATAATACAAACTCATCTGGGTAAATATCAACAAAACTACAAGCTCAGGTAATCCAATCTCGACACATCGTGCTAGCTGAGATTTAAAAGTCACAATTAAAAAATTTGAATCATAGAAACTACAATTTGTGAATGTATGAAAAACATAGTGATCTTGTTGTAAACATAAGACCATACCATAGGAAAACTGAATCGTTGTAGTCCTAACCCCGATAGCGCAACTAAAGGAACTGCAGATAGTGGGCTTAAGAACCTAAATAAAAATATAAAAAATTATACAAAGATGTTTTTCACTTAATAATTCTCAAAATCCATACAACATCTAAAATAAGAATTTGAAAAAAAGAATAGTTGAACCAACCTCACTACATAGCACCAACCACCACTGAATCCAAGAATGATCTACAAGGATGATGCAAACATAAGTGCACCTTGCGTCGCACGCATAATCCTATAAAATCTATGCACATTGATAACCAAATCAGTTTGATTAACTAAAAAACAAATTAATGGAAAATACAAGGAGCTATGTTGTGAACCAACCTCAGTTGGATCCAAAATCTCATGGTATCTACCCGCCAATACGACTAAAAGGGTGGTTGACACATATATATGTGAAGCCCCAATGACCACCGGTAGACGGGTCCCAAAAAAACTATGTAGCAATGTGTTTGTTCTCGCGACAAACAACAAACTCTGAATTACCGTCGCCTTTTTCTTTCTATTTAAGGAAAAGTTAAGTTAAAAACATAAGATTTAAAAAAAAAAAATATAACCGCAAAGCGATCTAGGACTAAAATATGTTGGTCCCATCTCCTCACGTGAGGAAGGTACAGCTCAAAGAAACAACCGTGCTTTAGAATATAAGTGTGAAATATGATAGAAATAAAGTAAAGGAAACAATAAAAACTCATCTGGGTAAATATCAACAAAACTACAAGCTCAGGTAATCCAATCTCGACACATTGTGCAAGCTGATATTTAAAAGTCACAATTAAAAAAATTGAATCATAGAAACT
The DNA here is from genome assembly GCA_022829125.1 of Lathyrus tuberosus. Classification (NCBI taxonomy): domain Eukaryota; kingdom Viridiplantae; phylum Streptophyta; class Magnoliopsida; order Fabales; family Fabaceae; genus Lathyrus; species Lathyrus tuberosus. Next base: position 15,666,870 of record JALAZF010000029.1, read on the forward strand.
ACAATTTGTGAATGTATAAAAAACATAGTGATCTTGTTGTAAACATAAGACCATATCATAGGAAAACTGAATCGTTGTAGTCCTAACCCCGATAGCGTAACTAAAGGAACTGCAGATAGTGGGCGTAAGAACCTAAATAAAAATATAACAAATTATACAAAGATGTTTTTCACTTAATAATTCTCAAAATCCATACAACATCTAAAATAAGAATTTGAAAAAAAGAATAGTTGAACCAACCTCACTACATAGCACCAACCACCACTGAATCCAAGAATGATCTACAAGGATGATGCAAACATAAGTGCACCTTGCGTCGCACGCACAATCCTATAAAATCTCTACACATTCATAACCAAATCAGTTTGATTAACTAAAAAACAAATTTATGAAAAATACAAGGAGCTATGTTGTAAACCAACCTCAGTTGGATCCAAAATCTCATGGTATCTACCCGCCAATACGAATGAAAGGGTGGTTGACACATATATATGTGAAGCCCCAATGACCACCGGGAGACAGGTCCCAAAAAAACTATGTAGCAATGTGTTTGTTCTTGTGACAAACAATAAACTCTGAATTACCATCGCCTTTTTCTTTCTAATTAAGGAAAAGTTAAGTTAAAAGCATTATTAGAATTAAAAAAAATATGACCGCAAAGTGATCTAGGACTAAAATATGTTGGTCCCCTCTCCTCACATGAGGAAGGTACAGCTCAAAGAAAAAACGTGCTTTAGAATATAAGTGTGAAATATGACAGAAATAAAGTAAAGGAAACAATAAAAACTCATCTGGGTAAATATCAACAAAACTACAAGCTCAGGTAATCCAATCTCGACACATCGTGCAAGCTGAGATTTAAAAATCAAAATTAAAAAAATTGAATCATAGAAACTACAATTTGTGAATGTATGAAAAAATAGTGATCATGTTGTAAAAACAAGACCATACCATAGGAAAACTGAATCATTGTAGTCCAAACCCCGATAGCGCAACTAAAGGAACCGCAGATAATGGGCTTAAGAACCTAAATAAAAATATAACAAATTATACAAAGATGTTTTTAACTTAATAATTCTCGATTCCATACAACATCTAAACTAAGAATTTGAAAAAAAAAATAGTTGAACCAACCTCACTACATAGCGCCAACCACCACTGAATCCAAGAATGATCTACAAGGATGATCCAAACATAAGTGCACCTTGCGTCGCACGCATAATCCTATAAAATCTATGCACATTGATAACCAAATCAGTTTGATTAACTAAAAAACAAATTAATAGAAAATACAAGGAGCTATGTTGTGAACCAACCTCAGTTGGATCCAAAATCTCATGGTATCTACCCGCCAATACGATTGAAAGGGTGGTTGACACATATATATGTGAAGCCCCAATGACCACCAGTAGACGGGTCCCAAAAAAACTATGTAGCAATGTGTTTGTTCTCGCGACAAACAACAAACTCTTAATTACCGTCGCCTTTTTCTTTCTATTTAACGAAAAGTTAAGTTAAAAACATAAGAATTAAAAAAAAAAAAATATAACCGCAAAGCGATCTAGGACTAAAATATGTTGGTCCCATCTCCTCACGTGAGGAAGGTACAGCTCAAAGAAACAACCGTGCTTTAGAATATAAGTGTGAAATATGATAGAAATAAAGTAAAGGAAACAATAAAAACTCATCTGGGTAAATATCAACAAAACTACAAGCTCAGGTAATCCAATCTCGACACATTGTGCAAGCTGATATTTAAAAGTCACAATTAAAAAAATTGAATCATAGAAACTACAATTTGTGAATGTATGAAAAACATAGCGATCTAGTTGTAAAAATAAGACCATACCATAGGAAAACTGAATCGTTGCAGTCCAAACCCCGATAGCGCAACTAAAGGAATTGCAGATAGTGGGCTTAAGAACCTAAATAAAAATATAAAAAATTATACAAAGATGTTTTTAACTTAATAATTCTCAAAATCCATACAACATCTAAACTAAGAATTTGAAAAAAAAAATAGTTGAAGCAACCACACTACATAGCGCCAACCACCACTGAATCCAAGAATGATCTACAAGGATGTTGCAAACATAATTGCACCTTGCGTCGCACGCATAATCCTATAAAATCTATGCACATTGATCACCAAATCAGTTTGATTAACTAAAAAACAAATTATTGGAAAATACAGGGAGCTATGTTGTGAACCAACCTCAGTTGGATCCAAAATCTCATGATATCTACCCGCCAATACGACTGAAAGGGTGGTTGACACATATATATGTGAAGCCCCAATGACCACCGGTAGACGGGTCCCAAAAAAATTATGTAGCAATGTGTTTATTCTCGCGACAAACAACAAACTCTGAATTACCATCGCCTTTTTCTTTCTATTTAAGGAAAAGTTAAGTTAAAAACATTATTAGAATTAAAAAAAAAAAATATGACCACAAAGCGATCTAGGATTAAAATATGTTGGTCCCCTCTCCTCACATGAGGAAGGTACAGCTCAAAGAAACAACCGTGCTTTAGAATATAAGTGTGAAATATGACAGAAATAAAGTAAAGGAAACAATAAAAACTCATCTCGGTAAATGTATACAAAACTACAAGCTCAGGTAATCCAATCTCGACACATCGTGCAAGCTGAGATTTAAAAATCAAAATTAAAAAAATTGAATCATAGAAACTACAATTTGTGAATGTATGAAAAACATAGCGATCATGTTGTAAAAACAAGACCATACCATACGAAAGTTGAATCGGTGTAGTCCAAACCCCGATAGCGCAACTAAAGGAACTGCAGATAGTGTGTAAAGCCCACATATACATACATACATCAAAGCATATATCATACATGAATAATACGTTTGGTACTGAAATATATATGTACAAGTTCCTAGTTAACACATTGTATACATTAAATGCCCTAAACACAAAGTTCTAAAACCTACGGCATAACATATACAAGATGTCCAAAAAAAACACTAAGAACTAGATCAATACAATGATCTCAAAATAAAACGCCATAGCGGAAGCCATGCCATCTCAAAAGCTACGATCCGTAAGGAAAAGTCAAACCACTTTATCCTTACCCTTCGCCGAACCTGCAGCACCTATGATGTAAACAACAACAGTGGGGTGAGATACATCAAATCTCAGTGAGTTCGCTATCTTATAGTCCTCTTGGCTTTACAAGGTTCTAAACTCATAACTCAAGTCATAAGGGAAGGGAAGTGACGTTGAGTACACACACACTATATGGATCCATGCTCGTGAGTCTCACTAACTCACAGTATCGCTAATCGGTAACCCATACCAAGGCATCCCCTTTTCCCGTCTGCTTCTACGTCTAGAAGACGACCCGAGTCATGGATCCTTGTAATTACTTGGCATACGAATCGATTCAGAATTAAGGGACGCATTATCACCTTAATTTGTCACTTCTCATGGCCTCTCATGCCATCACAAGTCTCTGCCCGTAGGTTCCATCGTACTATAACATTGGGAATCAAACCTGCCAAGTAGTAACGCCTGCATTTAGAGGAGCTCGAGACTCGTAAATGCCTCTCAAGGGCGATGGTTACCATTACCTGATCATAAACATAAATGGGATTGTATTCGACAATTACCCGGCCGTATTAGCCTAAGACCTCTCTTGTCTTATCCATTCAAACACAATCAAACATGATCCATACTAGTGTAAATCTTTCCATACCATTCGGTAATAGACGCCCGCCTCAGCCTCTTATGCACGAGCGTCGTCGCAATTATTATTTCACACTTTCTGACAATGGTTTACGATAATATTCCTCACACTACCTATTTCATATTTTAACATGCATACGTATTCAAACGTGTTTAACAATACGAGCATAGGAATGTAATCATCAATCACATAGTAGAAATACATAGTTCAACATACCACCAATTATACCAAATTCACGGTTCCCTCAGATTTATTTAATCGGGCAATAAATAGATATTTCTCACTACCATTAGCTAGAATATGTTCCTAGCTTCAAAACGATACCAAGAACACTCACAACGGATAACCGAGTAAAAAGTTATGCAAGAAACAAAATGGATGTTCTGCTATATTCGCATTGCGAAGATGCCAGCGAATGCTCACTACTTCATTCGTAGTGCGAAGCGTCCAGCAAACGCCTAGCCAACACTCGTTCGTTGCCCCATTCGCAGTGCGAACGCTGGCGAACTAAGGCAGTGGCAAAAACAACGTAAGGTTCGCAGGGCGAACCACTGGCGAACGTTCGCTACTTTACTCGCAGTGCGAAGCTACCAACGAGCCAACAATTTCCCCTTCGCTGGGGGATTCGCAGTGCGAATTTGGGAAATGCAGAAATTCCATCAGTGTAACAGCTGATCTCCCATGGTTCCAAAACCCCACCAAAACATATCCAACCATCCCACAATAGAACATAAATGATTCTACACTCCTATAACTCATACTACTTAGTTTATAACACATTTTAACCGTTAATTTCCAAGATTTTGCAATTAATCCAATTCTCTTACAACCCTAACCTAGGTCTTAGAATCCAAGAAAAATCTAAAACAAAAGCATCTATCTAGAACCCACCTTGAATAGATGAAGATGGTGAAGATTGAAGATGATTGGATGAAGATTTGATGGTGTTCTTGATCTTGAGCTTTCCTCTTTTTCTCTTCCTTTCCTTCTCTTTTCTTTCTCTCCACTTCTTTCTATCTTTTTCTCCCTTTGCTTCTAAAGAGGAAAATGAGTGGAAAAGGAAATGATATAGTAAAGCATCATCAAATATCAACACTACCAATTGTCCAAAAAGTCTCTAAAGTCCAAATATTTAAATAACCCAGAGTCAGATAATATTAATTGGATTTACTCTAAATCCGACAGTTACCCTAATTATCTCTGCAGATAATTTATCATAGCACACTGGGACTCAGTTGATCACAACTAATATTATCCAGAGCAAAATAATTTACGGGGTATTACATCCTCCCCCCCTTAAATAGAAATTCGCCCACGAATTTAAAACAATTACTTGAAAAGATGAGGGTAGACCTCCCGCATCTCCGATTCCAATTCCCAAGTTACATCACCCGGATGCGTCTCATCCCACTGGACCTTAACAAGAGGAATCTCTTTATTACTTAACACTTTAGTTTCTCTTCCGGTGATACGACTCGGTTGAGGCTCAAATGTCAAATCTGCTTCTATCTCAATTGTATCTGGTAAAATTGGCTGAAGAGGATCTGGGACAAATTTCCTAAGCTGAGATACATGAAAAACACTGTGCATCTCGGACAGAGAAGGCGGTAAGGCTAATCTGTATGCTACTTCACCAATTCTCTCCAAGATCTGATACGGTCCTACGTATCTCGGACTTAACTTCCGCGATCGAAACGGTCCTTTCAACCGCAACCTCAGAGTGACATTTAAAAACACGTGATCGCCTTCCTCAAATTCTAAAGGCCTTCTACGGTTATCCGCATAACTCTTCTTACGATCTTGGGCTTGTTTGGTCTTATCACGGATCATCTTAATTTTCTCCGTAGTTTCGTGAATAATCTCAGGTCCCAACATCCTATCTTCACCAACCTCTGCCCAACACAACGGTGTCCTACACTTCATTCCATATAATGCCTCATACGGTGCCATACCAATACTTGCATGATAACTGTTATTATAAGATAACTCAATCAATGCAAAAGTTCTATCCAATTTCCTCCACTTCCAAGGACACAAGCTCTCAACATGTCTTCCATGGTTTGTATTGTCCGTTCCGTCTGACCATCCGTTTGTGAGTGATTCGAAGTGCTCAAACACAACTTCGTCCCCATCGCTTGTTGAAAAGCTCTCCAAAATCTCGAAGTGAACTTTGGATCTCTATCCGAAACAATACTAGTAGGAATACCATGCAACCTCACTATCTCCGAAATGAACAACCTTGCGAGATGACTCGCCTTGTAGGTAGTCTTTACGGCCATGAAATGAGCAGACTTCATTAACCGATCTACTATTACCCAAATCGAATCATAACCGCCTTACGCACGGGGTAAACCCACCGCGAAGTCCATCGAAATACTATCCCATTTCCACACCAGAATTTCTAAAGGTTGCAATAAGCCACCCGGCCTTTGGTGCTCGATCTTCACTTGTTGACACACCGCACATTCCGACACATACACCGCAATATCTCTTTTCATCCTGGACCACCAATACCTCTTTAGGTCTTGGTACATCTTTGAAGATCCCAGATGTATAGTAAAAGCACCCTTATGCGCTTCATCCAAAATCCTCCTTTTTAACTCCGTGCTATCCGGAACACAAATCCTTTGGTTAAATACAATTACTCCATCGGTAGCTCGCACAAAACCCGATTGCAATAACACTTCTTGTAACTTCTCATCTAACCATTGCTCTTGTTGAATTTCTTCCCGAAGAGTAGAAGTGATATCCAAATTTCCCATAATCACACAATTAGGAGTCCAATTGAATTGAAGATTTAAATCTCTAAACTTTTCCATTAAGTCGTACTCTAACATCATCAAGTCGGCACTGTGCAACACTTTCCTACTTAAAGCATCCGCCACCTTATCCGCTTTACTCGGATGGTACTTTAGTTCTAAATCATAATCTTTCAAGTATTCCATCCACCTCCTTTGACTCATGTTCAACTCCTTCTGATCAAAGAGGTACTATAAGCTCTTGTGGTCACTAAACATCTCAAAACGCACACCATACAAATAGTGACGCCACACTTTCAAAGTAAATACAACCGCCGCCAATTCTAAGTCATGCGTTGGATAATTATCTTCATGGACTTTCAACTGTCTAGAAGCATAAGCCACTACATGTCCATCTTGCATTAACACCCCTCCTAATCCCATCTTCGAGGCATCACAATATACCTCATACGACTTGCCAGGATCAGGAATAACCAAAACAGGAGCGGTCGTCAACCTTTCCTTCAAACTCCTAAAACTTTGCTCACAAGCCGAATCCCATTCAAAAGAACAATCCTTCCGGGTAAGCCTCGTCATTGGTAAAGCCTGTTGGGAAAATCCTTTAATAAACCTTCTATAATAACCTGCCTGTTCCAAAAAGCTTCTAACTTCAGACACATTCTTCGGTCTCTCCCAATTTATCACTGCTTCAACTTTGGAGGGATCAACCGCTACACCCCCTTGAGATATGACATGTCCAAGGAAATTCACCTCCGACATCCAAAATTCACACTTACTTAGCTTGGCAAAAAGTTGTCTCTCTTGCAAAAAGGATAAAACGATTCTTAGGTGTTCTCCGTGCTCTTGAGGGTCACGAGAATAGATAAGAATATCATCAATGAAAATCACCACAAATTGGTCCAAGTAAGGTTGAAATATCCGATTCATGTAATCAATGAAAACTGCCGGAGCATTCGTCACATCGAAAGGCATCACCAAAAATTCATAATGACCATAACGGGTTCTAAATGCAGTCTTTGGTACGTCTGAACTCTTCACCCGAATCTGATGATAACCCGACCGTAAATCAATCTTCGAGAACACACAGGCTCCTTTCAATTGATCTAACAGGTCGTCTATCCTTGGCAATGGGTATTTGTTCTTGATGGTGACCTTATTGAACTGATGGTAATCAATACACAACCGCATTCCACCATCCTTTTTCTTTACCAACAACACTGGAGCTCCTCAGGGAGAAACACTTGGTCGAACAAAATGCTTAGCCAATAACTCTTCCAATTGGTCCTTTAATTCTCTTAATTCAAGTGGTGCCATCCGATACGGAGAAACGAATATTTGAGCCGTTCTCGGTATCAGGTCAATAGAGAATTCCACCTCCCGTTCCGGAGGAAGAGAAGTGATATCCTCGGGGAAGACTTCAGGAAAGTCACAATCTACTGGAATACTTGAAACTTGAAGGTTACTACTCCCCTCCTTAGTAAGAATCATGAGAACAGGCTTTTCCTCCTCAAACAAGAAATTAATCATTCCAACCGTACCTTCCAAAATAGTAGTTAACACGTCCTTCGGAGTAGCTTCAGTAGATGGAATAATGATTAGTTTTTCTTCACACCCGATAAAAACCGAATTACCTGAAAGCTAATCCATTCCCAGAACAACATCCACTTTCTTAAGCGGCAGACAAATAAGATCAATCTGGAAGTCTCTTTCATTCACTGACAATACACAATTTTCACACATCAAAGATGTTTCAACAATTTCGTCCATGGTAGTAGTAACCACCATGGGTGGAGAAAAAGGAATAGCTTGTAACCCAAGTCGCTTTAAGCATCGCGTGGACACAAAAGAATGCGTTGCCCCACAATCAAATAAAACAAAACAAGGATTTCCATTCACAAAACACGTACCAGCAATCAAAGAGTTGTCACCCTTTGTCTTCCTTGCATCCAAGGTATACACTCGTCCGGTATTCTTCTCTTGTGCTAAAATTCGACCCTGAGGGCAATCCCTCGCCAAATGACCCATTTTATGACACCGATGAAACTCCACTCCTTCGTAATGACATCTACCACCATGCCTCTTCCCACAAAAACGGCACACCGAAGGTGCGCTAGATCTAGAACCCTGAAGTTGCTTTCCTTTGAAAGCTTGTTGCCTTGGTCTAATTTGTTGATTCGATCTCACACGATCACCTTGATTCACCCTACTTAGCTCTCCTTCTACTTGTACCTTCTTCAAACTATGCTCCGCCACATAACACTGTCGTAACAATTTAGCATAGCTAGTAAATTCTCTCTGAGACACACTATGTGAAATTTCAGCCCTTAAACCAAATAGAAACTGGTCAATCTTCCACCTTTCATCCGGAGCATACATGGCTTGTCTAGAATAAGCAGCCATAACCTCGAACTTTTCCGAATAAGAAGCCACTATCAAGTTACCTTGCCTCAGCTATTGAAATTCGAATTCCTTTTGAGACCTTAAAGAACTTGGAAAATACTTCTCCATAAAAGTTATCTTAAACTATTCCCACACTTTCGGTACCTCCTGAATTGTCATCAAGGTTGAAGCGCTTTCCCACCATCTCATAGCAGGACCCTTCAACAAGTGAGAAGCGAAGACAACCTTATTTTCTTCACTACACTGAACAATCAAGAAAATCCGCTCCATACCAGATATCCATTCATGAGCCCTTACTGGATCTAACCCTCCCAGAAACTCCGGAGGATTCATACGAATAAAATCCCTAAAGGTTCCCCTTGCAGCTTCAGGAACAACCACTGGAGGATGCACGCCACCAGCCATTTGTTGGACCATCTGTTGCACAAACTGATTCTGCTGCTGCTGCATCTGTTGCATGAATTGATACAAACGGGCATTCCCTTCGTCCCCTGGCGGATTTGTCCCTGCTGGAGTAGTTCTTGGTCTACCACGGTTGTTTCTGCGTCAGTCGGCCATGTTCCTAAATGTCATACAGATAGGATTAAGTTGACCAGGCCCAATACCATAAATATAACACGTAAGACCAATGGCGACACAACACGTATGAAACGGAAGGAAACACTTATAGTATTTCATGGCTAGGTCGAGGATACGACCTGCTCTGATACCAACTGTAAAGCCCACATATACATACATACATCAAAGCATATATCATACATGAATAATACGTTTGGTACTGAAATATATATGTACAAGTTCCTAGTTAACACATTGTATACATTAAATGCCCTAAACACAAAGTTCTAAAATCTACGGCATAACATATACAAGATGTCCAAAAAAAACACTAAGAACCTGCCATCTCAAAAGCTACGATCCGTAAGGAAAAGTCAAACCACTTTATCCTTACCCTTCGCCGCTCCTGCAGCACCTGTGATGTAAACAACAACAGTGGGGTGAGATACATCAAATCTCAGTGAGTTCGCTATCTTATAGTCCTCTCGGCTTTACAAGGTTCTAAACTCCTAACTCAAGTCATAAGGGAAGGGAAGTGACGTTGAGTACACACACACTATATGGATCCATGCTCGTGAGTCTCACTAACTCACAGTATCGCTAATCGGTAACCCATACCAAGGCATCCCCTTTTCCCGTCCGCTTCTACGTCTAGAAGACGACCCGAGTCATGGATCCTTGTAATTACTTGGCATACAAATGGATTCGGAATTAAGGGACGCATTATCACCTTAATTCGTCACTTCTCATGGCCTCTCATGCCATCACAAGTCTCTACCCGTAGGTTCCATCGTACTATAACATTGGGAATCAAACCTGCAAGTAGTAATGCCTGCATTTAGAGGAGCTCGAGACTCGTAAATGCCTCTCAAGGGCGATGGTTACGATTACCTGATCATAAACATAAATGGGATTGTATTCGACAATCACCCGACCGTATTAGCCTAAGACCTCTCTTGTCTTATCCATTCAAACACAATCAAACATGATCCATACTAGTATAAATTTTTCCATACCATTCGGTAATAGACGTGCGCCTCAGCCTCTTATGCACGAGCGTCGTCGCAATTATTATTTCACACTTTCCGACAATGGTTTACGATAATATTCCTCACACTACCTATTTCATATTTTAACATGTATACGTATTCAAACGTGTTTAACAATACGAGCATAGGCATGTAATCATCAATCACATAGTAGAAATACATAGTTCAACATACCACCAATTATACCAAACTCACGGTTCCCTCCGATTTATTTAATCGGGCAATAAACAGATATTTCTCACCACCATTAGCTAGAATATGTTCCTATCTTCAAAACGATACCAAGAACACTCACAACGGATAACCGAGTTAAAAGTTATGCAAGAAACAAAATGGATATTCTGCTATATTCGCATTGCGAAGAAGCCAACGAATGCTCACTACTTCATTCGCAGTGCAAAGCGTCCAGCGAACGCCTAGGCAACACTCGTTCGCTGCCCCATTTGCAGTGCGAACGCTGGCGAACCAAGGCAGTGGCAAAAACAACGTAAGGTTCGCAGGGCGAACCATTGGCGAACGTTCGCTACTTTACTCGCAGTGCGAAGCTGCCAGCGAGCCCACGATTTCCCCTTCACTGGGGGATTCGCAGTGCGAATATGGGAAATGCAGAAATTCCATCAGCGTAACAGCTGATCTCCCATGGTTCCAAAACCCCACCAAAACATATCCAACCATCCCACAATCGAACATAAATGATTCTACACTCCTATAACTCATACTACTCAGTTTATAACACATTTTAACCGTTAATTTCCAAGATTTTGCAATTAATCCAATTCTCTTACAACCCTAACCTAGGTCTTAGAATCCAAGAAAAATCTAAAACAAAAGCATCTATCTAGAACCCACCTTGAATAGATGAAGATGGTGAAGATTGAAGATGATTGGATGAAGATTTGATGGTGTTCTTGATCTTGAGCTTTCCTCTTTTTCTCTTCCTTTCCTTCTCTTTTCTTTCTCTCCACTTCTTTCTATCTTTTTCTCCCTTTGCTTCTAAAGAGGAAACTGAGTGGAAAAGGAAATGATATAGTAAAGCATCATCAAATATCAACACTACCAATTGTCCAAAAAGTCTCTAAAGTCCAAATATTTAAATAACCCAGAGTCAGATAATATTAATTGGATTTACTCTAAATCCGACAGTTACCCTAATTATCTCTGCAGATAATTTATCAGAGCACACTGGGACTCAGTTGATCATAACTAATATTATCCAGAGCAAAATAATTTACGGGGTATTACATAGTAGGCTTAAGAACCTAAATAAAAATATAACAAATTATACAAAGATGTTTTTAACTTAATAATTCTCAATTCCAAACAACATCTAAACTAAGAATTTGAAAAAAAAAAATAGTTGAACCAACCTCACTACATAGCGCCAACCACCACTGAATCCAAGAATAATCTACAAGTATGATGCAAACATAAGTGCACCTTGCGTCGCACGCATAATCCAATAAAATCTATGCACATTGATAACTAAATCAGTTTGATTAACTAAAAAACAAATTAATGGAAAATACAAGGAGCTACGTTGTGAACCAACCTCAGTTGGATCCAAAATCTCATGGTATCTACCCGCCAATACGACTGAAAGGGTGGTTGACACATATATATGTGAAGCCCCAATGACCACCGGTAGACGGGTCCCAAAAAACTATGTAGCAATGTGTTTGTTCTCGCGACAAACAACAAACTCTGAATTACCACCGCCTTTTTCTTTCTATTTAAGGAAAAGTTAAGTTAAAAACATTATTAGAATTTAAAAAAAATATGACCGCAAAGCGATCTAGGACTAAAATATGTTGGTCCCCTCTCCTCACATGAGGAAGGTACAACTCAAAGAAACAACTGTGCTTTAGAATATAAGTGTGAAATATGACAGAAATAAAGTAAAGGAAACAATAAAAACTCATCTGGGTAAATATCAACAAAACTACAAGCTCAGGTAATCCAATCTCGACACATCGTGCAAGCTGAGAGTTAAAAATCACAATTAAAAAATTTGAATCATAGAAACTACAATTTGTGAATGTATGAAAAACATAGCGATCATGTTGTAAAAATAAGACCATACCATAGGAAAACTGAATCGTTGTAGTCCAAACCCCGATAGCGCAACTAAAGGAACTGCAGATAGTGGGCTTAAGAACCTAAATAAAAATATAACAAATTATACAAAGATGTTTTTAACTTAATAATTCTCAAAATCCATATAACATCTAAACTAAGAATTTGAAAAAAAATAGTTGAACCAACCTCACTACATAGCGCCAACCACCACTGAATCCAAGAATGATCTACAAGGATGATGCAAACATAAGTGCACCTTGCGTCGCATGCATAATCCTATAAAATCTATGCACATTGATAACCAAATCAGTTTGATTAACTAAAAAACAAATTAATGGAAAATACAAGGAGCTATGTTGTGAACCAACCTCAGTTGGATGCAAAATTTCATGGTATCTACCCACCAATACGACTGAAAGGGTGGTTGACACATATATATGTTAAGCCCCAATGACCACCGGTAGACGGGTCCCAAAAAAACCATGTAGCAATGTGTTTGTTCTCGCGACAAACAACAAACTCTGAATTACCATCGCCTTTTTCTTTCTATTTAAGGAAAAGTTAAGTTAAAAACATTATTAGAATTAAAAAAAAAAATATGACCGCAAAGCGATCTAGGATTAAAATCTGTTGGTCCCCTCTCCTCACATGAGGAAGGTACAACTCAAAGAAACAACCGTGCTTTAGAATATAAGTGTGAAAGATGACAGAAATAAAGTAAAGGAAACAATAAAAACTCACCTAGGTAAATAAAAAAAAAACTACAAGCTCTGGTAATCCAATCTCGACACATCGTGCAAGCTGAGATTTAAAAGTCACAATTAAAAAAATAGAATCATAGAAACTACAATTTGTGAATGTATGAAAAACATAGCGATCTTGTTGTAAAAATAAGACCATACTATAGGAAAACTGAATCGTTGTAGTCCAAACCCCGATAGCGCAACTAAAGGAACTGCAGATAGTGGGCTTAAGAACCTAAATAAAAATATAACAAATTGTACAAAGATGTTTTTAACTTAATAATTCTCAAAATCCATACAGCATCTAAACTAAGACTTTGAAGAAAAAAAATAGTTGAACCAACCTCACTACATAGCGCCAACCACCACTGAATCCAAGAATGATCTACAATGATGATGCAAATGTAAGTGCACCTTGCGTCGCACGCATAATCCAATAAAATCTATGCACATTGATAACCAAATCAGTTTGATAAACTAAAAAACAAATTAATGGAAAATACAAGGAGCTATGTTGTGAACTAACCTCAGTTGGATCCAAAATCTCATGGTATCTACCCGTCAATACGACTGTAATGCCCTGTATAATATATGTCTAGAATAATACAATACACGCATTTTATTTGGTACTGACGCATCAAAAGTGCCTAATGGCATAGTTCACATACTTGTCCATTCTAAAAACACAAATACAATCTATGGCACAAGTCATGGAAACTAGCCAAAGAAAATAAAATCTAAGAATGTACAATATTCCTCATTGTACAAGAACAATAAAATACACAGCGGAAAACTAATGCTGAGCTTCTCTTGAAACATCCAAGCATAACTCCACTTGTAAAACAAACCTGCAAGTACCTGTGATGTAAACAACAACAGTGGGGTGAGATACATCAAATCTCAGTGAGTTCCCTATCCTAAAGTCCTCTCGGCTTTACAAGGTTCTAACAATCCTAACTCAAGTCAAGGGGAAGGGAAATGACTTTGAGTTCACAATCTCACACTATATGGAAACATGTTCATGAGTTCATCAACTCAAAATATCACTAATCGATAACCACGCCAAGGCATCCCCTATTCCCGTCCTCTTCTACGTCTAGAAGTCGACCCGGGTCATGGATCCTTGCAACCTACTTGACATACGAATGGATTCGGGTTCTACGGGCCATAAACCGTTATGAACCGTCACTTCACACGGGCCATTAACCGTCACAAGCATACGCTCCCAGAGCGCCATTCGTACTGCACGCGGGAATCAAACCTGCCAAGTAGTCATGCATATGTTTCAGAGGAGCTCGAGACCCATGAAACGCAACTCAAAGAACCGGTTACGATTACGTGATCACACGCACAAACGTGATTGTATTCGACAATCACAAGGCCACAATGCCTTAAGGCCACAATTGCCTTTTCTCAAAGAACACAAAGGTTCACACACATGTTCCATACTAGTGTCTCACTCGCCTCTAGACCATTACTCGGCAAGGATACACATCTACATCGAATGCACGAGCATCGCCATCTAGATTATTTATCAATCATAATCACAACCTAGAATCATATCATTAGGTTTGGGGTAAGTTTCCTCACTCTTCCTAATTCATTTTAACATGCATATTCTCTCATTCACAGTTCACAATTAAATAGACATGGTATAACACACTGTACACAAGTAAAACATATAATAGCATAACATGTCAAACATAATCACATTATAGTTCATATACGTTTTAAGGCACACAAGCCACTACTATCCTCTACCAAGCATCCTTGGTTAAATCATGGTCTCACATCACCATTCACTACCTTATTGGATTATCTTTCCAAAGGCTTTGGACTCGTATCAATCAGATTCCCGATCCTTGAGTTTTGGTGGAAACAAAACCACATACATTACATTTCCATATTTATCTTATCAATCCATGGCACACAACCATGTTTCTATTCCACTATCATAAAGAGAATAAAATTAGCTTCCCAACGCTTCGAACGGGGACCAAAACGGACTTACGGTTCAAAAGATACGCCCGTTTCAATTTTCATTTTTCTGCCAACAGCAGTGGTAATCGATTACTCACATTTGGGTAATCGATTACTTGCCCAAAAATAGCCCAGAAACGTCATTTTTTAAAGGGTAATCGATTAGCACATATGCTGTAATCGGTTACTGCGTAATAGAAGCTAGAAAATCACATTTTTCTTCATTCTAAACCATTCTAACACATACCTAAACATATTGGGGCATCAAAACAATTATCGACAGATGATTCTACACATATAGTGGTCATACTACACAATTTATACCGCGTTTCGTCCGTTAGATTTCATTGATTAACCAATTAATCATTTTCTCACAATTTCTAACCTAAGTTCTAAACTTAGTTCTAGAACTTAAAGTGTCTAACTAGAACCCACCTGGTAACCGAAGAGGAGTTTGAAGAAGATGTTGATGATGATCCAAGGGTTTCCTTCCCTCTTTCGCCACTTTCTCTCTTTCTCTTCTTTCTCTCCATTTCCTCTTTTCTTCTTACTATCTTCTTCTTGTTTTCTTTCTTTTTCCTTTCTTAACATATATATATATATAAACTTTATTATATACATAATCCGATAGGGTAAAATATCTCCGATTGATATTTTATCGTCTCAACCCAATTTGATCAATTATTAGAGTTACTTTAAAATTCTTTCTTGAATTAAAATAATTGATCTCTTCAGAGTTCATCAGTTGCTCTATTGATCCCAATTGATAATACTTAAAGTACTTATAGGATTCCATTAATCCAATTTACTAAAAATAGAGCACACAAAAGCTTATCTGATCTCATCTGATATCCAATTGAGCATTTAAATAATACGGGGTATTACACTCTCCCCCCCCTTAAATTGAAATTCGCCCCCGAATTTCCTCTAATCCACAATAACCGCAACTTGCATTATTGTCTTAGATTCATTCTTAACTTTACTTCTGTTACAATCTCTGACGTATCCATAATCCAACTTGACTTCGGAGACCACATTTTTAAATTTCACGAATTATCAAACTTCACGTCTTTATTCATACTCTTATTCCAATATCGAGTTAATTTCTAACTTTTCGTTTCCTCAATTCGTCTGTTGTTCCATAAAAGACTTGGTCGAATCCTACCTCAGAAGGAGTGTACCATTCTACATTCCTCTACCGAGTCACCAACCAAACTTTAACACCTTATCTCGGTTCAGGGTAACAACCACTCATCAAATCCTCATGAGGTTATTCGGTGATTCCTTAACTTCTTACAATTACCGCCAACTATTCCTCTGTAAATCCTTCAACGTTCTAAATCACTCCACAATTAGTCAAACGTCTTCTTTACCAATTTCCTCTGGTCTGATACTATACACGGTACTCAGTAAATCTGACATTTCCTTTCCTTCGTGTCACACCAAAAGGTAACACACTTAGAACAAGATCTCCTTACTTCCACACTTGCAAGTAACAATCATTCTAATCCTTATTAGTCTGACTGAACTCTTCATCTGTCACCTTCCACTGTGCAACTCAACTCCTAACAGTAGAACACTACGAATTCTCGAGCACTGTCAATTAGCTAACCGTCCACGGAGAAACACACTTATCCACTGGGATCCTTACTAACCAACGGTACAAAACTTACTGACGTCCTATGGTAGAACAATTTCCTCACCGACACACAATCATAACATATACAACTCCAAATCCATTCTAAACTCGAATCCATATCCAAAATAGTTTAACAACCTTCGGTTCGGGCTACCACATCCCAAATCGATTCTTCTTACGGGGTTCTGACTCACTCAAGGTTTCTTGATGACTTCGAGATCTCAACCAATAACAACGTAACACCAACATAGGACCATAATCCTATGTGAGTCACCACTTATCAAAACTTAAACCATTCAAAGCAAAATTGTGAGTTTTCCATACCACTCACCAATTCACAACAACACTCTACACGCACATACGTTGTCGAAGTCTATACCATGCTTCCCAATTAAATCCTCATCTCTCCATCGTTTTATCCATAATGATCCAAGTTACATACTTAACTTCGGAACGCCCAATTCTTACTCGTACTTGGAAAGATAACTTTCAAATTTCCTTCTCTGGGTAAACACAACTGTACACAACTCTTACGGAGTCCAAAACCAAAACCATGAACTCACGGAAGATAACACTTATTAAATTCTGACCAACCGCTCATACCTGATTAACACCATTTTTAAACACCGAAATATTCCTTACGGGGTCAACACTTCGTGAGTATTCTCTAACTCCACCCTCAAGGATTTCTCATACTCAACACAAACTCACAAGATTACTTCCTCAAACGTCAACTCCCTTGTCGCCTAAACAAATGGCCCACTATGTAACACCCTTCCAGAAGTTCTAATTTTCAACCACGACTACGTCTTTCATTTACTTGGAATTCCGCTTTACATTCACACAAAACTCGCCACTCAGATCAACATAAGGTAACAAAACGCAGATGATGGTTCCTAAGGGATTTCACAATTTACACACATGTTAATCGATTAACCCTTTGAGTTAATCGGTTAACTCCTCAAAATTCAGTGCAAAACGCCATCCTTGCACGTGTTAATCGGTTAACCCCATTGGTTAATCGGTTAACAGTGCTGCAAAAAATCAAAAATCAGTTTTCCTCTTTATTCAAAGCCATCCATACTCGACCCATCCATCCGATTTGTTCTAAGTTGAAATGTCATTTTCCAACTCGTGGCTCCTTAACTTGTATAACATCACCAACCATGCTCCACTCAAGGTAAAACAGAACAAAGTTAAAGCGTGCAGATTACCCACTCCAACCAAGTGACAAGGTAAAATTTCAATTTCCGACGCAGTCACACGACAACACCTCAACGGGGTAGTTCGTTCTCTGCTTATATAACTACTCTAGATGAAAGCCGATAATGACGAAATTATAGCGTTTCAACCACCACTCATACTTGATTCGTCCATAAGCAAAATCCAACACACAACCATCACGCGGTACTACGAAAATGATGGACATCTCATGTCAAGCATACAACCTTGTTCTCTCACTTGAATTCCTTGGTGAAATTAAAACAACAAAGTTCTTAGTTCAACAAAAGGTAGATTCCGAATATTCTGATTATTCACAACTACAGAAGTTCTCTATACTTGAAAATAGATCGGGGCAATGCATCCTCTTGAAGAACCTTTCCATACAACGTACACACTAATTAGAATTTCTTACCCTTCACTATCCATTATACATCCCACATACACCAAATTACTTATTGGAAGATCCACAACCGACAATTCCAATCAACTATTTACAAAAACCTTCCGGTATAAATCGTTCCATGATTTACACTTAGTCCATAATAAATCTTGGTTTGCTTCTCGTTGTTTACCGCACACTTACTTCCTAAAATACAATACTCCTGCTTCACAAGGTACGTCCCTTCACAGTTGTCTCAAGAATAAGAATCCCTCACGTACTCTTGTGACCAAGGGGCTACCACTACGCTCGTTCTTAATACCAAGGTGTAACTTTCTCATAACCGTACTGTTAATACCGTTCATTCCACATAATCGAATAAAATCCACCTCACAAACAATATTTTCACTTTCCATAGCATAGAACACTTTCATAGCTTCATATCGATATAAAGAACGCTTAAATCGGACACCCGAGTCAAAAGATATGAAGTTTTGAAGAAAGGAAAATCATTCAAAAACTGCCAGATTCGCCTGGCGGTTAAGAATTTCGCCTGGCGAATCCCCCTTCGCCAGCACTTCGCCCGACGAACATGCGGTGAATCCTCATTCCATAAAATCCCAAAAGTTCCAGTAGCTACACAAGTTCTGTTTCTTCATTTTCGCCTGGCGACTAAGTAATTCGCCTGGCGAATTCCTCTTCGCCAGCTCTTCGCCTGGCGAACCAATGGCTAGACCCCATTTGCCTGGCGATTTCCTGATTCGCTTGGCGAATCACACCAGAAGCAGAATTTTCTGCTGTGTTTTCCATGGTCTCCACACTATAAGGTCCAACTTTTCCAAACCAAAACACTTTCAAATTCCAAATTGGTCTCTCATCGAATACAGAAAATCCTGATGTACTATCTCGAACTTAATCTCTCTACATAACTGAATATACCCAATTTATCTCCTACTCTTTATCCGGCGTATACTTATTCCACTTGAAGCACGTCAACACATCCGGGTGTTCCTCCTCACACTTATCTACTACTTTAGGTTCCCATAAAAGCCGAACTTCCTTAACTCTCAACTTTTAACCAGTCAGAAGATATTGTTCCGAACGCATTCCTTAAGGTACTCTCGTCCATTCAAGATACTATAACGACCATAGAAATTGAAGCACCAAATACTATCTCACTTCCGGACCCTACGCCACGCGTTCCACAAAACAACTTTTCTTTTTCCACGGAATGAGATTACTTGAAATCCTTATCCACACTAGTGGTCAATCCATCTCTACTTGCGATTTTTTCGTATTCCTTGATACCTTAACCAATCGTCCGCTAAAGATCCTTAACCTTAAGACTCCCTAACTTCCGAAGGATTGCTTGAGCAACACACCACTCCTTAATTCCATGCTACCCAAGCATAACTTCTACTAAACCTTCAACTGAGCTGACCAAACTCCACACTACTAACTCTTGGCTTGAGCCTACCCTCACAGCACAAGTTCCAACAGCACTTCGGAGTCCTCGCGGTCGCTCAACCATGATTCTACCTATCACATACATAGTATTAGGTTGATCAGGCCCAACACTACATAGTATGATATTAAGTTTCATGATGGCAAGACACACTTAAGAGGCAGGAATAGATTTACTTATGATGTTTCAAGGCTAGGTCGAGGATACAACCTGCTCTGATACCAACTGTAATGCCCTGTATAATATATGTCTAGAATAATACAATACACGCATTTTGTTTGGTACTGACGCATCAAAAGTGCCTAATGGCATAGTTCACATACTTGTCCATTCTAAAAACACAAATACAATCTATGGCACAAGTCATGGAAACTAGCCAAAGAAAATAAAATCTAAGAATGTACAATATTCCTCATTGTACAAGAACAATAAAATACACAACGGAAAACTAATACTGAGCTTCTCTTAAAACATCCAAGCATAACTCCACTTGTAAAACAAACCTGCAAGTACCTCTGATGTAAACAACAACAGTGGGGTGAGATACATCAAATCTCAGTGAGTTCCCTATCCTAAAGTCCTCTAGACTTTACAAGGTTCTAACAATCCTAACTCAAGTCAAGGGGAAGGGAAATGACTTTGAGTTCACAATCTCACACTATATGGAAACATGTTCATGAGTTCATCAACTCAAAATATCACTAATCGATAACCACGCCAAGGCATCCCCTATTCCCGTCCTCTTCTACGTCTAGAAGTCGACCCGGGTCATGGATCCTTGCAACCTACTTGACATACGAATGGATTCGGGTTCTACGGGCCATAAACCGTTATGAACCGTCACTTCACATGGGCCATTAACCGTCACAAGCATACGCTCCCAGAGCGCCATTCGTACTGCACGCGGGAATCAAACCTGCCAAGTAGTCATGCATATGTTTCATAGGAGCTCGAGACCCATGAAACGCAACTCAAAGAACCGGCTACGATTACGTGATCACACGCACAAACGTGATTGTATTCGACAATCACAAGGCCATAATGCCTTAAGGCCACAATTGCCTTTTCTCAAAGAACACAAAGGTTCACACACATGTTCCATACTAGTGTCTCACTCTCCTCTAGACCATTACTCGGCAAGGATACACATCTACATCGAATGCACGAGCATCGCCATCTAGATTATTTATCAATCATAATCACAACCTAGAATCATATCATTAGGTTTGGGGTAGGTTTCCTCACTCTTCCTAATTCATTTTAACATGCATATTCTCTCATTCACAGTTCACAATTAAATAGACATGGTATAACACACTGTACACAAGTAAAACATATAATAGCATAACATGTCAAACATAATCACATTATAGTTCATACACGTTTTAAGGCACACAAGCCACTACTATCCTCTACCAAGCATCATTGGTTAAATCATGGTCTCACATCACCATTCACTACCTTATTGGATTATCTTTCCAAAGGCTTTGGACTCGTATCAATTGGATTCCCGATCCTTGAGTTTTGGTGGAAACAAAACCACATACATTACATTTCCATATTTATCTTATCAATCCATGGCACACAACCATGTTTCTATTCCACTATCATAAAGAGGATAAAATTAGCTTCCCAACGCTTCGAACGGGGACCAAAACGGACTTGCGGTTCAAAAGATACGCCCGTTTCAATTTTCATTTTTCTGCCAACAGCAGTGGTAATCGATTACTCACATTTGGGTAATCGATTACTTGCCCAAAAATAGCCCAGAAACGTCATTTTTCAAAGGGTAATCGATTAGCACATATGCTGTAATCGGTTACTGCGTAACAGAACCCAGAAAATCACATTTTTCTTCATTCTAAACCATTCTAACACATACCTAAACATATTGGGACATCAAAACAATTATCAACAGATGATTCTACACATATAGTGGTCATACTACACAATTTATACCGCGTTTCATCCGTTAGATTTCATTGATTAACCAATTAATCATTTTCTCACAATTTCTAACCTAAGTTCTAAACTTAGTTCTAGAACTTAAAGTGTCTAACTAGAACCCACCTGGTAACCGAAGAGGAGTTTGAAGAAGATGTCGATGATGATCCATGGGTTTCCTTCCCTCTTTCTCCACTTTCTCTCTTTCTCTTCTTTCTCTCCATTTCCTCTTTTCTTCTTACTATCTTCTTCTTCTTTTCTTTCTTTTTCCTTTCTTAACATATATATATATATATATATATATATATAAACTTTATTATATAACATAATCCGATAGAGTAAAATATCTCCGATTGATATTTTATCGTCTCAACCCAATTTGATCAATTATTAGAGTTACTTTAAAATTCTTTCTTGAATTAAAATAATTGATCTCTTCAGAGTTCATCAGTTGCTCTATTGATCCCAATTGATAATACTTAAAGTACTTATAGGATTCCATTAATCCAATTTACTAAAGATAGAGCACACAAAAGCTTATCTGATCTCATCTGATATCCAATTGAGCATTTAAATAATACGGGGTATTACAACGACTGAAAGGGTGGTTGACACATATATATGTGAAGCCCCAATGACCCCCGGTAGACGGGTCCCAAAAAAACTATGTAGCAATGTGTTTGTTCTCGCGACAAAAACAACAAACTCTGAATTACCATCGCCTTTTTCTTTCTATTTAAGGAAAAGTTAAGTTAAAAACATTATTAGAATTAACAAAAAAATCAAATAGTATCATCACTAAAACAATAAAAGCTTACATCTCCTCCTCCCATCTGAGGAACTAGTATAGACGGTACGAGAACTGTCTGGCCTAACATCACCAGATATGGATGAAAATCGTGTACTATAGCTTCGCCTAAAATGTAAATAAGATAAAAAAATTTGTTTTGCCAAAATATTTATTATTTTTAAATGAAAGACACATTTTTAAAATAAAACAAAATTGTTGTACCAAAATTTTTTTACATCAATAATATATATTTCAATTTTCTATATATTATGTTTAAAAAAATTGTATTTAAAATTAAAAAAAATTCAAATATATGCAATAATTTAGTTTTATAAATATCAACTAATAACATATTATTTGAAAATATTATCTTAATTGTATAAATAAATATTAGTAACATAAATAAATACATTTTATATAAGTATTATTGTAAATATCTATTTCAAGGATATCCATATTAGTACCCGTGTGTTCGTCCAGGTACTGGTGTCGTACATATGCTTTTATTCTTAAAATGTAATAAAAATGTAAATAAGAAAAACAAAATTGTTTTACCAAAATAGTTTATTATTTTTAAAATAAAGACATATTTTTAAAATAAAAACAAAATTGTTTCACATCAATAATATATATTTCAATTTTTCATATATTATGTTTAAAAAAATTGTATCTTAAATTAAAAATAAAATTTCAAATATAAGCAATCATTTAGTTTTATAAATTTCAACTAATAGCATAGTATTTGAAAATATTATTTTAATTGTATAAATAAATATTAGTAACAGAAATAAATACATTTTTTATAAGTATTATTACAAATATCTATTTCGTGAGATACCCATATCAGTACCCGGGTATTTGAAATATCAAACAATATGTAGCTTCTAAACTAGTGTGGTACGCAAACATGGAATTGGACATATTTTTTCTAAGGGAAAAAGTACTGAACAATAGTATGGTTGTACAACATATCCCTGCAGTGGATCAATATGTTGATGCACTCACAAAACCCTTGTCTGCTCTCACGTTTTTGCAACTCATAGATAAGCTTCAAGTTCAAGACAAGTCATCCCTTGCACAGGGAGGATCATGCATTTGAAGGGGAGATATTAGAGTAAATAGTTAGAATATAGCAATTGAGTTGCGTCAGCATGTTACTAACTCTATAACAGAATGTGTTGACTCAACACATTCTAAACTGAACTATATAAGAACAGTCCCCCCTTTTTTGTAATTAGATTTATTAATAAAAAATTTATTTAGAAACTCAATGAACACACTTTATCACTCTCATCTTATCGAACTCTATTACCAAACACACACGCCACTACATGTGTGCATCGGTATGCAACAAGAATCCATTTTTCCGTAAATAGTCATTCTAAGAATATTTTGTATCTATTATATTTCCTAATGTGAATTTTAAAACATATATGTTACTTATTTTGACATACCAAATATAATTGTCCTCTATCACAAAAATATAACATCATCCTTACTAAGATACCCCATCAATGAATCCCGCACGATCAGTCCTACACGTATGTAATTTCTTGTAGGCTCCGGCGACTGTGAGAATGTGTCCAAATGTCTATACGACCACGGACGAGAATATGACCGCAAAGCAATCTAGGACTAAAATATGTTGGTCCCCTCTCCTCACACGAGGAAGGTACAGCTCAAAGAAACAACCGTGCTATAGAATATAAGTGTGAAATATGACAGAAATAAAGTAAAGGAAACAATAAAAACTCACCTGGATAAATATCAACAAAACTACAAGCTCAGGTAATCCAATCTTGACACATCGTGCAAGCTGCGATTTAAAAGTCACAATTAAAAAAATTGAATCATAGAAACTATAATTTGTGAAGGTATGAAAAACATAGCGATCTTGTTGTAAAAATAAGACCATACCGTAGGAAAACTGAATCGTTGTAGTCAAAACCCCGATAGCGCAACTAAAGGAACTGCAGATAGTGGGCTTAAGAACCTAAATAAAAATATAACAAATTATACAAAGATGTTTTTAACTTAATAATTCTCAAAATCCATACAACATCTAAACTAAGAATTTGAAGAAAAAAATAGTTGAACCAACCTCACTACATAGCGCCAACCACCACTGAATCCAAGAATGATCTACAAGGATGATGCAAACATAAGTGCACCTTGTGTCGCACGCATAATCGTATAAAATCTATGCACATTGATAACCAAATCAGTTTGATTAACTAAAAAACAAATTAATGGAAAATACAAGGAGCTATGTTGTGATCCAACCTCAGTTGGATCCAAAATCTCATGGTATCTACCTGTCAATACGACTGAAAGGGTGGTTGACACATATATATGCGAAGCCCCAATGACCACCGGTAGACGGGTCCCAAAAAAACTATGTAGCAATGTGTTTGTTCTAGCGACAAATAACAAACTCTGAATTACCATCGCCTTTTTCTATATATTTAAGGAAAAGTTAAGTTAAAAACATTATTAGAATTTAAAAAAAATAAGACCGCAAAGCGATCTAGGACTAAAATATGTTGGTCCCCTCTCCTCACATGATGAAGGTACAACTCAAAGAAACAACCGTGCTATAGAATATAAGTGTGAAATATGACAGAAATAAAGTAAAGGAAACAATAAAAACTCATCTGGGTAAATATCAACAAAACTACAAGCTCAGGTAATCCAATCTCGACACATCGTGCTAGATGAGATTTAAAAGTCACAATTAAAAAAATTGAATCATAGATACTACAATTTGTGAATGTATGAAAAACATAACGATCTTGTTGTAAATATAAGACCATACCATAGGAAAACTGAATCGTTGTAGTCCTAACCCTGATAGCGCAACTAAAGGAACTGCAGAGAGTGGGCTTAAGAACCTAAATAAAAATATAACAAATTATAAAAAGATGTTTTTAACTTAATAATTCTCAAAATCCATACAACATCTAAACTAAGAATTTGAAAAAAAAAATAGTTGAACCAACCTCACTACATAGCGCCAACCACCACTGAATCCAAGAATGATCTACAAGGATGATGCAAACATAAGTGCACCTTGCGTTACACGCATAATCCTATAAAATCTATGCACATTCATAACCAAATCAGTTTGATTAACTAAAAAATAAATTAATGGAAAATACAAGGAGCTATGTTGTAAACCAACCTCAGTTGGATCCAAAATCTCATGGTATCTACCCGCCAATACGACTGAAACGATGGTTGACACATATATATGTGAAGCCCCAATGACCGCCGGTAGACGGGTCCCAAAAAAACTATGTAGCAATGTGTTTGTTCTCGCGACAGACAACAAACTCTGAATTACCATCGCCTTTTTCTTTCTATTTAAGGAAAAGTTAAGTTAAAAGCATTATTAGAATTAAAAAAAATATGACCGCAAAGCGATCTAGGACAAAAATATGTTGGTCCCCTATCCTCACATGAGGAAGGTACAGCTCAAAGAAACAACCGTGCTTTAGAATATAAGTGTGAAATATGACATAAATAAAGTAAAGGAAACAATAAAAACTCATCTGGGTAAATATCAACAAAACTACAAGCTCAGGTAATCCAATCTCGACACATCGTGCAAGCTGAGATTTAAAAATCAAAATTAAAAAAATTCAATCATAGAAACTACAATTTGTGAATTTATGAAAAACATAGTGATCATGTTGTAAAAACAAGACCATACCATAGGAAAACTGAATCGTTGTAATCCAAACCCCGATAGCGCAACTAAAGGAACTACAGATAATGGGCTTAAGAACCTAAATAAAAATATAACAAATTATACAAAGATGTTTTTAACTTAATAATTCTCAATTCCATACAACATCTAAACTAAGAATTTGAAAAAAAAATAGTTGAACCAACCTCACTACATAGCGCCAACCACCACTGAATCCAAGAATGATCTACAAGGATGATGCAAACATAAGTGCACCTTGCGTCACACGCATAATCCTATAAAATCTATGCACATTGATAAACAAATCAGTTTGATTAACTAAAAAACAAATTAATGGAAAATACAAGGAGCTATGTTGTGAACCAACCTCAGTTGGATCCAAAATCTCATGGTATCTACCCGCCAATACGACTGAAAGGGTGGTCGACACATATATATGTGAAGCCCCAATGACCACCGGTAGACGGGTCCCAAAAAAACTATGTAACAATGTGTTTGTTCTCGCGACAAACAACAAACTCTGAATTACCATCGCCTTTTTCTTTCACTTTAAGGAAAAGTTAAGTTAAAAACATAAGAATTAAAAAAAATATGATCGCAAAGCGATCTAAGACTAAAATATGTTGGTCTCCTCTCCTCACATGAGGAAGGTACAGCTCAAAGAAACAACCGTGCTTTAGAATATAAGTGTGAAATATGACATAAATAAAGTAAAGGAAACAATAAAAACTCATCTGGGTAAATATCAACAAAACTACAAGCTCAGGTAATCCAATCTCGACACATCGTGCAAGCTGAGATTTAAAAGTCACAATTAAAAAAATTGAATCATAGAAACTACAATTAGTGAATGTATGAAAAACATAGCGATCTTGTTGTAAAAATAAGACCATACCATAGGAAAACTGAATCGTTGTAGTCCAAACCCCGATAGCGCAACTAAAGGAATTGCAGATAGTGGGCTTAACGACCTAAATAAAAATATAAAAAATTATAGAAAGATGTT
Organism: Lathyrus tuberosus; assembly: GCA_022829125.1. Classification (NCBI taxonomy): domain Eukaryota; kingdom Viridiplantae; phylum Streptophyta; class Magnoliopsida; order Fabales; family Fabaceae; genus Lathyrus; species Lathyrus tuberosus. The sequence continues at coordinate 15,694,303 of JALAZF010000029.1, forward strand.
TTTAACTTAATAATTCTCAAAATCCAAACAACATCTAAACTAAGAATTTGAAAAAAAAATAGTTGAACCAACCTCACTACATAGCGCCAACCACCACTGAATCCAAGCATGATCTACAAGGATGTTGCAAACATAATTGCACCTTGAGTCGCACGCATAATCCTATAAAATCTATGCACATTGATAACCAAATCAGTTTGATTAACTAAAAAACAAATTAATGGAAAATACAATGAGCTATGTTGTGAACCAACCTCAGTTGGATCCAAAATCTCATGATATCTACCCGCCAATACGACAGAAAGGGTGGTTGACACATATATATGTGAAGCCCCAATGACCTCCGGTAGACGGGTCCCAAAAAAACTATGTAGCAATTTGTTTGTTCTCGCGACAAACATCAAACTCTGAATTACCATCTCCTTTTTCTTTCTATTTAAGGAAAAGTTAAGTTAAAAACATTATTAGAATTAAAAGAAAAATATGACAGCAAAGCGATCTAGGATTAAAATATTTTGGTCCCCTCTCCTCACATGAGGAAGGTACAGCTCAAAGAAAACACCGTGCTTTAGAATATAAGTGTGAAATATGACAGAAATAAAGTAAAGGAAACAATAAAAATTCATCTGGGTAAATATCAACAAAACTACAAGCTCAGGTAATCCAATCTCGACACATCGTGCAAGCTGAGATTTAAAAATCAAAATTAAAAAAATTGAATCATATAAACTACAATTTGTGAATGTATGAAAAACATAGCGATCATGTTGTAAAAACAAGACCATACCATAGGAAAACTGAATCGTTGTAGTCCAAACCCCGATAGCGTAACTAAAGGAACTGCAGATAATGGGCTTAAGAACCTAAATAAAAATATAACAAATTATACAAAGATGTTTTTAACTTAATAATTCTCAAAATCCATACAACATCTAAACTAAGAATTTGAAAAAAAAAAGTTGAACTAACCTCACTACATAGCGCCAACCACCACTGAATCCAAGAATGATCTACAAGGATGATGCAAACATAAGTGCACCTTGTGTCGCATGCATAATCCTATAAAATCTATGCACATTGATAACCAAATCAGTTTGATTAACTAAAAAACAAATTAATGGAAAATACAAGGAGCTATGTTGTGAACAAACCTCAGTTGGATGCAAAATCTCATGGTATCTACCCGCCAATACGACTTAAAGGGTGGTTGACACATATATTTATGTGAAGCCCCAATGACCACCGGTAGACGGATCCCAAAAAAACCATGTAGCAATGTGTTTGTTCTCGCGACAAACAACAAACTCTGAATTACCATCGCCTTTTTCTTTCTATTTAAGGAAAAGTTAAGTTAAAAACATTATTAGAATTAAAAAAAATATGACCGCAAAGCGATCTAGGACTAAAATATGTTGGTCCCCTCTCCTCTCATGAGGAAGGTACAGCTCAAAGAAACAACCATGCTTTAGAATATAAGTGTGAAATATGACAGAAATAAAGTAAAGGAAACAATAAAAACTCATCTGGGTAAATATCAACAAAACTACAAGCTCAGGTAATCCAATCTCAACACACCGGGCAAGCTGAGATTTAAAAATCACAATTAAAAAAATTGAATCATAGAAACTATAATTTGTGAATGTATGAAAAACATAGCGATCATGTTTACAAAATAAGACCATACCATAGGAAAACTGAATCGTTGTAGTCCAAACCCCGATAGCGCAACTAAAGGAACTGCAGATAGTGGGCTTAAGAACCTAAATAAAAATATAACAAATTATACAAAGATGTTTTTAACTTAATAATTCTCAAAATCCATACAACATCTAAACTAAGAATTTGAAAAAAAAAAGTTGAACTAACCTCACTACATAGCGCCAACCACCACTGAATCCAAGAATGATCTACAAGGATGATGCAAATATAAGTGCACCTTGTGTCGCATGCATAATCCTATAAAATCTATGCACATTGATAACCAAATCAGTTTGATTAACTAAAAAACAAATTAATGGAAAATACAAGGAGCTATGTTGTGAACAAACCTCAGTTGGATGCAAAATCTCATGGTATCTACCCGCCAATACGACTGAAAGGGTGGTTGACACATATATTTATGTGAAGCCCCAATGACCACCGGTAGACGGATCCCAAAAAAACCATGTAGCAATGTGTTTGTTCTCGCGACAAACAACAAACTCTGAATTACCATCGCCTTTTTCTTTCTATTTAAGGAAAAGTTAAGTTAAAAACATTATTAGAATTAAAAAAAATATGACCGCAAAGCGATCTAGGACTAAAATATGTTGGTCCCCTCTCCTCTCATGAGGAAGGTACAGCTCAAAGAAACAACCATGCTTTAGAATATAAGTGTGAAATATGACAGAAATAAAGTAAAGGAAACAATAAAAACTCATCTGGGTAAATATCAACAAAACTACAAGCTCAGGTAATCCAATCTCAACACATCGGGCAAGCTGAGATTTAAAAATCACAATTAAAAAAATTGAATCATAGAAACTATAATTTGTGAATGTATGAAAAACATAGCGATCATGTTTACAAAATAAGACCATACCATAGGAAAACTGAATCGTTGTAGTCCAAACCCCGATAGCGCAACTAAAGGAACTGCAGATAGTGGGCTTAAGAACCTAAATAAAAATATAACAAATTATACAAAGATGTTTTTAACTTAATAATTCTCAAAATCCATACAACATCTAAACTAAGAATTTGAAAAAAAAAAAAGTTGAACGAACCTCACTACATAGCTACAACCATCACTGAATCCAAGAATGATCTACAAGGATGGTGCAAACATAAGTGCACCTTGTGTCGCATGCATAATCCTATAAAATCTATGCACATTGATAACCAAATCAGTTTGATTAACTAAAAAAAAAATTAATGGAAAATACAAGGAGCTATGTTGTGAACCAACCTCAGTTGGATGCAAAATCTCATGGTATCTACCCGCCAATACGACTGAAAGGGTGGTTGACACATATATATATATATATATATATATATGTGAAGCCCCAACGACCACCGGTAGGCGGATCCCAAAAAAACCATGTAGCAATGTGTCTGTTCTCGCGACAAACAAAAAACTCTGAATTACCATTGCCTTTTTCTTTCTATTTAAGGAAAAGTTAAGTTAAAAACATTATTAGAATTAAAAAAAATATGAGCGCAAAGTGATATAGGACTAAAATATGTTGGTCCCCTCTCCTCACATGAGGAAGGTACAGCTCAAAGAAACAACCGTGCTTTAGAATATAAGTGTGAAATATGACAGAAATAAAGTAAAGGAAACAATAAAAACTCATCTGGGACACATCGTGCAAGCTGAGATTTAAAAATCAAAATTAAAAAAATTGAATCATAGAAACTACAATTTGTGAATGTATGAAAAACATAGCGATCATGTTGTAAAAACAAGACCATACCATAGGAAACCTGAATCGTTGTAGTCCAAACCCCGATAGCGCAACTAAAGGAATTGCAGATAGTGGGCTTAGGAACCTAAATAAAAATATAACAAATTATACAAAGATGTTTTTAACTTAATAATTATCAATTCCAAACAACATCTAAACTATGAATTTGAAAAAAAAATAGTTGAACCAACCTCACTACATAGCGGCAACCACCACTGAATCCAAAAATAATCTACAAGTATGAGGCAAACATAAGTGCACCATGCGTCGCATGGATAATCCTATAAAATCTATGCACATTGATAACTAAATCAGTTTGATTAACTAAAAAACAAATTAATGGAATATACAAGGAGCTATGTTGTGAACCAACCTCAGTTGTATCCAAAATCTCATGGTATCTACCCGCCAATACGACTGAAAGGGTGGTTGACACATATATATGTGAAGCCCCAATGACCACCGGTAGACAGGTCGAAAAAAACTATGTAGCAATGTGTTTGTTCTCGCGACAAACGACAAACTCTGAATTACCACCGCCTTTTTCTTTCTATTTAAGGAAAAGTTAAGTTAAAAACATTATTATAATAAAAAAAAAATATGACCGCAAAGCGATCTAGGACTAAAATATGTTGGTCCCCTCTCCTCACATGAGGATGCTATAGCTCAAAGAAACAGCCGTGCTTTAGAATATAAGTGTGAAATATGACAGAAATAACGTAAAGGAAACAATAAAAACTCATCTGGGTAAATATCAACAAAATTACAAGCTCAGGTTATCCAATCTCGACACATCGTGCAAGCTGAGATTTAAAAATCACCATTAAAAAATTTGAATCATAGAAACTACAATTTGTGAATGTATGAAAAACATAGCGATCATGTTGTAAAAATAAGACCATACCATAGGAAAACTGAATCGTTTTTGTCCAAACCCCGATAGCGCAACTAAAGGAACTGCAGGTAGTGGGCTTAAGAACCTAAATAAAAATATAACAAATTATACAAAAATGTTTTTAACTTAATAATTCTCAAAATCCATTCAACATCTAAACTAAGAATTTGAAAAAAAAAAGTTGAAACAACCTCACTACATAGCGCCAACAACCACTGAATCCAAGAATGATCTACAAGGATGATGCAAACATAAGTGCACCTTGCATCGCGTGCATAATCCTATAAAATCTATGCCCATTGATAACCAAATCAGTTTGATTAACTAACCTCAGTTGGATGCAAAATCTCATGGTATTTACCCGCCAATACGACTGAAAGGGTGGTTGACACATATATATGTGAAGCCCCAATGACCACCGGTAGACGGATCCCAAAAAAACCATGTAGCAATGTGTTTATTCTCGCGACAAACAATGTAATACCCCGTAAATTATTTTACTCTAGATAATATTATTATCGATCTACTGGGTTCCAGTCTACTCTGAGAATTTATTTGGATAAAATAAATAGAGGAAACTGATGAGCTCAGAGCAAATCAATTAATATTATCTGACTCTGAGGTTTTAATTATTGGAGCTTTAGACACTTTTGGAGATTTAGTATATTACTAATTGATGGGTATTCTTACTATATCTTTTCTTTTCCTTTATGTTACAAAAGATAGTAACATAACTTGGGTTGAAGAGGGAAAGAAGAGAGAAGTTAGAGAAGAAGAAACTCTTGAAGCTCATCACCAAGGTTCATCATCATCATCCTCTCTTCATCAATCATCTTCATCTTTATCTTACTAGAGGTGGGTTCTAGTTAGGACAATAGTTTTAGAGTTGTGGAAATGTTTGAGTTAGGTTAGAATTGTTGGAAATCGATAATCTAACGGTTAAAAATTGATATAATTTGTGTAGTATGACCATATTATGCATATAAACATTGTTGATGCTTGTTTGTGCTGTTTGAAATTGATTTGGGTTAAGAAATGGGGATTTTGGGGCTTTGGAACCATGGAACCCGTAAGGGGAAAATTCTGGTTCTGGTACGATTCGCCAGGCGAATCAGAATTCGCTAGGCGGATTAAGTCTCGCCACTGTCTCGCCAGGCGAAGTGCTGGCGGAAGGGATTCGCCAAGCGAAAACCATATTCACCGGGCGAATTTGGAGAGATAGAAATGTGTTAGCTACTGGAGCTTTTTATTTTTTTGAAATTGGGGTTTCGCCAAGCGAAGTGCTGGCAGAAGGGAGTTTCGCCAGGCGAAGTGCTGGCGAAGGGGGATTCGCCAGGCGAAATACAGATTCGCCAGCCGAATCTGCCTGGGACCAAATATTTTTCATTGCTTCAAAAATTTGTAACTTTTGACTCGTTTATCCGATTTAAGAGTTCTTTATATCATTGTGAAGCTAAGGAATTATTCTATGCAAGGGAGATGAAAAATGTTAGTTTTACTGTCCGATTAAATAATCGGAGAAATTCCAAAAGTGGTATTTTATGTGTTACTTGTCGAATATGATTCTATTGTGCAATTATGATATATCTTGCCTACCATATTATTGCTTAGCATGGTTGTTAGTGAATAGGCATGTTAAAATATGAAATAGGTAGGGTGAGGATTATTACCATAACAATGTTGGAACCTAGTAACGGATAGGAAATGGTTGAATAACATAGCGACGACGCTCGTGCAAGAGAGACCGAGGCGTGCGTCTATTACCGAATGGTTGTATGTGAAATCACGAAATCATAACCACTATTCTATTATGTGCCATTTCATGAGTAACGAGCTCCTTTATAATGAATGCACGATTTCTTGGTAGGTTTGATTCCCAGTGTTATAGTACGAATGGAGCCTACGGGTAAAGAGACTTGTGACGGGTACGAGCCGTGTGAAGTGACGGATCTCGGGTACGGGCCGATGATCCCGAATCCATTTCGTATGCCAAGAAATCTACGAGGGTCCATGACTCGTTACTACTTCTAGACGTAGAAGAGTGGGGGAGAAAGGGGATGCGTTGATCGGTTTAACGATAGTGATACATTTCGGGTTAACGAACTCGATAGAATCAAAACATATGGTGTGTGTACTCAAAGTCACTTCCCTTCCCTTTTGACTTGAGTTAGGGTATTAGAACCTTGTAAAGCTTAGAGGACTATAAGATAGCGAACTCACTGAGATTTGATGTATCTCACCCCACTGTTGTTGTTTACATCACAGGTTCGGCAGGTTCGGCGAAGGGTAAGGACAAGGTTATTTGACTTTCCTTACGGATCGTATCTTTTGTGGCAAGGCTTCAGTTGTGAAGATTTTTGAGATCATTATTTGATCTAGTTCTTAGTATTTGTCTTTTGAACATCTTGTAGATATACTATGCCGTAGTTATTTTGTATTTAGGCTTTTGGGCATGTATATGTATAATGTGTTTACTAGGAACTTATTGTATATTTCAGTACCAAACGCGGAATTCATGTATAATATATGCTAAGATGTATGTATGTATATCTGGGCATTATAGTTGGTATCAGAGCCTGGTTGTATCCTCGACCTAGCCATGAAATAGTATAAGTATTTCTTTCCGTTTCATATGTGTTGTGTCGCCATTGGTCTTACTTGTTATATTTATGGTATTGAGCCTGGTCAACTTAATCCTATCTGTATGACATTTAGGAACATGGCCGACAGGCGCAGAAACAACCGAGGTAGACCGAGAACTACTCCAGCAGGGACAAATCCGCCAGGGGACGAAGGGAATGCCCCTTTGTATCAATTCATGCAGCAGATGCAGCAACAACAAAATCAGTTTGTGCAACAAATGGTACAACAAATGGCTGGTGGCTTGCATCCTCCAGTGGTTGTGCCGGAAGCTGCAGGGGGAACCTTTAGGGATTTCATTCACTTGAATCCTCCGGAGTTTCAGGGAGGATTAGATCCGGTAAAGGCGCATGAATGGATATCCGGTATGGAGCGGATTTTCTTGATCGTACAGTGTAGTGAAGAAAATAAGGTTGTTTTCGCTTCTAATTTGTTGAAGGGTCCTGCCATGAGGTGGTGGGAGAGTGCTTCGGCCTTAATGACAATTCAAGAGGTACCGAAAGTGTGGGAACAGTTTAAGATAACTTTTATGGAGAAGTATTTTCCAAGTTCCTTAAGGTCTCAGAAGGAATTCGAATTTCAACAATTGAGACAAGGTAACTTGACTGTGGCTTCTTATGCGGAAAAGTTCGAGGTTATGGTTGCTTATTCTAGACAAGCCATGTATGCTCCTGATGAGAGGTGGAAGATAGATCAGTTTCTTTTTGGTTTAAGGGCTGAAATTTCACATAGTGTGTCTCAAAGGGAATTTACTAGCTATGCTGAATTGTTACGACAGTGTTATGTGGCGGAGCATATCTTAAAGAAGGTGTAAGCAGAAGGAGAGTTAAGTATGGTGAATCAAAATGATCGTGGGAGATCGAATCAACAGTTTAGAGCAAGACACCAATCTTTCAAAGGGAAGCAAGTTCAAAGTTCTAAGACTAGTGCACCTCCGGTGTGCCGTATTTGTGGAAGGATGCATTACGGTAGATGTCGCCCTCGAAGGAGTGGAGTGTCATCGGTGCCATAAAGTGGGCCATTGGGCGAGAGATTGTCCTCAAAATAGAAATCAGACACAAGAAAAGAATATCGGCCGAGTGTATACCTTGGATGCAAGGAAGACAAAGGGTGATAACTCCTTGATTGCGGGTACGTGTTTTGTGAATGGAAATCCTTGCTTTGTTTTATTTGATTGTGGGGAAACGCATTATTTTGTGTCCACGCGATGCGTGAAGCGACTTGGGTTGCAAGCTATTCCTTTGTTTCCTCCTATGGTGGTCACTGCTACCATGGATGAGATGGTCGAAACACCGTTGATGTGTGAAAATTGTGTATTATCGGTGAGTGAAAGAGTTTTCCAGATTGATCTTATTTGTTTGCCGCTTAAGAAAGTGGATGTTGTTCTGGGAATGGATTGGCTTTCTGCTAATTCGGTGTTTATTGGGTGTGAGGAAAAGCTGATCATTATCCCATCTAACGAGGCCACTCCGAAGGATGTGTTAACTACTATTTTAGAAGGTACGGTTGGAATGATTAATTTCTTGTTTGAGGAGGAAAAATCTGTTCTTTTGATTCTTACTAAGGTGGAAGGTAGTAACCGTCAAGTTTTGAGCATTCCGGTAGTTTGTGACTTTCCTGAAGTTTTCCCCGAGGATATCACTTCTCTTCCTCCGGAACGGGAAGTGGAATTCTCTATTGACCTGATACCGAGAACGGCTCTAATATCCGTTTCTCCTTATCGGATGGCACCACTTTAATTAAGAGAATAAAGGACCAATTGGAAGAGTTGTTGGCTAAGCATTTTGTTCGACCCAGTGTTTCACCCTAGGGAGCTCCAGTGTTATTGGTAAAGAAAAAGGATGGTGGAATGCGGTTGTGTATTGATTACCGCCAGTTGAATAAGGTCACCATCAAGAATAAATACCCGTTACCAAGGATAGACGATCTGTTAGATCAATTGAAGGGAGCCTGTGTGTTCTCGAAGATTGATTTACAGTCGGGTTATCATCAGATTCGAGTGAAGAGTTCAGATGTACCAAAAACTGCATTTAGAACCCGTTATTACCATTATGAATTCCTAGTAATGCCTTTCAGTGTGACTAATGCTCCGACAGTTTTCATGGATTATATAAATCAGATATTTCAACCTTATTTGGACCAATTTGTGGTGATTTTCATTGATGACATTCTTATCTATTCTCGTGATCCTCAAGAGCACCGAGAACACCTAAGAATCATTTTATCCATCTTACAAGAGAAACAACTTTTTGCTAAGTTAAGTAAGTGTGAGTTTTGGATGTCGGAGGTTAATTTTCTGGGACATGTCATATCTCAAGGGGGTGTAGCGGTTGATCCATCAAAAGTCGAAGCAGTGATAAATTGGGAGAGACCGAAGAATGTGTCTGAAGTTAGAAGCTTCTTGGGACTAGCAGGTTATTATAAAAGGTTTATTAAAGGCTTTTCCCAACTGGCTTTGCCGATGACGAGACTTACTCGGAAGGATTGTTCTTATGAATGGGATTCGGCTTGTGAGCAAAGTTTTATGAGCTTGAAAGAGAGATTGACGACCACTCCTGTTTTGGTTATTCCTGATCCTAGCAAGTCGTATGAGGTATATTGTGATGCGTCGAAGATGGGATTAGGAGGGGTGTTAATGCAAGATGGACATGTAGTGGCTTATGCTTCACGACAGTTAAAAGTCCATGAAGAGAATTATCCAACACATGATTTAGAATTGGTGGCAGTTGTATTTACCTTGCAAGTGTGGCATCACTATTTGTATGGTGTACGTTTTGAGAAGTTTAGTGACCACAAGAGCTTAAAGTACCTCTTTGATCAGAAGGAGTTGAACATGCATCAAAGGAGGTGGATGGAATATTTGAAAGATTATTACTTGGAGATAAGATACCACCCGGGTAAAGCGAATAAAGTGGCAGATGCATTGAGTAGGAAGGTGTTGCATAATGCCGAGTTGATGATGCTAGAGTATACTTTATTGGAAAAATTTTGAGATCTAAATCTTCAATTTAATTGGACTCCTAATTGTGTGATTATGGGGAATTTGAATATCAATTCTACCCTTAGGGAAGAAATCCAACAAGAGCAAGGGTTAGACGAGGAGTTACAAGGAGTGTTATTGCAACCGGGGTTTATGCGAACTACCGACGGAGTTATTGTATTTAACCAAAGGATTTGTGTTCCGGATAACACGGAGTTAAAAAGAAGGATTTTGGAAGATGCACATAAGGGTGCTTTTACTATACATCCAGGATCTTCAAAGATGTATCAAGATCTAAAGAGGGACTATTGGTGGTCTGGGATGAAAAGGGATATTGCGGTGTATGTGTCGGAATGTGCGGTGTGTCAACAAGTAAAGATAGAACACCAAAGATCGGGTGGCTTGTTGTAACCTTTAGAAATTCTGGTATGGAAGTGGGATAGTATTTCGATGGACTTCACTATGGGATTACCCCGTGCGCAGGGTGGTTATGATTTGATTTGGGTGATTGTGGATCGATTGACGAAGTCTGCTCATTTCTTGGCCGTAAAGACTACTTATAAGGCGAGTCATCTCACAAGGTTGTTCATTTAGGAGATAGTGAGATTGCATGGTATTCCTACTAGTATCGTTTCGGATAGAGATCCAAAGTTCACTTCGAGATTTTGGAGAGCTTTTCAACAAGCTATGGGAACGAAGTTGTGTTTGAGTACGCCGAGTCATCTGCAAACGGATGGTCAGATGGAACGGACAATACAAACTATGGAAGACATGTTAAGAGCTTGTGTCCTTGAAAGTGGAGGAAATTGGATAGAACTTTTGCCGTTGATTGAGTTCTCTTATAATAACAGTTATCATGCAATTATTGGTATGGCACCTTATGAGGCATTATATGGAAGGAAGTGTAGGACACCTTTGTGTTGGGCAGAAGTTGGTGAAGATAGAATGTTGGGACCCGAGATCATTCACGAAACTACGGAGAAAATTAATATGATCCGTGATAAGATCAAACAAGCCCAAGATCGTCAGAAGAGTTATGTGGATAACCGTAGAAGACCTTTAGAATTTGAAGAAGGCGATCACGTGTTTTTGAAGGTTACTCTGAGATTGCAGTTGAAAGGACCGTTTCGGTCGCGGAAATTAAGTCCGAGATACGTGGGACCGTATCAGATTTTGGAAAGAATTGGTGAAGTAGCTTACAGATTAGCCTTACCGCCTTCTCTATCAGAAATGCACGATGTTTTTCATGTATCGCAGCTTCGGAAGTTTGTTCCAGATCCTCTTCAGCCAATTCTACCTGATACTATCGAGATAGAAGCAGATTTAACGTTTGAGCCTCAACCGAGTCGTATCACAGGAAGAGAAACCAAGGTGTTAAGGAATACAGAGATTCCTCTTGTTAGGGTCCAGTGGGATGAGACGCATCCAGGCGATACAACTTGGGAATTGGAATCAGAGATGCGAGAAACTTATCCTCATCTGTTTAGGTAATTGTTTTAAATTTGTGGGCGAATTTCTATTTAAGGGGGGGAGGATGTAATACCCCGTAAATTATTTTACTCTAGATAATATTATTATTGATCTACTGGGTTCCGATCTACTCTGAGAATTTATTTGGATAAAATAAATAGAGGAAACTGATGAGCTCAGAGCAAATCAATTAATATTATCTGACTCTGAGGTTTTAATTATTGGAGCTTTAGAGACTTTTGGACATTTAGTAGTATTACTAATTGATGGGTATTCTTACTATATCTTTTCTTTTCCTTTGTGTTACAAAAAATAATAACATAACTTGGGTTGAAGAGGGAAAGAAGAGAGAAGTTAGAGAAGAAGAAACTCTTGAAGCTCATCACCAAGGTTCATCATCATCATCCTCTCTTCATCAATCATCTTCATCTTCATCTTACTAGAGGTGGGTTCTAGTTAGGACATTAGTTTTAGAGTTGTGGAAATGTTTGAGTTAGGTTAGAATTGTTGGAAATCGATAATCTAACGGTTAAAAATCGATATAATTTGTGTAGTATGACCATATTATGCATATAAACATTGTTGATGCTTGTTTGTGCTGTTTGAAATTGATTTGGGTTAAGAAATGGGGATTTTGGGGTTTTGGAACCATGGAACCCGTAAGGGGAAAATTATGGTTCTGGTGCGATTCGCCAGGAGGATTAAGTCTCGCCACTATCTCGCCAGGCGAAGTGCTGGCGGAAGGGATTCGCCAGGCGAAAACCAAATTCGCCAGGCGAATTTGGAGAGACAGAAATGTGTTAGCTACTGGAACTTTTGATTTTTCTGAAATTGGGGTTTCGCCACTGGATTCGCCAGGCGAAGTACTGGTGGAAGGGAGTTTCGCCAGGAGAAATACAGATTCGCCAGGCGAATCTGCCTGGGACCAAATATTTTTCTTTGCTTCAAAAATCTGTAACTTTTGACTCGTTTATCCGATTTAAGAGTTCTTTATATCGTTGTGAAGCTAAGGAAATATTCTATTCAATGTAGATGAAAAATGTTAATTTTACTGTCCGATGAAATAATCGGAGAAATTCCAAAAGTGGTATTTTATGTGTTACTTGTCGGATATGATTCTATTGTGCAATTATGATATATCTTGCCTACCATATTATTGTTTAGCATGGTTGTTAGTGAATAGGCATGTTAAAATATGAAATAGGTAGGGTGAGGATTATTACCATAACAATGTTGGAACCTAGTAACGGATAGGAAATGGTTGAATAACATAGCGACGACACTCGTGCAAGAGAGGCCGAGGCGTGCGTCTATTACCGAATGGTTGTATGTGAAATCACGAAATCGTAACCACTATTCTATTATGTGCCATTTCATGAGTAACGAGCTCCTCTGTAATGAATGCACGATTTCTTGGTAGGTTTGATTCCCAGTGTTATAGTACGAATGAAGCCTACGGGTAAAGAGACTTGTGACGGGTACGAGCCGTGTGAAGTAACGGATCTCGGGTACGGGCCGATGATCCCGAATCCATTTTGTATGCCAAGAAATCTACAAGGGGCCATGACTCGTTACTACTTCTAGACGTAGAAGAGTGGGGGAGAAAGGGGATGCCTTGACCGGTTTAACGATAGTGATACATTTCGGGTTAACGAACTCGATAGAATCAAAACATATGGTGTGTGTACTCAAAGTCACTTCCCTTCCCTTTTGACTTGAGTTAGGGTATTAGAACCTTGTAAAGCCGAGAGGACTATAAGATAGCGAACTCACTGAGATTTGATGTATCTCACCCCACTATTGTTGTTTACATCACAGGTTCGGCAGGTTCGGCGAAGGGTAAGGACAAGGTTATTTGACTTTCCTTACGGATCATAGTTTTTGTGGCAAGGCTTCCGTTGTGAAGATTTTTGAGATCATTATTTGATCTAGTTCTTAGTATTTGTCTTTTTAACATCTTGTAGATATACTATGCCGTAGTTATTTTGTATTTAGGCTTTTGGGCATGTATATGTATAATGTGTTTACTAGGAACTTATTGTATATTTTAGTACCTGTAGCGAGCGATTTTGGACGCGGTTCTTAAGCGCTGGTCGCTCTCTGCGGTTGAGCTTAAACTATAGGTCGATTCATTTTTTATCCTATTGTGAGCTGAATAAGGAAGGGAAATAGATGTCTCCAATTAACCCTGCTTGCATACTGAGTTTAAACAGTGGTCTGTTAGGTTATGGATGCTATCAATGTGGGGGGGACCTTTGTACTGGTTATTTGTATTTTCACCAGTACTGTCTTCTTTCTCTTTTACCTGGGCAGAAGGTTTCTGGCGGGGAACAAGGACTAGGATGTTAGGACTGATGCTTTTGAATTACTGCTTCTTGATTGATGGAGATATGGGATTTGGGTTTTTTTGTTGATTGTGCTCGCTAAGATCTTTTCTTTCGATCTTATGCCTACGTATTCCCGTTTACCGAAACAGGGAAATTAGAGCGTTCGTAGTTCCTCCTATTCTATGGGAGGAAATGGGTGTTTTTGGTGTTTTGATGTCTTGTTCAAAGCCCAAGACGTGAAGCGAAAGGTGGTTTGTATCTTGTTCAAAGCCCAAGATGTGAAGCTGAAAGGTCTATTTGTGTCTTGTTCAAAGCCCAAGACGTGAAGCTGAAAGACCTCGACTTTAGGGAGAATTTGTCATCTCTAAAGAGGGGGAAGGAGAATTACTTTAACTGGGATACGCGGATCCGAGCAATGCCATAATTTCCGAAGAAAGGGTTTTAACCTGAAGGAGAAGACTTTAACTCAGTGTAGAGCAATGCCATCTTTCCTTAGGAATTTCTCATGCTAAAAGAGGGACAGTGGCATGGATATAGATGATCCAGAGGCTTGCCCTTACGGTGATTAGATGAAAGGAAAGGAGTTGTTGATGTTTGTTTACTGTGAACGAGGCACAACTTTGATGCTAAAAGGTTGATTGGATCAACCAGTGGTTTTCTTACACAAAAGCCTAAGAGGAGGCTAATTTCCGCTAGGAAAATCATTATACAAAGCCTAAGAGGAGGCTATTTTGTGTCTCGTACAAAGCCCGAGAGAGAGGCTAAAAGTTTTTGACCCGACGATAGAGTCTTTGTGTCTCGTACGAAGCCCGAGATAGAGGCTATTGTTTGTTTGAATCTACGAGGGAGTCTTTGATACTCAACAAGAGAGTGTTTTTGTATCTCGTACGAAGCCCGAGATGGTGGCTAAAGGTTTGTTTCAGTTGAGTGACAGCTCCAATATACTGATTTTAAAAGAGAAAATCAGTTCTTATATGAGCAACACTGTACTCAGGGATTTGATCTGAGGATCAGGGATATTTCCTTCTCTTTGAGGAAACGGGAAATCCAAAGGGTATTGAGACTGTCCGAGTCTGCGGGTTTCCTTCCTATTTAACGAAGGGGGTCACTTGAGAATGTCTTTTGAGACTCAAGGAAGTTAGACTGTCCAAGTCTAGAGTTTTTTTTCTTTTGTACTATGCTTTGAGAAACAGTAGTAGACTCTATGAAAGGACTGTTCTATGAGGATGACTAGGTTCTGTTCCTATACCTCTAGGAGGCCGTCGGGACAATTTGTACGAAGCCCAAGAGGAGGCTGGAAACTTTTAAGAAGCCGACGAGTCCTTGTACGAAGCCCAAGAGGAGGCTGGAAACTTTTAAGAAGCCGACGGGTCCTTGTACGAAGCCCAAGAGGAGGCTATCATTCCAGGAGGAAGAGATCATTATATGAAGCCTAAGAGGAGGCTGTGAATACTTCTAAGAAGCCGTAGGGTCCTTGAATAATGCCCAAGAGGAGGCCGATGCTTTTAAGAAGCCCGTGGGTCTATCATCTCCTTTCCATTAGGAGAGATAACTCTTTTAAAGATAAAAACCACTGGTAAGGTCCAAGATTATGACCGTAGTGGGTACCCAAACCCCGAGACATTCAAGGCAAGCTATCCACAAGGAATAGATCAAGTCAGGAAAGTTCGAGAATTTGGAAGAAACTCAAAGATGCCATTCACGGAGAATACATTCATCTTGGGGAGTAGAGCTTCTTGACGATTCCTAAGGAGGACAGCCGAAGAGAAGACTGTATCTGGTGTTCCTATTGGGGATCTAGGCGTCTATTTCTACGAATAAATGAAACGACGTCACCTAGTTCTAGACGTAGTTGCCGGGGAAACTCGAAATATCTATACTATTATTACATAGTAGATATGAGTTTATGAAAGAAGACTTACAGTGAAACAGCCCCACAATACAGTTATATGTATATGAGTTTATGAAAGGAGACTTACAGTGAAACAGCCCCACAATACAGTTTATAATATGAAAGCAGTAAATGAAAGCGATAACCACTTACTCGGTTGTAGTGCTTCCATGCTGTTTGGTTAGTTGCTCAACAAAGAAAGATTGAAAACAACAGTATATTCAAAATCAAAGGAGAAAGTGCTTTGAAAAAGAAAGATTTGGGGCTTACAGCTCAAGGAGAGGCCCAGGGTTTTATCAGTGAGCGCACTGTTTGACTTTGTACAGCGGGACTTATACAAGTGACTGGGGCCCAAAAAGGTTTTCTGTACAAAGGGATGGGTCTTACACTCTCTCAAGAGGCCCAAAAAAGGTTTAAAGAAAAGAGAGGGGCTTATAACACGAGGGTAGGCCCAAATGATTTTTCGTTTAAAAATGGCGATCGCGCCGAGGTTTTCTTTTAACGCAGAGGGACTTATACAATAAGTGAGGCCCAAAATTTTTGGTTAAAAGGGGGATTGTGTCTTACACTCTAATAGAGGCCCAAAGTGTTTTGAATGGGTCTTATAGCTCAAGGAGAGGCCTAGATGATTTTTATTTTTAAACGGGCGACGATCGCACCGTTTACTTGTACAAAGGGACTTATACAATGAGTGAGGCCCAAAAAGTTTTTGTACAAGGGGGATGGGTCTTACACTCTCTCAAGAGGCCCAAAGAGTTTTGAAAATGATTTATGAGGGTTGAATTAATCCAAAACCCTAATTTGTTTTCAAAATGTATTTAATTGAATAAAAATTCAATTAAAATGATCAAAAATTGTTTAACACCTGGAAAACAAATTGTGATCTTAGATTAATGCTTCAAAAATTAAGTATTGACCTACAAAATAATTAGAAAGCATTAAAAGTTGCAAAATCAATGTAGAAAAAATATTTAAAATGTCAAAAACAATTAAAATATTAATTCTTTGCAAAAATATCAATTATATGAAATAAATAATATTTTTGGGATTTTTTGTGAAAATAAAATATTTTAACATTTTTGTGAATTATTAAAAAAAGAATCAACTCAAAATCATTAAAACTCAGAGAGAAATTAATTTTTGAATCAATTAAACAAAATCACAAAATTCAAATATTTGAATTTCTAAAAATGGCGCCAAGAACAAGCTGAAGAACACGCGCGTGTTCTTGGTTTCTCAGATTTGCATTTTCTATCCAATCTCCATGAATACGTAATCATATCATGCAATCCACATATCATTATGCTCGCCTCAACCTCACGATCATGTCTATGTACTTTAATTTCATTTAAATTAAACATACAACAAGAAATCACGAAGAGACCTCAAGAACCCTAATTTCTGCATGAAGGCTAGGATTTTTGATACACGATTCAAACAATGAAATTAATTGAGGGAAAACATTCCATACATGATTATGAACATAAGGCCAAATTATTGTGCAAGGAAATATGCATAGATTGAAAGATGACCAAGTATGTGCTTACCTCCAAGTCGTGACAGCAAGTTCAAAGCGATTTTTGATTTAGAGGTGTTACAAATGAGTGGTGATGATCTGAACAGCTTCCCTACACCCTATGGATTGTGTTTGGATGGTTGGACTTGATTGAAATTGGCTGGATCATTTTGTGGTACCTCAGCTGCAATTTGGTTAAAACCTTGAGCAACCAGCTGGTGATTTTGTGAAATTGATGTTTCAGAAGTAATCTAAGTGTTTGATCAACTCATATGTGATGTATGTGAGGTGTGTGAGTGATTGGTTTGATTGGAATTGCTCTCAAACTCAAAACCCGATAGTGACTTGCCTTAGAAGGCAAAATTGGAGTGAAAGAAGAAATTTTGAGGAAAGCATCTGTTAGATGGCTTTGGTGTACTCAAACTGACCACAATTGAGCTCTATTTATAGTAGAGCAAGTTTGTTTTGCAAGGAATAGTGCATGGCAGCTGGTAAGTAGGTTTGGCCAATGTTGGCAAATGAAAATCCAAGTCTCCTCTAGCCATTGACTAGAGGTTAGGGCACAGAGCTTTGGTCCCCTTGGTCTTGGATAAGTCTTGACTGATTTCAGATGAGAATGGCTTAGTCCATGCCACCTTGATGGTTTCATTGAATGCCTCATTCCAAATTTGAAGTCTTGTCCCTATTTTGGCCATTCTAGGTTCAACATGCTATTTCTTGTTCCATGGACTTTGGAGGCTTGGCTCAGTGATTGTCCCCTTTAGATTCAATCCTCTGAGGTGTCCAAGTGGATAGGAGCAATTGAATTTGGCTGATTTTGGCAAATCGACCAAAGTTGCAAATTCTGCCTTGCCTTGACAGATTTCAGCAAGGCAACTTGGCAATGTTGTATCTCATGGTGTAGGTTGAATTTGGCAATGTTCTTGGCCATTTTGGAAAGCTCTTACATGATACAACAATTGTTTGAACAAGTTTGGTTTTGATCCCTTTTGATTCCAAGTGAAAAATCCCCCTACATTTGGCAAAAAGTGAGGCAGAATCTGACTTAGTGAAAATTTCACTAAGTGTTGGAAAACGTGACATTTTCACTTTTCAGCCACTTTGATCACTCCATAACTCAAAATCCTTAATGAATTGGAATGACTTGTAGTTGAAGTTATTGTAGGTGATAATGAGGGTTACAAATCCATCTTTGGATGAGAAAAAATGGCCTTGTGGTTTAGGAGTTATGGTCCTCCAAAGTTGGTACCTTTGCCACTTTATTTTTAACTTAGAAAAATTTCTAAGTTTTATGGTTACCCCTTTTACAAGTTATCTCACTTTTCTTGATTTTTCTTGATGAATGATGATTCAAATCATACATTAACATCATTTTAGGGTTAAAAATCCATTTTGGTGAAAAATCTCAAAAAGTCAAAGTTGACTTTTGTGCACAGTTGACTTTTTATCAGATGACTTCCAAACTGTGCAATTCTTCAGGAAATCATGTCCTTGACCTAAATCAAACTTGATGGACATGTTCCATGGGTGTCATAGGGTATATTAAATCATGTATTAGGGTTTGGGAGCATGTCTTGGTCAAAAGTCAAAGTTACAGTTGACTTTTCTCTTAAAATCCTAATTGTGGTGCAGATGAAATTGAGACTTGTTGCTCAAACTTCTTGGATCAATCCATTGTTCCAAATGGATCAATATGGTATATTAGAGACCCTCAAATCATGTCTTGAGGTCTTGGCTCATGGTTTGTCCCAAAAGTCAACTTAGGGGTGAATTAGGTCAAGAAACCCTAATTCCTGATTTTTGATGAATGCATCCCCTGAGGCAAAATTGACTTGATGCATGGGTTCATGAGGTTCCATGAAGTATATTAGGTCATGTTTTGGATCATTGCCTTGTGCTCAGATGAAAATTTCCCATCTGGAGGCCCTGGTCGATCAAAACCCTAATTTGGTGACACTGGCGATCTTGAGGCTTGATCCACCTAGAAGGGAGCATCCTTGTGCTTAATCCTTGAAGTGGGAGTCCTTTTGATCCTTTGTAGTTACTTGGGAGGTTAGACAAGTTGAATATCATGTCATTTCTTGATTGATCCTTTGTCTGAGAACTATGAGAGGGCATGAAACCCTAATTCTGATTGTATTGGATGCTCACCGATCTTTGGGGAGACTGATGAAGCATGATGGTTCATCCATATAGTGATGATGATTTTCACAATGATGGGAAATCTAAGTGGTCAAAATTTGGGGTATTACAGTACCAAACGTGGAATTCATGTATAATATATGCTAAGATGTATGTATGTATATGTGGGCGTTACAGTTGGTATCAGAGCCTGGTTGTATCCTCGACCTAGCCATGAAATAGTATAAGTATTTCTTTCCATTTCATATGTGTTGTGTCGCCATTGGTCTTACGTGTTATATTTATGGTATTGAGCCTGATCAACTTAATCCTATCTGTATGACATTTAGGAACAAGGCCGACAGGCGCAGAAACAACCGAGGTAGACCGAGAACTACTCCAGCAGGGACAAATCCGCCAGGGGATGAAGGGAATGCCCCTTTGTATCAATTCATGCAGCAGATGCAGCAACAACAAAATCAGTTTGTGCAACAAATAGTACAGGCAATGGCTGGTGGCTTGCATCCTCCAGTGGTTGTGCCGGAAGCTGCAGGGGGAACCTTTAGGGATTTCAATCGCATGAATCCTCCGGAGTTTCAGGGAGGATTAGATCCGATAAAGGCGCATGAATGGATATCCGGTATGGAGCGGATTTTCTTGATCGTACAGTGTAGTGAAGAAAATAAGGTTGTTTTCGCTTCTAATTTGTTGAAGGGTCCTGCCATGAGGTGGTGGGAGAGTGCTTCGGCCTTAATGACAATTCAAGAGGTACCGAAAGTGTGGGAACAGTTTAAGATAACTTTTATGGAGAAGTATTTTCCAAGTTCCTTAAGGTCTCAGAAGGAATTCTAATTTCAACAATTGAGACAAGGTAACTTGACTGTGGCTTCTTATGCGGAAAAGTTCGAGGTTATGGCTGCTTATTCTATACAAGCCATGTATGCTCCTGATCAGAGGTGGAAGATAGATCAGTTTCTTTTTGGTTTAAGGGCTGAAATTTCACATAGTGTGTCTCAGAGGGAATTTACTAGCTATGCTGAATTGTTACGACAGTGTTATGTGGCGGAGCATAGCTTAAAGAAGGTGCAAGCAGAAGGAGAGTTAAGTAAGGTGAATCAAAATGATCGTGAGAGATCGAATCAACAATTTAGAGCAAGACAACAATCTTTCAAAGGGAAGCAAGTTTAGAGTTCTAAGACTAGTGTACCTCCGGTGTGCCGTATTTTTGGAAGGATGCATTACGGTAGATGTCGCCCTCGAAGGAGTGGAGTGTCATCGGTGCCATAAAGTGGGCCATTGGGCGAGAGATTGTCCTCAAAATAGAAATCAGACACAAGAAAAGAATATCGGCCGAGTGTATACCTTGGATGCAAGGAAGACAAAGGGTGATAACTCCTTGATTGCGGGTACGTGTTTTGTGAATGGAAATCCTTGCTTTGTTTTATTTGATTGTTGGGCAACACATTCTTTTGTGTCCACGCGATGCGTGAAGCGACTTGGGTTGCAAGCTATTCCTTTGTTTCCTCCTATGGTGGTTACTACTGCCATGGATGAGATGGTCGAAACACCGTTGATGTGTGAAAATTGTGTATTATCGGTGAATGAAAGAGTTTTCCAGATTGATCTTATTTGTTTGCCGCTTAAGAAAGTGGATGTTGTTCTGGGAATGGATTGGCTTTCTGCTAATTCTGTGTTTATTGGGTGTGAGGAAAAGCTGATCATTATTCCATCTAACGAGGCCACTCCGAAGGATGTGTTAACTACTATTTTAGAAGGTACGGTTGGAATGATTAATTTCTTGTTTAAGGAGGAAAAATCCGTTCTTTTGATTCTTACTAAGGAGGAAGGTACTCCGAAGGATGTGAAGCCCCAATGACCACCGGTAGACGGCTCCCAAAAAAACTATGTAGCAATTTGTTTGTTCTCGCGACAAAAAACAAACTCTGAATTACCAGCGCCTTTTTCTTTCTATTTAAGGAAAAGTTAAGTTAAATGCATTATTAGAATAAAAAAAAAATATGACCACAAAGCGATCAAGGACTAAAATATGCTGGTCCCCTCTCCTCACATGAGGAAGGTACAGCTCAAAGAAACAACCGTGCTTTAGAATATAAGTGTGAAATATGACAGAAATAAAGTAAACAAAACAATAAAAACTCATCTGGTTAAATATCAACAAAACTACAAGCTCAGGTAATCCAATTTCGACACATCGTGCAAGCTGAGATTTAAAAGTCACAATTAAAAAAATTGAATCATAGAAACTACAATTTGTGAATGTATGAAAAAAATAGCGATCTTGTTGTAAAAATAAGACCATACCATAGGAAAACTGAATCGTTGTAGTCCAAACCCCGATAGCGCAACTAAAGGAAATGCAGATAGTGGGCTTAAGAACCTAAATAAAAATATACCAAATTTTACAAAGATGTTTTTAACTTAATAATTCTCAAAATCCATACAACATCTAAATTAAGAATTTGAAGGAAAAAAATAGTTGAACCAACCTCGCTACATAGCGCCAACCACCACTGAATCCAAGAATGATCTACAAGGATGATGCAAACATAAGTGCACCTTGCGTCGCACACATAATTCTATAAAATCTATGCACATTGATAACCAAATCAGTTTGATTAACTAAAAAACAAATTAATCGAAAATACAAGGAGCTATGTTGTGAATCAACCTCAGTTGGATCCAAAATCTCAAGGTATCTACCCGCCAATACGACTGAAAGGGTGGTTGACACATATATATGTGAAGCCCCAATGACCACCGGTAGACGGGTCCCAAAAAAACTACGTAACAATGTGTTTGTTCTCGCGACAAACAATAAACTATGAATTACCATCACCTTTTTCTTTCTATTTAAGGAAAAGTTAAGTTAAAAACATTATTAGAATTTAAAAAAAATATGACCGCAAAGCGATCTAGGACTAAAATATGTTGGTCCCCTCTCCTCACATGAGGAAGGTACGACTCAAAGAAACAACCGTGCTTTAGAATATAAGTGTGAAATATGACAGAAATAAAGTAAAGGAAACAATAAAAACTCATCTGGGTAAATATCAACAAAACTAAAAGCTCAGGTAATCCAATCTCGACACATCGTGCAAGCTGAGATTTAAAAATCACAATTAAAAAAATTGAATCATAGAAACTACAATTTGTGAATGTATGAAAAACATAGCGATCATGTTGTAAAAATAAGACCATACCATTGGAAAACTGAATCGTTGTAGTCCAAACCCCGATAGCGCAACTAAAGGAACTGCAGATAGTGGGCTTAAGAACCTAAATAAAAATATAACAAATTATACAAAGATGTTTTGAACTTAATAATTCTCAAAATCCATACAACATCTAAACTAAGAATTTGAAAAAAAATAGTTGAACCAACCTCACTACATAGCGCCAACCACCACTGAATCCAAGAATGATCTACAAGGATGATCCAAACATAAGTGCACCTTGCGTCGCACGCAAAAATACTATAAAATCTATGCACATTGATAACCAAATCAGTTTGATTAACTAAAAAAAAATTAATGGAAAATACAAGGCGCTATGTTGTGAACCAACCTCAGTTGGATCCAAAATCACATGGTATCTACCCGCCAATACGACTGAAAGGGTGGTTGACACATATATATGGGAAGCCCCAATGACCACCGGTAGACGGGTCCCAAAAAAACTATGTTACAATGTGTTTGTTCTCGCGACAAACAACAAACTCTGAATTACGATAGCCTTTTTCTTTCTATTTAAGGAAAAGTTAAATTAAAAACATTATTAGAATTAAAAAAAAATATGACCCCAAAGCGATCTAGGACTAAAATATATTGGTCCCCTCTACTCACATGAGGAAGGTACAACCCAAAGAAACAACCGTGCTTTAGAATATAAGTGTGAAATATGACAGAAATAAAGTAATGGAAACAATAAAAACTCATATGGGTAAATATCAACAAAACTACAAGCTCAGGTAATCCAATCTCGACACATCGTGTAACGTGAGATTTAATAATCAAAATTAAAAAAAAATGGAATCATAGAAACTACAATTTGTGAATGTATGAAAAACATAGCGATCATTATGTAAAAATAAGACCATACCATAGGAAAACAGAATCGTTGTAGGCCAAACCCCGATAGCGCAACTAAAGGAACTGCAGATAGTGGGCTTAAGAACCTAAATAAAAATATAACAAATTATACAAAGATGTTTTGAACTTAATAATTCTCAAAATCCATACAACATCTAAACTAAGAATTTGAAAAAAAATAGTTGAACCAACCTCACTACATAGCGCCAACTACCACTGAATCCAAGAAAGATCTACAAGGATGATCCAAACATAAGTGCACCTTGCGTCGCACACATAATCCTATAAAATCTATGTACATTGATAACCAAATCAGTTTGAATAACTAAAAAACAAATTAATGGAAAATACAAGGCGCTATGTTGTGAACCAACCTCAGTTGGATCCAAAATCACATGGTATCTACCCGCCAATACGGCTGAAAGGGTGGTTGACACATATATATGTGAAGCCCCAATGACCACCGGTAGACGGGTCCCAAAAAAACTATGTTACAATGTGTTTGTTCGCGCGACAAACAACAAATTCTGAATTACGATAGCCTTTTTCTTTCTATTTAAGTAAAAGTTAAGTTAAAAACATTATTAGAATTAAAAAAAATATGACCCCAAAGCGATCTAGGACTAAAATATATTGGTCCCCTCTACTCACATGAGGAAGGTACAGCCCAAAGAAACAACCATGCTTTAGAATATAAGTGTGAAATATGACAGAAATAAAGTAAAGGAAACAATAAAAACTCATATGGGTAAATATCAATAAAACTACAAGCTCATGTAATCCAATCTCGACACATCGTGCAACGTGAGATTTAATAATCAAAATTTAAAATAATTGAATCATAGAAACTACAATTTGTGAATGTATGAAAAACATAGCGATCATGTTGTAAAAATAAGACCATACCATAGGAAAACTGAATCGTTGTAGTCCAAACCCCGATAGCGCAACTAAAGGAACTGCAGATAGTGGGCTTAAGAACCTAAATAAAAATATAACAAATTATACAAAGATGTTTTTAACTTAATAATTCTCAAAATCCATACAACATCTAAACTAAGAATTTGAAAAAAAATAGTTGAACCAACCTCACTACATAGCGCCAACCACCACTGAATCCAAGAATGATCTACAAGGATGATGCAAACATAAGTGCACCTTGCGTCGCATGCATAATCCTATCAAATCTATGCACATTGATAACCAAATCAGTTTGATTAACTAAAAAACAAATTAATGGAAAATACAAGGCGCTATGTTGTGAACCAACCTCAGTTGGATCCAAAATCACATGGTATCTACCCGCCAATACGACTGAAAGGGTGGTAGACACATATATATGTGAAGCCCCAATGACCACAGGTAGACGGGTCCCAAAAAAACTATGTAGCAATTTGTTTGTTCTCGCGACAAACAACAAACTCTGAATTACCAGCGCCTTTTTCTTTCTATTTAAGGAAAAGTTAAGTTAAAAGCATTATTAGAATAAAAAAAAAATATGACCACAAAGCGATCGAGGACTAAAATATGTTGGTCCCCTCTCCTCACATGAGGAAGGTACAGCTCAAAGAAACAACCGTGCTTTAGAATATAAGTGTGAAATATGACAGAAATAAAGTAAATAAAACAATAAAAACTCATCTGGTTAAATATCAACAAAACTACAAGCTCAGGTAATCCAATTTCGACACATCGTGCAAGCTGAGATTTAAAAGTCACAATTAAAAAAATTGAATCATAGAAACTACAATTTGTGAATGTATGAAAAAAATAGCGATCTTGTTGTAAAAATAAGACCATACCATAGGAAAACTGAATCGTTGTAGTCCAAACCCCGATAGCGCAACTAAAGGAAATGCAGATAGTGGGCTTAAGAACCTAAATAAAAATATACCAAATTTTACAAAGATGTTTTTAACTTAATAATTCTCAAAATCCATACAACATCTAAATTAAGAATTTGAAGGAAAAAAATAGTTGAACCAACCTCGCTACGTAGCGCCAACCACCACTGAATCCAAGAATGATCTACAAGGATGATGCAAACATAAGTGCACCTTGCGTCGCACACATAATTCTATAAAATCTATGCACATTGATAACCAAATCAGTTTGATTAACTAAAAAACAAATTAATCGAAAATACAAGGAGCTATGTTGTGAATCAACCTCAGTTGGATCCAAAATCTCAAGGTATCTACCCGCCAATACGACTGAAAGGGTGGTTGACACATATATATGTGAAGCCCCAATGACCACCGGTAGACGGGTCCCAAAAAAACTATGTAACAATGTGTTTGTTCTCGCGACAAACAATAAACTATGAATTACCATCACCTTTTTCTTTCTATTTAAGGAAAAGTTAAGTTAAAAACATTATTAGAATTTAAAAAAAATATGACCGCAAAGCGATCTAGGACTAAAATATGTTGGTCCCCTCTCCTCACATGAGGAAGGTACGACTCAAAGAAACAACCGTGCTTTAGAATATAAGTGTGAAATATGACAGAAATAAAGTAAAGGAAACAATAAAAACTCATCTGGGTAAATATCAACAAAACTAAAAGCTCAGGTAATCCAATCTCGACACATCGTGCAAGCTGAGATTTAAAAATCACAATTAAAAAAATTGAATCATAAAAACTACAATTTGTGAATGTATGAAAAACATAGCGATCATGTTGTAAAAATAAGACCATACCATTGGAAAACTGAATTGTTGTAGTCCAAACCCCGATAGCGCAACTAAAGGAACTGTAGATAGTGGGCTTAAGAACCTAAATAAAAATATGACAAATTATACAAAGATGTTTTGAACTTAATAATTCTCAAAATCCATACAACATCTAAACTAAGAATTTGAAAAAAAATAGTTGAACCAACCTCACTACATAGCGCCAACCACCACTGAATCCAAGAATGATCTACAAGGATGATCCAAACATAAGTGCACCTTGCGTCGCACGCAAAAATACTATAAAATCTATGCACATTGATAACCAAATCAGTTTGATTAACTAAAAAACAAATTAATGGAAAATACAAAGCGCTATGTTGTGAACCAACCTCAGTTGGATCCAAAATCACATGGTATCTACCCGCCAATACGACTGAAAGGGTGGTTGACACATATATATGGGAAGCCCCAATGACCACCGGTAGACGGGTCCCAAAAAAACTATGTTACAATGTGTTTGTTCTCGCGACAAACAACAAACTCTGAATTACGATAGCCTTTTTCTTTCTATTTAAGGAAAAGTTAAATTAAAAACATTATTAGAATTAAAAAAAATATGACCCCAAAGCGATCTAGGACTAAAATATATTGGTCCCCTCTACTCACATGAGGAAGATACAACCCAAAGAAACAACCGTGCTTTAGAATATAAGTGTGAAATATGACAGAAATAAAGTAAAGGAAACAATAAAAACTCATATGGGTAAATATCAACAAAACTACAAGCTCAGGTAATCCAATCTCGACACATCGTGCAACGTGAGATTTAATAATCAAAATTAAAAAAAAATGGAATCATAGAAACTACAATTTGTGAATGTATGAAAAACATAGCGATCATGTTGTAAAAATAAGACCATACCATAGGAAAACAGAATCGTTGTAGGCCAAACCCCGATAGCGCAACTAAAGGAACTGCAGATAGTGGGCTTAAGAACCTAAAGAAAAATATAACAAATTATACAAAGATGTTTTGAACTTAATAATTCTCAAAATCCATACAGCATCTAAACTAAGAATTTGAAAAAAAATAGTTGAACCAACCTCACTACATAGCGCCAACCACCACTGAATCCAAGAATGATCTACAAGGATGATCCAAACATAAGTGCACCTTGCGTCGCACGCATAATCCTATAAAATCTATGCACATTGATAACCAAATTAGTTTGAATAACTAAAAAAAAATTAATGGAAAATACAAGGCGCTATGTTGTGAACCAACCTCAGTTGGATCCAAAATCACATGGTATCTACCCGCCAATACGACTGAAAGGGTGGTTGACACATATATATGTGAAGCCCCAATGACCACCGGTAGACGGGTCCCAAAAAAACTATGTTACAATGTGTTTGTTCGCGCGACAAACAACAAATTCTGAATTACGATAGCCTTTTTCTTTCTATTTAAGGAAAAGTTAAGTTAAAAACATTATTAGAATTAAAAAAAATATGACCCCAAAGCGATCTAGGACTAAAATATATTGGTCCCCTCTACTCACATGAGGAAGGTACAGCCCAAAGAAACAACCGTGCTTTAGAATATAAGTGTGAAATATGACAGAAATAAAGTAAAGGAAACAATAAAAACTCATATGGGTAAATATCAATAAAACTACAAGCTCAGGTAATCCAATCTCGACACATCGTGCAACGTGAGATTTAATAATCAAAATTTAAAAAAATTGAATCATAGAAACTACAATTTGTGAATGTATGAAAAACATAGCGATCATGTTGTAAAAATAAGACCATACCATAGGAAAACTGAATCGTTGTAGTCCAAACCCCGATAGCGCAACTAAAGGAACTGCAGATAGTGGGCTTAAGAACCTAAATAAAAATATAACAAATTATACAAAGATGTTTTTAACTTAATAATTCTCAAAATCCATACAACATCTAAACTAAGAATTTGAAAAAAAATAGTTGAACCAACCTCACTACATAGCGCCAACCACCACTGAATCCAAGAATGATCTACAAGGATGATGCAAACATAAGTACACCTTGCGTCGCACGCATAATCCTATAAAATCTATGCACATTGATAACCAAATCAGTTTGATTAACTAAAAAACAAATTAATGGAAAATACAAGGCGCTATGTTGTGAACCAACCTCAGTTGGATCCAAAATCACATGGTATCTACCCGCCAATACGACTGAAAGGGTGGTTGACATATATATATGTGAAGCCCCAATGACCACCGGTAGACGGGTCCCAAAAAAACTATGTTACAATGTGTTTGTTCTCGCGACAAACAACAAACTCTGAATTACGATAGCCTTTTTCTTTCTATTTAAGGAATAGTTAAGTTAAAAACATTATTAGAATTAAAAAAAATATGACCCCAAAGCAATCTAGGACTAAAATATATTGGTCCCCTCTACTCACATGAGGAAGGTACAGCCCAAAGAAACAACCGTGCTTTAGAATATAAGTATGAAAAATGACAGAAATAAAGTAAAGGAAACAATAAAAACTCATATGGGTAAATATCAACAAAACTACAAGCTCAGGTAATCCAATCTCGACACATCGTGCAACGTGAGATTTAATAATCAAAATTAAATAAAAATTGAATCATAGAAACTACAATTTGTGAATGTATGAAAAACATAGCGATCATGTTGTAAAAATAAGACCATACCATAGGAAAACTGAATCGTTGCAGTCCAAACCCCGATAGCGCAACTAAAGGAACTGGAGATAGTGGGCTTAAGAACCTAAATAAAAATATAACAAATTATACAAAGATGTTTTTAACTTAATAATTCTCAAAATCCATACAACATCTAAACTAAGAATTTGAAAAAAAATAGTTGAACCAACCTCACTACATAGCGCCAACCACCACTGAATCCAAGAATGATCTACAAGGATGATGCAAACATAAGTGCACCTTGCGTCGCACGCATAATCCTATAAAATATATGCACATTGATAACCAAATCAGTTTGATTAACAAAAAAACAAACTAATGGAAAATACAAGGCGCTATGTTGTGAACGAACCTCAGTTGGATCCAAAATCACATGGTATCTACCCGCCAATACGACTGAAAGGGTGGTTGACACATATATATGTGAAGCCCCAATGACCACCGGTAGACGGGTCCCAAAAAAACTATGTTACAATGTGTTTGTTCTCGCGACAAACACCAAACTCTAAATTACGATAGCCTTTTTCTTTCTAATTAAGGAAAACTTAAGTTAAAAACATTATTAGAATTAAAAAAAATATGACCCCAAAGCGATCTAGGACTAAAATATATTGGTCCCCTCTACTCACATGAGGAAGGTACAGCATAAAGAAACAACCGTGCTTTAGAATATAAGTGTGAAATATGACAGAAATAAAGTAAACGAAACAATAAAAACTCATATGGGTAAATATCAATAAAACTACAAGCTCAGGTAATCCAATCTCGACACATCGTGCAACGTGAGATTTAATAATCAAAATTTAAAAAAATTGAATCATAGAAACTATAATTTGTGAATGTATGAAAAACATAGCGATCATGTTGTAAAAATAAGACCATACTATAGGAAAACTGAATCGTTGTAGGCCAAACCCCGATAGCGCAACTAAAGGAACTGCAGATAGTGGGCTTAAGAACCTAAAGAAAAATATAACAAATTATACAAAGATGTTTTGAACTTAATAATTCTCAAAATCCATACAGCATCTAAACTAAGAATTTGAAAAAAAATAGTTGAACCAACCTCACTACATAGCGCCAACCACCACTGAATCCAAGAATGATCTACAAGGATGATCCAAACATAAGTGCACCTTGCGTCGCACGCATAATCCTATAAAATCTATGCACATTGATAACCAAATCAGTTTGAATAACTAAAAAAAAATTAATGGAAAATACAAGGCGCTATGTTGTGAACCAACCTCAGTTGGATCCAAAATCACATGGTATCTACCCGCCAATACGACTGAAAGGGTGGTTGACACATATATATGTGAAGCCCCAATGACCACCGGTAGACGGGTCCCAAAAAAACTATGTTACAATGTGTTTGTTCGCGCGACAAACAACAAATTCTGAATTACGATAGCCTTTTTCTTTCTATTTAAGGAAAAGTTAAGTTAAAAACATTATTAGAATTAAAAAAAATATGACCCCAAAGCGATCTAGGACTAAAATATATTGGTCCCCTCTACTCACATGAGGAAGGTACAGCCCAAAGAAACAACCGTGCTTTAGAATATAAGTGTGAAATATGACAGAAATAAAGTAAAGGAAACAATAAAAACTCATATGTGTAAATATCAATAAAACTACAAGCTCAAGTAATCCAATCTCGACACATCGCGCAACGTGAGATTTAATAATCAAAATTTAAAAAAATTGAATCATAGAAACTACAATTTGTGAATGTATGAAAAACATAGCGATCATGTTGTAAAAATAAGACCATACCATAGGAAAACTGAATCGTTGTAGTCCAAACCCCGATAGCGCAACTAAAGGAACTGCATATAGTGGGCTTAAGAACCTAAATAAAAATATAACAAATTATACAAAGATGTTTTTAACTTAATAATTCTCAAAATCCATACAACATCTAAACTAAGAATTTGAAAAAAAATAGTTGAACCAACCTCACTACATAGCGCCAACCACCACTGAATCCAAGAATGATCTACAAGGATGATGCAAACATAAGTACACCTTGCGTCGCACGCATAATCCTATAAAATCTATGCACATTGATAACCAAATCAGTTTGATTAACTAAAAAACAAATTAATGGAAAATACAAGGCGCTATGTTGTGAACCAACCTCAGTTGGATCCAAAATCACATGGTATCTACCCGCCAATACGACTGAAAGGGTGGTTGACATATATATATGTGAAGCCCCAATGACCACCGGTAGACGGGTCCCAAAAAAACTATGTTACAATGTGTTTGTTCTCGCGACAAACAACAAACTCTGAATTACGATAGCCTTTTTCTTTCTATTTAAGGAATAGTTAAGTTAAAAACATTATTAGAATTAAAAAAAAAATGACCCCAAAGCAATCTAGGACTAAAATATATTGGTCCCCTCTACTCACATGAGGAAGGTACAGCCCAAAGAAACAACCGTGCTTTAGAATATAAGTGTGAAAAATGACAGAAATAAAGTAAAGGAAACAATAAAAACTCATATGGGTAAATATCAACAAAACTACAAGCTCAGGTAATCCAATCTCGACACATCGTGCAACGTGAGATTTAATAATCAAAATTAAAAAAAAATTGAATCATAGAAACTACAATTTGTGAATGTATGAAAAACATAGCGATCATGTTGTAAAAATAAGACCATACCATAGGAAAACTGAATCGTTGCAGTCCAAACCCCGATAGCGCAACTAAAGGAACTGGAGATAGTGGGCTTAAGAACCTAAATAAAAATATAACAAATTATAGAAAGATGTTTTTAACTTAATAATTCTCAAAATCCATACAACATCTAAACTAAGAATTTGAAAAAAAATAGTTGAACCAACCTCACTACATAGCGCCAACCACCACTGAATCCAAGAATGATCTACAAGGATGATGCAAACATAAGTGCACCTTGCGTCGCACGCATAATCCTATAAAATATATGCACATTGATAACCAAATCAGTTTGATTAACAAAAAAACAAACTAATGGAAAATACAAGGCGCTATGTTGTGAACCAACCTCAGTTGGATCCAAAATCACATGGTATCTACCCGCCAATACGACTGAAAGGGTGGTTGACACATATATATGTGAAGCTCCAATGACCACCGGTAGACGGGTCCCAAAAAAACTATGTTACAATGTGTTTGTTCTCGCGACAAACACCAAACTCTAAATTACGATAGCCTTTTTCTTTCTAATTAAGGAAAACTTAAGTTAAAAACATTATTAGAATTAAAAAAAATATGACCCCAAAGCGATCTAGGACTAAAATATATTGGTCCCCTCTACTCACATGAGGAAGGTACAGCATAAAGAAACAACCGTGCTTTAGAATATAAGTGTGAAATATGACAGAAATAAAGTAAAGGAAACAATAAAAACTCATATGGGTAAATATCAATAAAACTACAAGCTCAGGTAATCCAATCTCGACACATCGTGCAACGTGAGATTTAATAATCAAAATTTAAAAAAATTGAATCATAGAATCTATAATTTGTGAATGTATGAAAAACATAGCGATCATGTTGTAAAAATAAGACCATACTATAGGAAAACTGAATCGTTGTAGGCCAAACCCCGATAGCGCAACTAAAGGAACTGCAGATAGTGGGCTTAAGAACCTAAAGAAAAATATAACAAATTATACAAAGATGTTTTGAACTTAATAATTCTCAAAATCCATACAGCATCTAAACTAAGAATTTGAAAAAAAATAGTTGAACCAACCTCACTACATAGCGCCAACCACCACTGAATCCAAGAATGATCTACAAGGATGATCCAAACATTAGTGCACCTTGCGTCGCACGCATAATCCTATAAAATCTATGCACATTGATAACCAAATCAGTTTGAATAACTAAAAAAAATTAATGGAAAATACAAGGCGCTATGTTGTGAACCAACCTCAGTTGGATCCAAAATCACATGGTATCTACCCGCCAATACGACTGAAAGGGTGGTTGACACATATATATGTGAAGCCCCAATGACCACCGGTAGACGGGTCCCAAAAAAACTATGTTACAATGTGTTTGTTCGCGCGACAAACAACAAATTCTGAATTACGATAGCCTTTTTCTTTCTATTTAAGGAAAAGTTAAGTTAAAAACATTATTAGAATTAAAAAAAATATGACCCCAAAGCGATCTAGGACTAAAATATATTGGTCCCCTCTACTCACATGAGGAAGGTACAGCCCAAAGAAACAACCGTGCTTTAGAATATAAGTGTGAAATATGACAGAAATAAAGTAAAGGAAACAATAAAAACTCATATGGGTAAATATCAATAAAACTACAAGCTCAGGTAATCCAATCTCGACACATCGTGCAACATGAGATTTAATAATCAAAATTTAAAAAAATTGAATCATAGAAACTACAATTTGTGAATGTATGAAAAACATAGCGATCATGTTGTAAAAATAAGACCATACCATAGGAAAACTGAATCGTTGTAGTCCAAACCCCGATAGCGCAACTAAAGGAACTGCAGATAGTGGGCTTAAGAACCTAAATAAAAATATAACAAATTATACAAAGATGTTTTTAACTTAATAATTCTCAAAATCCATACAACATCTAAACTAAGAATTTGAAAAAAAATAGTTGAACCAACCTCACTACATAGCGCCAACCACCACTGAATCCAAGAATGATCTACAAGGATGATGCAAACATAAGTACACCTTGCGTCGCACGCATAATCCTATAAAATCTATGCACATTGATAACCAAATCAGTTTGATTAACTAAAAAACAAATTAATGGAAAATACAAGGCGCTATGTTGTGAACCAACCTCAGTTGGATCCAAAATCACATGGTATCTACCCGCCAATACGACTGAAAGGGTGGTTGACATATATATATGTGAAGCCCCAATGACCACCGGTAGACGGGTCCCAAAAAAACTATGTTACAATGTGTTTGTTCTCGCGACAAACAACAAACTCTGAATTACGATAGCCTTTTTCTTTCTATTTAAGGAATAGTTAAGTTAAAAACATTATTAGAATTAAAAAAAAAATGACCCCAAAGCAATCTAGGACTAAAATATATTGGTCCCCTCTACTCACATGAGGAAGGTACAGCCCAAAGAAACAACCGTGCTTTAGAATATAAGTGTGAAAAATGACAGAAATAAAGTAAAGGAAACAATAAAAACTCATATGGGTAAATATCAACAAAACTACAAGCTCAGGTAATCCAATCTCGACACATCGTGCAACGTGAGATTTAATAATCAAAATTAAAAAAAAATTGAATCATAGAAACTACAATTTGTGAATGTATGAAAAACATAGCGATCATGTTGTAAAAATAAGACCATACCATAGGAAAACTGAATCGTTGCAGTCCAAACCCCGATAGCGCAACTAAAGGAACTGGAGATAGTGGGCTTAAGAACCTAAATAAAAATATAACAAATTATAGAAAGATGTTTTTAACTTAATAATTCTCAAAATCCATACAACATCTAAACTAAGAATTTGAAAAAAAATAGTTGAACCAACCTCACTACATAGCGCCAACCACCACTGAATCCAAGAATGATCTACAAGGATGATGCAAACATAAGTGCACCTTGCGTCGCACGCATAATCCTATAAAATATATGCACATTGATAACCAAATCAGTTTGATTAACAAAAAAACAAACTAATGGAAAATACAAGGCGCTATGTTGTGAACCAACCTCAGTTGGATCCAAAATCACATGGTATCTACCCGCCAATACGACTGAAAGGGTGGTTGACACATATATATGTGAAGCCCCAATGACCACCGGTAGACGGGTCCCAAAAAAACTATGTTACAATGTGTTTGTTCTCGCGACAAACACCAAACTCTAAATTACGATAGCCTTTTTCTTTCTAATTAAGGAAAAGTTAAGTTAAAAACATTATTAGAATTAAAAAAAATATGACCCCAAAGCGATCTAGGACTAAAATATATTGGTCCCCTCTACTCACATGAGGAAGGTACAGCATAAAGAAACAACCGTGCTTTAGAATATAAGTGTGAAATATGACAGAAATAAAGTAAAGGAAACAATAAAAACTCATATGGGTAAATATCAATAAAACTACAAGCTCAGGTAATCCAATCTCGACACATCGTGCAACGTGAGATTTAATAATCAAAATTTAAAAAAATTGAATCATAGAATCTATAATTTGTGAATGTATGAAAAACATAGCGATCATGTTGTAAAAATAAGACCATACTATAGGAAAACTGAATCGTTGTAGGCCAAACCCCGATAGCGCAACTAAAGGAACTGCAGATAGTGGGCTTAAGAACCTAAAGAAAAATATAACAAATTATACAAAGATGTTTTGAACTTAATAATTCTCAAAATCCATACAGCATCTAAACTAAGAATTTGAAAAAAAATAGTTGAACCAACCTCACTACATAGCGCCAACCACCACTGAATCCAAGAATGATCTACAAGGATGATCCAAACATAAGTGCACCTTGCGTCGCACGCATAATCCTATAAAATCTATGCACATTGATAACCAAATCAGTTTGAATAACTAAAAAAAATTAATGGAAAATACAAGGCGCTATGTTGTGAACCAACCTCAGTTGGATCCAAAATCACATGGTATCTACCCGCCAATACGACTGAAAGGGTGGTTGACACATATATATGTGAAGCCCCAATGACCACCGGTAGACGGGTCCCAAAAAAACTATGTTACAATGTGTTTGTTCGCGCGACAAACAACAAATTCTGAATTACGATAGCCTTTTTCTTTCTATTTAAGGAAAAGTTAAGTTAAAAACATTATTAGAATTAAAAAAAATATGACCCCAAAGCGATCTAGGACTAAAATATATTGGTCCCCTCTACTCACATGAGGAAGGTACAGCCCAAAGAAACAACCGTGCTTTAGAATATAAGTGTGAAATATGACAGAAATAAAGTAAAGGAAACAATAAAAACTCATATGGGTAAATATCAATAAAACTACAAGCTCAGGTAATCCAATCTCGACACATCGTGCAACATGAAATTTAATAATCAAAATTTAAAAAAATTGAATCATAGAAACTACAATTTGTGAATGTATGAAAAACATAGCGATCATGTTGTAAAAATAAGACCATACCATAGGAAAACTGAATCGTTGTAGTCCAAACCCCGATAGCGCAACTAAAGGAACTGCAGATAGTGGGCTTAAGAACCTAAATAAAAATATAACAAATTATACAAAGATGTTTTTAACTTAATAATTCTCAAAATCCATACAACATCTAAACTAAGAATTTGAAAAAAAATAGTTGAACCAACCTCACTACATAGCGCCAACCACCACTGAATCCAAGAATGATCTACAAGGATGATGCAAACATAAGTACACCTTGCGTCGCACGCATAATCCTATAAAATCTATGCACATTGATAACCAAATCAGTTTGATTAACTAAAAAACAAATTAATGGAAAATACAAGGCGCTATGTTGTGAACCAACCTCAGTTGG
Source organism: Lathyrus tuberosus (assembly GCA_022829125.1). Lineage (NCBI taxonomy): Eukaryota > Viridiplantae > Streptophyta > Magnoliopsida > Fabales > Fabaceae > Lathyrus > Lathyrus tuberosus. The sequence continues at coordinate 15,730,627 of JALAZF010000029.1, forward strand.
ATCCAAAATCACATGGTATCTACCCGCCAATACGACTGAAAGGGTGGTTGACATATATATATGTGAAGCCCCAATGACCACCGGTAGACGGGTCCCAAAAAAACTATGTTACAATGTGTTTGTTCTCGCGACAAACAACAAACTCTGAATTACGATAGCCTTTTTCTTTCTATTTAAGGAATAGTTAAGTTAAAAACATTATTAGAATTAAAAAAAAAATGACCCCAAAGCAATCTAGGACTAAAATATATTGGTCCCCTCTACTCACATGAGGAAGGTACAGCCCAAAGAAACAACCGTGCTTTAGAATATAAGTGTGAAAAATGACAGAAATAAAGTAAAGGAAACAATAAAAACTCATATGGGTAAATATCAACAAAACTACAAGCTCAGGTAATCCAATCTCGACACATCGTGCAACGTGAGATTTAATAATCAAAATTAAAAAAAAATTGAATCATAGAAACTACAATTTGTGAATGTATGAAAAACATAGCGATCATGTTGTAAAAATAAGACCATACCATAGGAAAACTGAATCGTTGCAGTCCAAACCCCGATAGCGCAACTAAAGGAACTGGAGATAGTGGGCTTAAGAACCTAAATAAAAATATAACAAATTATAGAAAGATGTTTTTAACTTAATAATTCTCAAAATCCATACAACATCTAAACTAAGAATTTGAAAAAAAATAGTTGAACCAACCTCACTACATAGCGCCAACCACCACTGAATCCAAGAATGATCTACAAGGATGATGCAAACATAAGTGCACCTTGCGTCGCACGCATAATCCTATAAAATATATGCACATTGATAACCAAATCAGTTTGATTAACAAAAAAACAAACTAATGGAAAATACAAGGCGCTATGTTGTGAACCAACCTCAGTTGGATCCAAAATCACATGGTATCTACCCGCCAATACGACTGAAAGGGTGGTTGACACATATATATGTGAAGCCCCAATGACCACCGGTAGACGGGTCCCAAAAAAACTATGTTACAATGTGTTTGTTCTCGCGACAAACACCAAACTCTAAATTACGATAGCCTTTTTCTTTCTAATTAAGGAAAAGTTAAGTTAAAAACATTATTAGAATTAAAAAAAATATGACCCCAAAGCGATCTAGGACTAAAATATATTGGTCCCCTCTACTCACATGAGGAAGGTACAGCATAAAGAAACAACCGTGCTTTAGAATATAAGTGTGAAATATGACAGAAATAAAGTAAAGGAAACAATAAAAACTCATATGGGTAAATATCAATAAAACTACAAGCTCAGGTAATCCAATCTCGACACATCGTGCAACGTGAGATTTAATAATCAAAATTTAAAAAAATTGAATCATAGAAACTATAATTTGTGAATGTATGAAAAACATAGCGATCATGTTGTAAAAATAAGACCATACTATAGGAAAACTGAATCGTTGTAGTCCAAACCCCGATAGCGCAACTAAAGGAACTGCAGATAGTGGGCTTAAGAACCTAAATAAAAATATAACAAATTATACAAAGATGTTTTTAACTTAATAATTCTCAAAATCCATACAACATCTAAACTAAGAATTTGAAAAAAAATAGTTGAACCAACCTCACTACATAGCGCCAACCACCACTGAATCCAAGAATGATCTACAAGGATGATCCAAACATAAGTGCACCTTGCGTCGCACGCATAATCCTATAAAATCTATGCACATTGATAACCAAATCAGTTTGAATAACTAAAAAACAAATTAATGGAAAATACAAGGCGCTATGTTGTGAACCAACCTCAGTTGGATCCAAAATCACATGGTATCTACCCGCCAATACGGCTGAAAGGTTGGTTGACACATATATATGTGAAGCCCCAATGACCACCGGTAGACGGGTCCCAAAAAAACTATGTTACAATGTGTTTGTTCGCGCGACAAACAACAAATTCTGAATTACGATAGCCTTTTTCTTTCTATTTAAGGAAAAGTTAAGTTAAAAACATTATTAGAATTAAAAAAAATATGACCCCAAAGCGATCTAGGACTAAAATATATTGGTCCCCTCTACTCACATGAGGAAGGTACAGCCCAAAGAAACAACCATGCTTTAGAATATAAGTGTGAAATATGACAGAAATAAAGTAAAGGAAACAATAAAAACTCATATGGGTAAATATCAATAAAACTACAAGCTCAGGTAATCCAATCTCGACACATCGTGCAACGTGAGATTTAATAATCAAAATTTAAAAAAATTGAATCATAGAAACTACAATTTGTGAATGTATGAAAAACATAGCGATCATGTTGTAAAAATAAGACCATACCATAGGAACACTGAATCGTTGTAGTCCAAACCCCGATAGCGCAACTAAAGGAACTGCAGATAGTGGGCTTAAGAACCTAAATAAAAATATAACAAATTATACAAAGATGTTTTTAACTTAATAATTCTCAAAATCCATACAACATCTAAACTAAGAATTTGAAAAAAAATAGTTGAACCAACCTCACTACATAGCGCCAACCACCACTGAATCCAAGAATGATCTACAAGGATGATGCAAACATAAGTGCACCTTGCGTCGCATGCATAATCCTATAAAATCTATGCACATTGATAACCAAATCAGTTTGATTAACTAAAAAACAAATTAATGGAAAATACAAGGCGCTATGTTGTGAACCAACCTCAGTTGGATCCAAAATCACATGGTATCTACCCGCCAATACGACTGAAAGGGTGGTAGACACATATATATGTGAAGCCCCAATGACCACCGGTAGACGGGTCCCAAAAAAACTATGTTACAATGTGTTTGTTCTCGCGACAAACAACAAACTCTAAATTACGATAGCCTTTTTCTTTCTATTTAAGGAATAGTTAAGTTAAAAACATTATTAGAATTAAAAAAAAAATGACCCCAAAGCAATCTAGGACTAAAATATATTGGTCCCCTCTACTCACATGAGGAAGGTACAGCCCAAAGAAACAACCGTGCTTTAGAATATAAGTGTGAAAAATGACAGAAATAAAGTAAAGGAAACAATAAAAACTCATATGGGTAAATATCAACAAAACTACAAGCTCAGGTAATCCAATCTCGACACATCGTGCAACGTGAGATTTAATAATCAAAATTAAAAAAAAATTGAATCATAGAAACTACAATTTGTGAATGTATGAAAAACATAGCGATCATGTTGTAAAAATAAGACCATACCATAGGAAAACTGAATCGTTGCAGTCCAAACCCCGATAGCGCAACTAAAGGAACTGGAGATAGTGGGCTTAAGAACCTAAATAAAAATATAACAAATTATAGAAAGATGTTTTTAACTTAATAATTCTCAAAATCCATACAACATCTAAACTAAGAATTTGAAAAAAAATAGTTGAACCAACCTCACTACATAGCGCCAACCACCACTGAATCCAAGAATGATCTACAAGGATGATGCAAACATAAGTGCACCTTGCGTCGCACGCATAATCCTATAAAATATATGCACATTGATAACCAAATCAGTTTGATTAACAAAAAAACAAACTAATGGAAAATACAAGGCGCTATGTTGTGAACCAACCTCAGTTGGATCCAAAATCACATGGTATCTACCCGCCAATACGACTGAAAGGGTGGTTGACACATATATATGTGAAGCCCCAATGACCACCGGTAGACGGGTCCCAAAAAAACTATGTTACAATGTGTTTGTTCTCGCGACAAACACCAAACTCTAAATTACGATAGCCTTTTTCTTTCTAATTAAGGAAAAGTTAAGTTAAAAACATTATTAGAATTAAAAAAAATATGACCCAAAAGCGATCTAGGACTAAAATATATTCGTCCCCTCTACTCACATGAGGAAGGTACAGCATAAAGAAACAACCGTGCTTTAGAATATAAGTGTGAAATATGACAGAAATAAAGTAAAGGAAACAATAAAAACTCATATGGGTAAATATCAATAAAACTACAAGCTCAGGTAATCCAATCTCGACACATCGTGCAACGTGAGATTTAATAATCAAAATTTAAAAAAATTGAATCATAGAAACTATAATTTGTGAATGTATGAAAAACATAGCGATCATGTTGTAAAAATAAGACCATACTATAGGAAAACTGAATCGTTGTAGTCCAAACCCCGATAGCGCAACTAAAGGAACTGCAGATAGTGGGCTTAAGAACCTAAATAAAAATATAACAAATTATACAAAGATGTTTTTAACTTAATAATTCTCAAAATCCATACAACATCTAAACTAAGAATTTGAAAAAAAATAGTTGAACCAACCTCACTACATAGCGCCAACCACCACTGAATCCAAGAATGATCTACAAGGATGATGCAAACATAAGTGCACCTTGCGTCGCACGCATAATCCTATAAAATCTATGCACATTGATAACCAAATCAGTTTGAATAACTAAAAAACAAATTAATGGAAAATACAAGGCGCTATGTTGTGAACCAACCTCAGTTGGATCCAAAATCACATGGTATCTACCCGCCAATACGGCTGAAAGGTTGGTTGACACATATATATGTGAAGCCCCAATGACCACCGGTAGACGGGTCCCAAAAAAACTATGTTACAATGTGTTTGTTCGCGCGACAAACAACAAATTCTGAATTACGATAGCCTTTTTCTTTCTATTTAAGGAAAAGTTAAGTTAAAAACATTATTAGAATTAAAAAAAATATGACCCCAAAGCGATCTAGGACTAAAATATATTGGTCCCCTCTACTCACATGAGGAAGGTACAGCCCAAAGAAACAACCATGCTTTAGAATATAAGTGTGAAATATGACAGAAATAAAGTAAAGGAAACAATAAAAACTCATATGGGTAAATATCAATAAAACTACAAGCTCAGGTAATCCAATCTCGACACATCGTGCAACGTGAGATTTAATAATCAAAATTTAAAAAAATTGAATCATAGAAACTACAATTTGTGAATGTATGAAAAACATAGCGATCATGTTGTAAAAATAAGACCATACCATAGGAACACTGAATCGTTGTAGTCCAAACCCCGATAGCGCAACTAAAGGAACTGCAGATAGTGGGCTTAAGAACCTAAATAAAAATATAACAAATTATACAAAGATGTTTTTAACTTAATAATTCTCAAAATCCATACAACATCTAAACTAAGAATTTGAAAAAAAATAGTTGAACCAACCTCACTACATAGCGCCAACCACCACTGAATCCAAGAATGATCTACAAGGATGATGCAAACATAAGTGCACCTTGCGTCGCATGCATAATCCTATAAAATCTATGCACATTGATAACCAAATCAGTTTGATTAACTAAAAAACAAATTAATGGAAAATACAAGGCGCTATGTTGTGAACCAACCTCAGTTGGATCCAAAATCACATGGTATCTACCCGCCAATACGACTGAAAGGGTGGTAGACACATATATATGTGAAGCCCCAATGACCACCGGTAGACGGGTCCCAAAAAAACTATGTAGCAATTTGTTTGTTCTCGCGACAAACAACAAACTCTGAATTACCAGCGCCTTTTTCTTTCTATTTAAGGAAAAGTTAAGTTAAAAGCATTATTAGAATAAAAAAAAAATATGACCACAAAGCGATCGAGGACTAAAATATGTTGGTCCCCTCTCCTCACATGAGGAAGGTACAGCTCAAAGAAACAACCGTGCTTTAGAATATAAGTGTGAAATATGACAGAAATAAAGTAAACAAAACAATAAAAACTCATCTGGTTAAATATCAACAAAACTACAAGCTCAGGTAATCCAATTTCGACACATCGTGCAAGCTGAGATTTAAAAGTCACAATTAAAAAAATTGAATCATAGAAACTAGAATTTGTGAATGTATGAAAAAAATAGCGATCTTGTTGTAAAAATAAGACCATACCATAGGAAAACTGAATCGTTGTAGTCCAAACCCCGATAGCGCAACTAAAGGAAATGCAGATAGTGGGCTTAAGAACCTAAATAAAAATATACCAAGTTTTACAAAGATGTTTTTAACTTAATAATTCTCAAAATCCATACAACATCTAAATTAAGAATTTGAAGGAAAAAAATAGTTGAACCAACCTCGCTACGTAGCGCCAACCACCACTGAATCCAAGAATGATCTACAAGGATGATGCAAACATAAGTGCACCTTGCGTCGCACACATAATTCTATAAAATCTATGCACATTGATAACCAAATCAGTTTGATTAACTAAAAAACAAATTAATCGAAAATACAAGGAGCTATGTTGTGAATCAACCTCAGTTGGATCCAAAATCTCAAGGTATCTACCCGCCAATACGACTGAAAGGGTGGTTGACACATATATATGTGAAGCCCCAATGACCACCGGTAGACGGGTCCCAAAAAAACTATGTAACAATATGTTTGTTCTCGCGACAAACAATAAACTATGAATTACCATCACCTTTTTCTTTCTATTTAAGGAAAAGTTAAGTTAAAAACATTATTAGAATTTAAAAAAAATATGACCGCAAAGCGAACTAGGACTAAAATATGTTCGTCCCCTCTCCTCACATGAGGAAGGTACGACTCAAAGAAACAACCGTGCTTTAGAATATAAGTGTGAAATATGACAGAAATAAAGTAAAGGAAACAATAAAAACTCATCTGGGTAAATATCAACAAAACTAAAAGCTCAGGTAATCCAATCTCGACACATCGTGCAAGCTGAGATTTAAAAATCACAATTAAAAAAATTGAATCATAGAAACTACAATTTGTGAATGTATGAAAAACATAGCGATCATGTTGTAAAAATAAGACCATACCATTGGAAAACTGAATTGTTGTAGTCCAAACCCCGATAGCGCAACTAAAGGAACTGCAGATAGTGGGCTTAAGAACCTAAATAAAAATATGAAAATTATACAAAGATGTTTTGAACTTAATAATTCTCAAAATCCATACAACATCTAAACTAAGAATTTGAAAAAAAATAGTTGAACCAACCTCACTACATAGCGCCAACCACCACTGAATCCAAGAATGATCTACAAGGATGATCCAAACATAAGTGCACCTTGCGTCGCACGCAAAAATACTATAAAATCTATGCACATTGATAACCAAATCAGTTTGATTAACTAAAAAACAAATTAATGGAAAATACAATGCGCTATGTTGTGAACCAACCTCAGTTGGATCCAAAATCACATGGTATCTACCCGCCAATACGACTGAAAGGGTGGTTGACACATATATATGGGAAGCCCCAATGACCACCGGTAGACGGGTCCCAAAAAAACTTTGTTACAATGTGTTTGTTCTCGCGACAAACAACAAACTCTGAATTACGATAGCCTTTTTCTTTCTATTTAAGGAAAAGTTAAATTAAAAACATTATTAGAATTAAAAAAAATATGACCCCAAAGCGATCTAGGACTAAAATATATTGGTCCCCTCTACTCACATGAGGAAGGTACAACCCAAAGAAACAACCGTGCTTTAGAATATAAGTGTGAAATATGACAGAAATAAAGTAAAGGAAACAATAAAAACTCATATGGGTAAATATCAACAAAACTACAAGCTCAGGTAATCCAATCTCGACACATCGTGCAACGTGAGATTTAATAATCAAAATTAAAAAAAAATGGAATCATAGAAACTACAATTTGTGAATGTATGAAAAACATAGCGATCATGTTGTAAAAATAAGACCATACCATAGGAAAACAGAATCGTTGTAGGCCAAACCCCGATAGCGCAACTAAAGGAACTGCAGATAGTGGGCTTAAGAACCTAAATAAAAATATAACAAATTATACAAAGATGTTTTGAACTTAATAATTCTCAAAATCCATACAGCATCTAAACTAAGAATTTGAAAAAAAATAGTTGAACCAACCTCACTACATAGCGCCAACCACCACTGAATCCAAGAATGATCTACAAGGATGATCCAAACATAAGTGCACCTTGCGTCGCACGCATAATCCTATAAAATCTATGCACATTGATAACCAAATCAGTTTGAATAACTAAAAAAAAATTAATGGAAAATACAAGGCGCTATGTTGTGAACCAACCTCAGTTGGATCCAAAATCACATGGTATCTACCCGCCAATAAGACTGAAAGGGTGGTTGACACATATATATGTGAAGCCCCAATGACCACCGGTAGACGGGTCCCAAAAAAACTATGTTACAATGTGTTTGTTCGCGCGACAAACAACAAATTCTGAATTACGATAGCCTTTTTCTTTCTATTTAAGGAAAAGTTAAGTTAAAAACATTATTAGAATTAAAAAAAATATGACCCCAAAGCGATCTAGGACTAAAATATATTGGTCCCCTCTACTCACATGAGGAAGGTACAGCCCAAAGAAACAATCGTGCTTTAGAATATAAGTGTGAAATATGACAGAAATAAAGTAAAGGAAACAATAAAAACTCATATGGGTAAATATCAATAAAACTACAAGCTCAGGTAATCCAATCTCGACACATCGTGCAACGTGAGATTTAATAATCAAAATTTAAAAAAATTGAATCATAGAAACTACAATTTGTGAATGTATGAAAAACATAGCGATCATGTTGTAAAAATAAGACCATACCATAGGAAAACTGAATCGTTGTAGTCCAAACCCCGATAGCGCAACTAAAGGAACTGCAGATAGTGGGCTTAAGAACCTAAATAAAAATATAACAAATTATACAAAGATGTTTTTAACTTAATAATTCTCAAAATCCATACAACATCTAAACTAAGAATTTGAAAAAAAATAGTTGAACCAACCTCACTACATAGCGCCAACCACCACTGAATCCAAGAATGATCTACAAGGATGATGCAAACATAAGTACACCTTGCGTCGCACGCATAATCCTATAAAATCTATGCACATTGATAACCAAATCAGTTTGATTAACTAAAAAACAAATTAATGGAAAATACAAGGCGCTATGTTGTGAACCAACTTCAGTTGGATCCAAAATCACATGGTATCTACCCGCCAATACGACTGAAAGGGTGGTTGACACATATATATGTGAAGCCCCAATGACCACCGGTAGACGGGTCCCAAAAAAACTATGTTACAATGTGTTTGTTCTCGCGACAAACAACAAACTCTGAATTACGATAGCCTTTTTCTTTCTATTTAAGGAATAGTTAAGTTAAAAACATTATTAGAATTAAAAAAAATATGACCCCAAAGCGATCTAGGACTAAAATATATTGGTCCCCTCTACTCACATGAGGAAGGTACAGCCCAAAGAAACAACCGTGCTTTAGAATATAAGTGTGAAAAATGACAGAAATAAAGTAAAGGAAACAATAAAAACTCATATGGGTAAATATCAACAAAACTACAAGCTCAGGTAATCCAATCTCGACACATCGTGCAACGTGAGATTTAATAATCAAAATTAAAAAAAAATTGAATCATAGAAACTACAATTTGTGAATGTATGAAAAACATAGCGATCATGTTGTAAAAATAAGACCATACCATAAGAAAACTGAATCGTTGCAGTCCAAACCCCGATAGCGCAACTAAAGGAACTGCAGATAGTGGGCTTAAGAACCTAAATAAAAATATAACAAATTATACAAAGATGTTTTTAACTTAATAATTCTCAAAATCCATACAACATCTAAACTAAGAATTTGAAAAAAAATAGTTGAACCAACCTCACTACATAGCGCCAACCACCACTGAATCCAAGAATGATCTACAAGGATGATGCAAACATAAGTACACCTTGCGTCGCACGCATAATCCTATAAAATATATGCACATTGATAACCAAATCAGTTTGATTAACAAAAAAACAAACTAATGGAAAATACAAGGCGCTATGTTGTGAACCAACCTCAGTTGGATCCAAAATCACATGGTATCTACCCGCCAATACGACTGAAAGGGTGGTTGACACATATATATGTGAAGCCCCAATGACCACCGGTAGACGGGTCCCAAAAAAACTATGTTACAATGTTTTTGTTCTCGCGACAAACAACAAACTCTAAATTACGATAGCCTTTTTCTTTCTATTTAAGGAAAAGTTAAGTTAAAAACATTATTAGAATTAAAAAAAATATGACCCCAAAGCGATCTAGGACTAAAATATATTGGTCCCCTCTACTCACATGAGGAAGGTACAGCATAAAGAAACAACCGTGCTTTAGAATATAAGTGTGAAATATGACAGAAATAAAGTAAAGGAAACAATAAAAACTCATATGGGTAAATATCAATAAAACTACAAGCTCAGGTAATCCAATCTCGACACAACGTGCAACGTGAGATTTAATAATCAAAATTTAAAAAAATTGAATCATAGAAACTACAATTTGTGAATGTATGAAAAACATAGCGATCATGTTGTAAAAATAAGACCATACTATAGGAAAACTGAATCGTTGTAGTCCAAACCCCGATAGCGCAACTAAAGGAACTGCAGATAGTGGGCTTAAGAACCTAAATAAAAATATAACAAATTATACAAAGATGTTTTTAACTTAATAATTCTCAAAATCCATACAACATCTCAACTAAGAATTTGAAAAAAAATAGTTGAACCAACCTCACTACATAGCGCCAACCACCACTGAATCCAAGAATGATCTACAAGGATGATGAAAACATAAGTGCACCTTGCGTCGCACGCATAATCCTATAAAATCTATGCACATTGATAACCAAATCAGTTTGTTTAACTAAAAAACAAATTAATGGAAAATACAAGGCGCTATGTTGTGAACCAACCTCAGTTGGATCCAAAATCACATGGTATCTACCCGCCAATACGACTGAAAGGGTGGTAGACACATATATATGTGAAGCCCCAATGACCACCGGTAGACGGGTCCCAAAAAAACTATGTTACAATGTGTTTGTTCTCGCGACAAACAACAAACTCTGAATTACGATAGCCTTTTTCTTTCTATTTAAGGAAAAGTTAAGTTAAAAACATTATTAGAATTAAAAAAAATATGACCCCAAAGCGATCTAGGACTAAAATATATTGGTCCCCTCTACTCACATGAGGAAGGTACAACCCAAAGAAACAACCGTACTTTAGAATATAAGTGTGAAAAATGACAGAAATAAAGTAAAGGAAACAATAAAAACTCATATGGGTAAATATCAACAAAACTACAAGCTCAGGTAATCCAATCTCGACACATCGTGCAACGTGAGATTTAATAATCAAAATTAAAAAAAAATTGAATTATAGAAACTACAATTTGTGAATGTATGAAAAACATAGCGATCATGTTGTAAAAATAAGACCATACCATAGGAAAACTGAATCGTTGCAGTCCAAACCCCGATAGCGCAACTAAAGGAACTGCAGATAGTGGGCTTAAGAACCTAATAAAAATATAACAAATTATACAAAGATGTTTTTAACTTAATAATTCTCAAAATCCATACAACATCTAAACTAAGAATTTGAAAAAAAATAGTTGAACCAACCTCACTACATAGCGCCAACCACCACTGAATCCAAGAATGATCTACAAGGATGATGCAAACATAAGTGCACCTTGCGTCGCACGCATAATCCTATAAAATATATGCACATTGATAACCAAATCAGTTTGATTAACTAAAAAACAAATTAATGGAAAATACAAGGCGCTATGTTGTGAACCAACCTCAGTTGGATCCAAAATCACATGGTATCTACCCGCCAATACGACTGAAAGGGTGGTTGACACATATATATGTGAAGCCCCAATGACCACCGGTAGACGGGTCCCAAAAAAACTATGTTACAATGTGTTTGTTCTCGCGACAAACAACAAACTCTGAATTACGATAGCCTTTTTCTTTCTATTTAAGGAAAAGTTAAGTTAAAAACATTATTAGAATTAAAAAAAATATGACCCCAAAGCGATCTAGGACTAAAATATATTGGTCCCCTCTACTCACATGAGGAAGGTACAGCCCAAAGAAACAACCGTGCTTTAGAATATAAGTGTGAAATATGACAGAAATAAAGTAAAGGAAACAATAAAAACTCATATGGGTAAATATCAATAAACCTACAAGCTCAGGTAATCCAAACTCGACACATCGTGCAACGTGAGATTTAATAATCAAAATTAAAAAAAAATTGAATCATAGAAACTACAATTTGTGAATGTATGAAAAACATAGCGATCATGTTGTAAAAATAAGACCATACCATAGGAAAACTGAATCGTTGCAGTCCAAACCCCGATAGCGCAACTAAAGGAACTGCAGATAGTGGGCTTAAGAACCTAAATAAAAATATAACAAATTATACAAAGATGTTTTTAACTTAATAATTCTCAAAATCCATACAACATCTAAACTAAGAATTTGAAAAAAAATAGTTGAACCAACCTCACTACATAGCGCCAACCACCACTGAATCCAAGAATGATCTACAAGGATGATGCAAACATAAGTGCACCTTGCGTCGCACGCATAATCCTATAAAATATATGCACATTGATAACCAAATCAGTTTGATTAACTAAAAAACAAATTAATGGAAAATACAAGGCGCTATGTTGTGAACCAACCTCAGTTGGATCCAAAATCACATGGTATCTACCCGCCAATACGACTGAAAGGGTGGTTGACACATATATATGTGAAGCCCCAATGACCACCGGTAGACGGGTCCCAAAAAAACTATGTTACAATGTGTTTGTTCTCGCGACAAACAACAAACTCTAAATTACGATAGCCTTTTTCTTTCTATTTAAGGAAAAGTTAAGTTAAAAACATTATTAGAATTAAAAAAAATATGACCCCAAAGCGATCTAGGACTAAAATATATTGGTCCCCTCTACTCACATGAGGAAGGTACAGCATAAAGAAACAACCGTGCTTTAGAATATAAGTGTGAAATATGACAGAAATAAAGTAAAGGAAACAATAAAAACTCATCTGGGTAAATATCAATAAAACTACAAGCTCAGGTAATCCAATCTCGACACATCGTGCAACGTGAGATTTAATAATCAAAATTTAAAAAAATTGAATCATAGAAACTACAATTTGTGAATGTATGAAAAACATAGCGATCATGTTGTAAAAATAAGACCATACTATAGGAAAACTGAATCGTTGTAGTCCAAACCCCGATAGCGCAACTAAAGGAACTGCAGATAGTGGGCTTAAGAACCTAAATAAAAATATAACAAATTATACAAAGATGTTTTTAACTTAATAATTCTCAAAATCCATACAACATCTCAACTAAGAATTTGAAAAAAAATAGTTGAACCAACCTCACTACATAGCGCCAACCACCACTGAATCCAAGAATGATCTACAAGGATGATGCAAACATAAGTGCACCTTGCGTCGCACGCATAATCCTATAAAATCTATGCACATTGATAACCAAATCAGTTTGATTAACTAAAACACAAATTAATGGAAAATACAAGGCGCTATGTTGTGAACCAACCTCAGTTGGATCCAAAATCACATGGTATCTACCCGCCAATACGACTGAAAGGGTGGTAGACACATATATATGTGAAGCCCCAATGACCACCGGTAGACGGGTCCCAAAAAAACTATGTTACAATGTGTTTTGTTCTCGCGACAAACAACAAACTCTGAATTACGATAGCCTTTTTCTTTCTATTTAAGGAAAAGTTAAGTTAAAAACATTATTAGAATTAAAAAAAATATGACCCCAAAGCGATCTAGGACTAAAATATATTGGTCCCCTCTACTCACATGAGGAAGGTACAACCCAAAGAAACAACCGTACTTTAGAATATAAGTGTGAAAAATGACAGAAATAAAGTAAAGGAAACAATAAACACTCATATGGGTAAATATCAACAAAACTACAAGCTCAGGTAATCCAATCTCGACACATCGTGCAACGTGAGATTTAATAATCAAAATTAAAAAAAAATTGAATCATAGAAACTACAATTTGTGAATGTATGAAAAACATAGCGATCATGTTGTAAAAATAAGACCATACCATAGGAAAACTGAATCGTTGCAGTCCAAACCCCGATAGCGCAACTAAAGGAACTGCAGATAGTGGGCTTAAGAACCTAATAAAAATATAACAAATTATACAAAGATGTTTTTAACTTAATAATTCTCAAAATCCATACAACATCTAAACTAATAATTTGAAAAAAAATAGTTGAACCAACCCCACTACATAGCGCCAACCACCACTGAATCCAAGAATGATCTACAAGGATGATGCAAACATAAGTGCACCTTGCGTCGCACGCATAATCCTATAAAATCTATGCACATTGATAACCAAATCAGTTTGATTAACTAAAAAACAAATTAATGGAAAATACAAGGCGCTATGTTGTGAACCTACCTCAGTTGGATCCAAAATCACATGGTATCTACCCGCCAATACGACTGAAAGGGTGGTTGACACATATATATGTGAAGCCCCAATGACCACCGGTAGACGGGTCCCAAAAAAACTATGTTACAATGTGTTTGTTCTCGCGACAAACAACAAACTCTGAATTACGATAGCCTTTTTCTTTCTATTTAAGGAAAAGTTAAGTTAAAAACATTATTAGAATTAAAAAAAATATGACCCCAAAGCGATCTAGGACTAAAATATATTGGTCCCCTCTACTCACATGAGGAAGGTACAGCCCAAAGAAACAACCGTGCTTTAGAATATAAGTGTGAAATATGACAGAAATAAAGTAAAGGAAACAATAAAAACTCATATGGGTAAATATCAATAAAACTACAAGCTCAGGTAATCCAAACTCGACACATCGTGCAACGTGAGATTTAATAATCAAAATTAAAAAAAAATTGAATCATAGAAACTACAATTTGTGAATGTATGAAAAACATAGCGATCATGTTGTAAAAATAAGACCATACCATAGGAAAACTGAATCGTTGCAGTCCAAACCCCGATAGCGCAACTAAAGGAACTGCAGATAGTGGGCTTAAGAACCTAAATAAAAATATAACAAATTATACAAAGATGTTTTTAACTTAATAATTCTCAAAATCCATACAACATCTAAACTAAGAATTTGAAAAAAAATAGTTGAACCAACCTCACTACATAGCGCCAACCACCACTGAATCCAAGAATGATCTACAAGGATGATGCAAACATAAGTGCACCTTGCGTCGCACGCATAATCCTATAAAATATATGCACATTGATAACCAAATCAGTTTGATTAACAAAAAAACAAACTAATGGAAAATACAAGGCGCTATGTTGTGAACCAACCTCAGTTGGATCCAAAATCACATGGTATCTACCCGCCAATACGACTGAAAGGGTGGTTGACACATATATATGTGAAGCCCCAATGACCACCGGTAGACGGGTCCCAAAAAAACTATTTTACAATGTGTTTGTTCTCGCGACAAACAACAAACTCTAAATTACGATAGCCTTTTTCTTTCTATTTAAGGAAAAGTTAAGTTAAAAACATTATTAGAATTAAAAAAAATATGACCCCAAAGCGATCTAGGACTAAAATATATTGGTCCCCTCTACTCACATGAGGAAGGTACAGCATAAAGAAACAACCGTGCTTTAGAATATAAGTGTGAAATATGACAGAAATAAAGTAAAGGAAACAATAAAAACTCATATGGGTAAATATCAATAAAACTACAAGCTCAGGTAATCCAATCTCGACACATCGTGCAACGTGAGATTTAATAATCAAAATTAAAAAAAAATTGAATCATAGAAACTACAATTTGTGAATGTATGAAAAACATAGCGATCATGTTGTAAAAATAAGACCATACCATAGGAAAACTGAATCGTTGCAGTCCAAACCCCGATAGCGCAACTAAAGGAACTGCAGATAGTGGGCTTAAGAACCTAATAAAAATATAACAAATTATACAAAGATGTTTTTAACTTAATAATTCTCAAAATCCATACAACATCTAAACTAATAATTTGAAAAAAAATAGTTGAACCAACCCCACTACATAGCGCCAACCACCACTGAATCCAAGAATGATCTACAAGGATGATGCAAACATAAGTGCACCTTGCGTCGCACGCATAATCCTATAAAATCTATGCACATTGATAACCAAATCAGTTTGATTAACTAAAAAACAGACTAATGGAAAATACAAGGCGCTATGTTGTGAACCAACCTCAGTTGGATCCAAAATCACATGGTATCTACCCGCCAATACGACTGAAAGGGTGGTTGACACATATATATGTGAAGCCCCAATGACCACCGGTAGACGGGTCCCAAAAAAACTATGTTACAATGTGTTTGTTCTCGCGACAAACAACAAACTCTGAATTACGATAGCCTTTTTCTTTCTATTTAAGGAAAAGTTAAGTTAAAAACATTATTAGAATTAAAAAAAATATGACCCCAAAGCGATCTAGGACTAAAATATATTGGTCCCCTCTACTCACATGAGGAAGGTACAGCCCAAAGAAACAACCGTGCTTTAGAATATAAGTGTGAAATATGACAGAAATAAAGTAAAGGAAACAATAAAAACTCATATGGGTAAATATCAATAAACCTACAAGCTCAGGTAATCCAATCTCGACACATCGTGCAACGTGAGATTTAATAATCAAAATAAAAAAAAAATTGAATCATAGAAACTACAATTTGTGAATGTATGAAAAACATAGCGATCATGTTGTAAAAATAAGACCATACCATAGGAAAACTGAATCGTTGCAGTCCAAACCCCGATAGCGCAACTAAAGGAACTGCAGATAGTGTGCTTAAGAACCTAATAAAAATATAACAAATTATACAAAGATGTTTTTAACTTAATAATTCTCAAAATCCATACAACATCTAAACTAGGAATTTGAAAAAAAATAGTTGAACCAACCCCACTACATAGCGCCAACCACCACTGAATCCAAGAATGATCTACAAGGATGATGCAAACATAAGTGCACCTTGCGTCGCACGCATAATCCTATAAAATCTATGCACATTGATAACCAAATCAGTTTGATTAACTAAAAAACAGATTAATGGAAAATACAAGGCGCTATGTTGTGAACCAACCTCAGTTGGATCCAAAATCACATGGTATCTACCCGCCAATACGACTGAAAGGGTGGTTGACACATATATATGTGAAGCCCCAATGACCACCGGGAGACGGGTCCCAAAAAAACTATTTTACAATGTGTTTGTTCTCGCGACAAACAACAAACTCTAAATTACGATAGCCTTTTTCTTTCTATTTAAGGAAAAGTTAAGTTAAAAACATTATTAGAATTAAAAAAAATATGACCCCAAAGCGATCTAGGACTAAAATATATTGGTCCCCTCTACTCACATGAGGAAGGTACAGCATAAAGAAACAACCGTGCTTTAGAATATAAGTGTGAAATATGACAGAAATAAAGTAAAGGAAACAATAAAAACTCATATGGGTAAATATCAATAAAACTACAAGCTCAGGTAATCCAATCTCGACACATCGTGCAACGTGAGATTTAATAATCAAAATTTAAAAAAATTGAATCATAGAAACTACAATTTGTGAATGTATGAAAAACATAGCGATCATGTTGTAAAAATAAGACCATACTATAGGAAAACTGAATCGTTGTAGTCCAAACCCCGATAGCGCAACTAAAGGAACTGCAGATAGTGGGCTTAAGAACCTAAATAAAAATATAACAAATTATACAAAGATGTTTTTAACTTAATAATTCTCAAAATCCATACAACATCTCAACTAAGAATTTGAAAAAAAATAGTTGAACCAACCTCACTACATAGCGCCAACCACCACTGAATCCAAGAATGATCTACAAGGATGATGCAAACATAAGTGCACCTTGCGTCGCACGCATAATCCTATAAAATCTATGCACATTGATAACCAAATCAGTTTGATTAACTAAAAAACAAATTAATGGAAAATACAAGGCGCTATGTTGTGAACCAACCTCAGTTGGATCCAAAATCACATGGTATCTACCCGCCAATACGACTGAAAGGGTGGTAGACACATATATATGTGAAGCCCCAATGACCACCGGTAGACGGGTCCCAAAAAAACTATGTTACAATGTGTTTGTTCTCGCGACAAACAACAAACTCTGAATTACGATAGCCTTTTTCTTTCTATTTAAGGAAAAGTTAAGTTAAAAACATTATTAGAATTAAAAAAAATATGACCCCAAAGCGATCTAGGACTAAAATATATTGGTCCCCTCTACTCACATGAGGAAGGTACAACCCAAAGAAACAACCGTACTTTAGAATATAAGTGTGAAAAATGACAGAAATAAAGTAAAGGAAACAATAAAAACTCATATGGGTAAATATCAACAAAACTACAAGCTCAGGTAATCCAATCTCGACACATCGTGCAACGTGAGATTTAATAATCAAAATTAAAAAAAAATTGAATCATAGAAACTACAATTTGTGAATGTATGAAAAACATAGCGATCATGTTGTAAAAATAAGACCATACCATAGGAAAACTGAATCGTTGCAGTCCAAACCCCGATAGCGCAACTAAAGGAACTGCAGATAGTGGGCTTAAGAACCTAATAAAAATATAACAAATTATACAAAGATGTTTTTAACTTAATAATTCTCAAAATCCATACAACATCTAAACTAATAATTTGAAAAAAAATAGTTGAACCAACCCCACTACATAGCGCCAACCACCACTGAATCCAAGAATGATCTACAAGGATGATGCAAACATAAGTGCACCTTGCGTCGCACGCATAATCCTATAAAATCTATGCACATTGATAACCAAATCAGTTTGATTAACTAAAAAACAGATTAATGGAAAATACAAGGCGCTATGTTGTGAACCAACCTCAGTTGGATCCAAAATCACATGGTATCTACCCGCCAATACGACTGAAAGGGTGGTTGACACATATATATGTGAAGCCCCAATGACCACCGGTAGACGGGTCCCAAAAAAACTATGTTACAATGTGTTTGTTCTCGCGACAAACAACAAACTCTGAATTACGATAGCCTTTTTCTTTCTATTTAAGGAAAAGTTAAGTTAAAAACATTATTAGAATTAAAAAAAATATGACCCCAAAGCGATCTAGGACTAAAATATATTGGTCCCCTCTACTCACATGAGGAAGGTACAGCCCAAAGAAACAACCGTGCTTTAGAATATAAGTGTGAAATATGACAGAAATAAAGTAAACGAAACAATAAAAACTCATATGGGTAAATATCAATAAAACTACAAGCTCAGGTAATCCAAACTCGACACATCGTGCAACGTGAGATTTAATAATCAAAATTAAAAAAAAATTGAATCATAGAAACTACAATTTGTGAATGTATGAAAAACATAGCGATCATGTTGTAAAAATAAGACCATACCATAGGAAAACTGAATCGTTGCAGTCCAAACCCCGATAGCGCAACTAAAGGAACTGCAGATAGTGGGCTTAAGAACCTAAATAAAAATATAACAAATTATACAAAGATGTTTTTAACTTAATAATTCTCAAAATCCATACAACATCTAAACTAAGAATTTGAAAAAAAATAGTTGAACCAACCTCACTACATAGCGCCAACCACCACTGAATCCAAGAATGATCTACAAGGATGATGCAAACATAAGTGCACCTTGCGTCGCACGCATAATCCTATAAAATATATGCACATTGATAACCAAATCAGTTTGATTAACAAAAAAACAAACTAATGGAAAATACAAGGCGCTATGTTGTGAACCAACCTCAGTTGGATCCAAAATCACATGGTATCTACCCGCCAATACGACTGAAAGGGTGGTTGACACATATATATGTGAAGCCCCAATGACCACCGGTAGACGGGTCCCAAAAAAACTATGTTACAATGTGTTTGTTCTCGCGACAAACAACAAACTCTGAATTACGATAGCCTTTTTCTTTCTATTTAAGGAAAAGTTAAGTTAAAAACATTATTAGAATTAAAAAAAATATGACCCCAAAGCGATCTAGGACTAAAATATATTGGTCCCCTCTACTCACATGAGGAAGGTACAGCCCAAAGAAACAACCGTGCTTTAGAATATAAGTGTGAAATATGACAGAAATAAAGTAAAGGAAACAATAAAAACTCATATGGGTAAATATCAATAAACCTACAAGCTCAGGTAATCCAATCTCGACACATCGTGCAACGTGAGATTTAATAATCAAAATAAAAAAAAAATTGAATCATAGAAACTACAATTTGTGAATGTATGAAAAACATAGCGATCATGTTGTAAAAATAAGACCATACCATAGGAAAACTGAATCGTTGCAGTCCAAACCCCGATAGCCCAACTAAAGGAATTGCAGATAGTGGGCTTAAGAACCTAATAAAAATATAACAAATTATACAAAGATGTTTTTAACTTAATAATTCTCAAAATCCATACAACATCTAAACTAAGAATTTGAAAAAAAATAGTTGAACCAACCTCACTACATAGCGCCAACCACCACTGAATCCAAGAATGATCTACAAGGATGATGCAAACATAAGTGCACCTTGCATCGCACGCATAATCCTATAAAATCTATGCACATTGATAACCAAATCAGTTTGATTAACTAAAAAACAAATTAATGGAAAATACAAGGCGCTATGTTGTGAACCAACCTCAGTTGGATCCAAAATCACATGGTATCTACCCGCCAATACGACTGAAAGGGTGGTTGACACATATATATGTGAAGCCCCAATGACCACCGGTAGACGGGTCCCAAAAAAACTATGTTACAATGTGTTTGTTCTCGCGACAAACAACAAACTCTAAATTACGATAGCCTTTTTCTTTCTATTTAAGGAAAAGTTAAGTTAAAAACATTATTAGAATTAAAAAAAATATGACCCCAAAGCGATCTAGGACTAAAATATATTGGTCCCCTCTACTCACATGAGGAAGGTACAGCATAAAGAAACAACCGTGCTTTAGAATATAAGTGTGAAATATGACAGAAATAAAGCAAAGGAAACAATAAAAACTCATATGGGTAAATATCAATAAAACTACAAGCTCAGGTAATCCAATCTCGACACATCGTGCAACGTGAGATTTAATAATCAAAATTTAAAAAAATTGAATCATAGAAACTACAATTTGTGAATGTATGAAAAACATAGCGATCATGTTGTAAAAATAAGACCATACTATAGGAAAACTGAATCGTTGTAGTCCAAACCCCGATAGCGCAACTAAAGGAACTGCAGATAGTGGGCTTAAGAACCTAAATAAAAATATAACAAATTATACAAAGATGTTTTTAACTTAATAATTCTCAAAATCCATACAACATCTCAACTAAGAATTTGAAAAAAAATAGTTGAACCAACCTCACTACATAGCGCCAACCACCACTGAATCCAAGAATGATCTACAAGGATGATGCAAACATAAGTGCACCTTGCGTCGCACGCATAATCCTATAAAATCTATGCACATTGATAACCAAATCAGTTTGATTAACTAAAAAACAAATTAATGGAAAATACAAGGCGCTATGTTGTGAACCAACCTCAGTTGGATCCAAAATCACATGGTATCTACCCGCCAATACGACTGAAAGGGTGGTAGACACATATATATGTGAAGCCCCAATGACCACCGGTAGACGGGTCCCAAAAAAACTATGTTACAATGTGTTTGTTCTCGCGACAAACAACAAACTATGAATTACGATAGCCTTTTTCTTTCTATTTAAGGAAAAGTTAAGTTAAAAACATTATTAGAATTAAAAAAAATATGACCCCAAAGCGATCTAGGACTAAAATATATTGGTCCCCTCTACTCACATGAGGAAGGTACAACCCAAAGAAACAACCGTACTTTAGAATATAAGTGTGAAAAATGACAGAAGTAAAGTAAAGGAAACAATAAAAACTCATATGGGTAAATATCAACAAAACTACAAGCTCAGGTAATCCAATCTCGACACATCGTGCAACGTGAGATTTAATAATCAAAATTAAAAAAAAATTGAATCATAGTGTAATACCCCGTAAATTTATAAACGCTCTGGTTAATATTATTATGATCAACTGGGTTCCGGAGTACTCTGAGTAATTATTTGATAAAATAATTAGAGTAAACTGACGAACTCATAGTCGATTAAATTAATAGTATTTAACGTTGAGTTTTTATAATTTGATGTATTTGAGCTAATTTTGGACATTTAGTAGTGTTACAAAAAATGATAGTTTCTATACTATCTATTTTCTTTTCATTTTCCTTGAAAACCAAACAAAGCTAAAGAGAAAGAAGGAAAAACAAAGGAAAAGGAGGAGAAAGGAAAAGTGGAAGAAGGAAAGGAGAGAAAATTTCCAAAAACTCAAGAATCATCATCAATTCATCTGTTCTTCGTTACTCGTCTCTGTATCAACCTCCTCGTCTAGTAATCCAGGTGGGTTCTAGTTAGACTCTTTAGAGTAGAGTTTTGTTGAGTTTAGAGTTAGGTTGAAATTGTGAAAAATCGATTATTCTGGCCCAAAATCGGAAACCTAACTGTTGAAATTCAATGTATGATTATATGCTATACTGGTTGTTGTATTATAACATGTTTTGTTGCTTGATGATTGATCAAAATGTGATTTTGGGGTTGATTTTGGATCAACCCGTAGCAGAGAAATTCTGCAGGAACTTCTGCATTTTTCTTCTGCCCATACGCGTATGGAGCATGTCAATACGCGTATGGGGCTTGTCAATACGCGTACGGAAAGGGCAATACGCGTATGGATGGCCGGGCATTTTGAGCAATACGCGTATCTCTTGGGGAAATACGCGTATGGCTGGGCGAGAATTTGGGCAATACGCGTACGGGGAATGCCAATACGCGTACGGCCAGGAGAGTTACAGAATCCTGCTGTTGTGATTTATTTTTCCGATCGATTGTTTACAATGCCGTAACTTTTTGTACGTAACTCGGATTGGAACAATTTTGATATCGTTGGAAAGATAATAAAATGTACTTTCTTATTAAAATGGTTTTAAGATCGTCGGCCGATTTAATTAAGTCGGGATTTCTGAAATTGTGTCGTTTTATCGCCTTTTATCTGTTAATGGTGTGTAACTATTATTGGCAATGTATGCATGTTAAAATGTGGACTAGGCAGGGTGAGGATTATTACCAAAAACTGTGTTGGAAGTGTGAATTGTTCCATGTGTTGCAACGCTCATGCAAGAGAGGCCGAGGCGTGTGCATTTCTGTTTATCAATAACCACAGTTGTGCGGTGTAGTTCATGAGACTCGAGCACCTCCTCTGAACGTTATACACAACTACTTGGCAGGTTTGAGTCCCGTGTTAAGTACGGTTGGAGCCTACGGGTAAAGAGACTTGTGACGGTGTACGGGCCGTGAGAAGTGACAGATCACGGTGTACGGACCGGTGATCCCGAATCCAATCGTATGCCAAGTAGCTACAAGGATCCATGACTCGGATCGCCTTCTAGACGTAGAAGGGTACGGGAAAAGGGGATACCTTGGTATTGGTTATTGATATGTGAGTTCTTGAGTGTACGGACTCAGAACGTACTTCGGTACTTTGTGAATCCTTGAGTTTACAGGCTCAAGAGGTACTTCGGTACTAGTGTGAGTTTACAGGCTCACCGTGGCGGTTACTTGTGTGTGTGTACTCATGGTCTTTCCCTTTTCCCCTTGGACATGAGTTAGGACTTTGTTTGAACCTTGTAAAGCCGAGAGGACTTTAAGATAGGGAACTCACTGAGATTTGATGTATCTCACCCCACTGTTGTTGTTTACATCACAGGTTCTGCAGGTTTGGCGAAGGGTAAGGACAAGGTTACTTGACTTTCCTTACGGATCGTGGTTTTGTGATGGCATGGCTTCCGCTATGGCGTTATGTTTTGAGATCATTGTTTTGATCTAGTTCTTAGTTTTTATCATTTTGGGAACATCTTGTATATGTAATGCCTTAGACTTTTAGGTGATTTGTATTAGAGGCATTTATGTGTATAATGTGTTAACTAGGAACTTATTATGTTTCAGTACCAAAAGTGAAACTCATGTATAATATATGATTTGAGGCATGTATTGTACATGGTCTTTACACATAGAAACTACAATTTGTGAATGTATGAAAAACATAGCGATCATGTTGTAAAAATAAGACCATACCATAGGAAAACTGAATCGTTGCAGTCCAAACCCCGATAGCGCAACTAAAGGAACTGCAGATAGTGGGCTTAAGAACATAATAAAAATATAACAAATTATACAAAGATGTTTTTAACCTAATAATTCTCAAAATCCATACAACATCTAAACTAATAATTTGAAAAAAAATAGTTGAACCAACCCCACTACATAGCGCCAACCACCACTGAATCCAAGAATGATCTACAAGGATGATGCAAACATAAGTGCACCTTGCGTCGCACGCATAATCCTATAAAATCTATGCACATTGATAACCAAATCAGTTTGATTAACTAAAAAATAGATTAATGGAAAATACAAGGCGCTATGTTGTGAACCAACCTCAATTGGATCCAAAATCACATGGTATCTAACCGCCAATACGACTGAAAGGGTGGTTGACACATATATATGTGAAGCCCCAATGACCACCGGTAGACGGGTCCCAAAAAAACTATGTTACAATGTGTTTGTTCTCGCGACAAACAACAAACTCTGAATTACGATAGCCTTTTTCTTTCTATTTAAGGAAAAGTTAAGTTAAAAACATTATTAGAATTAAAAAAAATATGACCCCAAAGCGATCTAGGACTAAAATATATTGGTCCCCTCTACTCACATGAGGAAGGTACAGCCCAAAGAAACAACCGTGCTTTAGAATATAAGTGTGAAATATGACAGAAATAAAGTAAAGGAAACAATAAAAACTCATATGGGTAAATATCAATAAAACTACAAGCTCAGGTAATCCAATCTCGACACATCGTGCAACGTGAGATTTAATAATCAAAATTTTAAAAAATTGAATCATAGAAACTACAATTTGTGAATGTATGAAAAACATAGCGATCATGTTGTAAAAATAAGACCATACCATAGGAAAACTGAATCGTTGTAGTCCAAACCCCGATAGCGCAACTAAAGGAACTGCAGATAGTGGGCTTAAGAACCTAAATAAAAATATAACAAATTATACAAAGATGTTTTTAACTTAATAATTCTCAAAATCCATACAACATCTAAACTAAGAATTTGAAAAAAAATAGTTGAACCAACCTCACTACATAGCGCCAACCACCACTGAATCCAAGAATGATCTACAAGGATGATGCAAACATAAGTGCACCTTGCGTCGCACGCATAATCCTATAAAATATATGCACATTGATAACCAAATCAGTTTGATTAACAAAAAAACAAACTAATGGAAAATACAAGGCGCTATGTTGTGAACCAACCTCAGTTGGATCCAAAATCACATGGTATCTAACCGCCAATACGACTGAAAGGGTGGTTGACACATATATATGTGAAGCCCCAATGACCACCGGTAGACGGGTCCCAAAAAAACTATGTTACAATGTGTTTGTTCTCGCGACAAACAACAAACTCTGAATTACGATAGCCTTTTTCTTTCTATTTAAGGAAAAGTTAAGTTAAAAACATTATTAGAATTAAAAAAAATATGACCCCAAAGCGATCTAGGACTAAAATATATTGGTCCCCTCTACTCACATGAGGAAGGTACAGCCCAAAGAAACAACCGTGCTTTAGAATATAAGTGTGAAATATGACAGAAATAAAGTAAAGGAAACAATAAAAACTCATATGGGTAAATATCAATAAAACTACAAGCTCAGGTAATCCAATCTCGACACATCGTGCAACGTGAGATTTAATAATCAAAATTTTAAAAAATTGAATCATAGAAACTACAATTTGTGAATGTATGAAAAACATAGCGATCATGTTGTAAAAATAAGACCATACCATAGGAAAACTGAATCGTTGCAGTCCAAACCCCGATAGCTCAACTAAAGGAACTGCAGATAGTGGGCTTAAGAACCTAATAAAAATATAACAAATTATACAAAGATGTTTTTAACTTAATAATTCTCAAAATCCATACAACATCTAAACTAAGAATTTGAAAAAAAATAGTTGAACCAACCCCACTACATAGCGCCAACCACCACTGAATCCAAGAATGATCTACAAGGATGATGCAAACATAAGTGCACCTTGCGTCGCACGCATAATCCTATAAAATCTATGCACATTGATAACCAAATCAGTTTGATTAACTAAAAAACAAATTAATGGAAAATACAAGGCGCTATGTTGTGAACCAACCTCAGTTGGATCCAAAATCACATGGTATCTACCCGCCAATACGACTGAAAAGGTGGTAGACACATATATATGTGAAGCCCCAATGACCACCGGTAGACGGGTCCCAAAAAACTATGTTACAATGTGTTTGTTCTCGCGACAAACAACAAACTCTGAATTACGATAGCCTTTTTCTTTCTATTTAAGGAAAAGTTAAGTTAAAAACATTATTAGAATTAAAAAAAATATGACCCCAAAGCGATCTAGGACTAAAATATATTGGTCCCCTCTACTCACATGAAGAAGGTACAGCCCAAAGAAACAACTGTGCTTTAGAATATAAGTGTGAAAAATGACAGAAATAAAGTAAAGGAAACAATAAAAACTCATATGGGTAAATATCAACAAAACTACAAGCTCAGGTAATCCAATCTCGACACATCGTGCAACGTGAGATTTAATAATCAAATTTTAAAAAAAATTGAATCATAGAAACTAAAATTTGTGAATGTATGAAAAACATAGCGATCATGTTGTAAAAATAAGACCATACCATAGGAAAACTGAATCGTTGCAGTCCAAACCCCGATAGCGCAACTAAAGGAACTGCAGATAGTGGGCTTAAGAACCTAAATAAAAATATAACAAATTATACAAAGATGTTTTTAACTTAATAATTCTCAAAATCCATACAACATCTAAACTAAGAATTTGAAAAAAAATAGTTGAACCAACCTCACTACATAGCGCCAACCACCACTGAATCCAAGAATGATCTACAAGGATGATGCAAACATAAGTGCACCTTGCGTCGCACGCATAATCCTATAAAATCTATGCACATTGATAACCAAATCCGTTTGATTAACTAAAAAACAAATTAATGGAAAATACAAGGCGTTATGTTGTGAACCAACCTCAGTTGGATCCAAAATCACATGGTATCGACCCGCCAATACGACTGAAAGGGTGGTAGACACATATATATGTGAAGCCCCAATGACCACCGGTAGACGGGTCCCAAAAAAACTATGTTACAATGTGTTTGTTCTCGCGACAAACAACAAACTCTGAATTACGATAGCCTTTTTCTTTCTATTTAAGGAAAAGTTAAGTTAAAAACATTATTAGAATTAAAAAAAATATGACCCCAAAGCGATCTAGGACTAAAATATATTGGTCCCCTCTACTCACATGAAGAAGGTACATCCCAAAGAAACAACTGTGCTTTTGAATATAAGTGTGAAAAATGACAGAAATAAAGTAAAGGAAACAATAAAAACTCATATGGGTAAATATCAACAAAACTACAAGCTCAGGTAATCCAATCTCGACACATCGTGCAACGTGAGATTTAATAATCAAATTTAAAAAAAAATTGAATCATAGAAACTAAAATTTGTGAATGTATGAAAAACATAGCGATCATGTTGTAAAAATAAGACCATACCATAGGAAAACTGAATCGTTGCAGTCCAAACCCCGATAGCGCAACTAAAGGAACTGCAGATAGTGGGCTTAAGAACCTAAATAAAAATATAACAAATTATACAAAGATGTTTTTAACTTAATAATTCTCAAAATCCATACAACATCTAAACTAAGAATTTGAAAAAAAATAGTTGAACCAACCTCACTACATAGCACCAACCACCACTGAATCCAAGAATGATCTACAAGGATGATGCAAACATAAGTGCACCTTGCGTCGCACGCATAATCCTATAAAATATATGCACATTGATAACCAAATCCGTTTGATTAACTAAAAAACAAATTAATGGAAAATACAAGGCGCTATGTTGTGAACCAACCTCAGTTGGATCCAAAATCACATGGTATCGACCCGCCAATACGACTGAAAGGGTGGTAGACACATATATATGTGAAGCCCCAATGACCACCGGTAGACGGGTCCCAAAAAAACTATGTTACAATGTGTTTGTTCTCGCGACAAACAACAAACTCTGAATTACGATAGCCTTTTTCTTTCTATTTAAGGAAAAGTTAAGTTAAAAACATTATTAGAATTAAAAAAAATATGACCCCAAAGCGATCTAGGACTAAAATATATTGGTCCCCTCTACTCACATGAAGAAGGTACATCCCAAAGAAACAACTGTGCTTTTGAATATAAGTGTGAAAAATGACAGAAATAAAGTAAAGGAAACAATAAAAACTCATATGGGTAAATATCAACAAAACTACAAGCTCAGGTAATCCAATCTCGACACATCGTGCAACGTGAGATTTAATAATCAAATTTAAAAAAAAATTGAATCATAGAAACTAAAATTTGTGAATGTATGAAAAACATAGCGATCATGTTGTAAAAATAAGACCATACCATAGGAAAACTGAATCGTTGCAGTCCAAACCCCGATAGCGCAACTAAAGGAACTGCAGATAGTGGGCTTAAGAACCTAAATAAAAATATAACAAATTATACAAAGATGTTTTTAACTTAATAATTCTCAAAATCCATACAACATCTAAACTAAGAATTTGAAAAAAAATAGTTGAACCAACCTCACTACATAGCACCAACCACCACTGAATCCAAGAATGATCTACAAGGATGATGCAAACATAAGTGCACCTTGCGTCGCACGCATAATCCTATAAAATATATGCACATTGATAACCAAATCAGTTTGATTAACAAAAAAACAAACTAATGGAAAATACAAGGCGCTATGTTGTGAACCAACCTCAGTTGGATCCAAAATCACATGGTATCTACCCGCCAATACGACTGAAAGGGTGGTTGACACATATATATGTGAAGCCCCAATGACCACCGGTAGACGGGTCCCAAAAAAACTATGTTACAATGTGTTTGTTCTCGCGACAAACAACAAACTCT
The DNA here is from genome assembly GCA_022829125.1 of Lathyrus tuberosus. Lineage (NCBI taxonomy): Eukaryota > Viridiplantae > Streptophyta > Magnoliopsida > Fabales > Fabaceae > Lathyrus > Lathyrus tuberosus. The sequence goes on from JALAZF010000029.1 coordinate 15,759,747, forward strand.
GAATTACGATAGCCTTTTTCTTTCTATTTAAGGAAAAGTTAAGTTAAAAACATTATTAGAATTTAAAAAAATATGACCCCAAAGCGATCTAGGACTAAAATATATTGGTCCCCTCTACTCACATGAAGAAGGTACAGCCCAAAGAAACAACCGTGCTTTAGAATATAAGTGTGAAAAATGACAGAAATAAAGTAAAGGAAACAATAAAAACTCATATGGGTAAATATCAACAAAACTACAAGCTCAGGTAATCCAATCTCGACACATCGTGCAACGTGAGATTTAATAATCAAATTTAAAAAAAAATTGAATCATAGAAACTAAAATTTGTGAATGTATGAAAAACATAGCGATCATGTTGTAAAAATAAGACCCTACCATAGGAAAACTGAATCGTTGCAGTCCAAACCCCGATAGCGCAACTAAAGGAACTGCAGATAGTAGGCTTAAGAACCTAAATAAAAATATAACAAATTATACAAAGATGTTTTTAACTTAATAATTCTCAAAATCCATACAACATCTAAACTAAGAATTTGAAAAAAAATAGTTGAACCAACCTCACTACATAGCGCTAACCACCACTGAATCCAAGAATGATCTACAAGGATGATGCAAACATAAGTGCACCTTGCGTCGCACGCATAATCCTATAAAATCTATGCACATTGATAACCAAATCAGTTTGATTAACTAAAAAACAAATTAATGGAAAATACAAGGCGCTATGTTGTGAACCAACCTCAGTTGGATCCAAAATCACATGGTATCTACCCGCCAATACGACTGAAAGGGTGGTTGACACATATATATGTGAAGACCCAATGACCACCGGTAGACGGGTCCCAAAAAAACTATGTTACAATGTGTTTGTTCTCGCGACAAACAACAAACTCTGAATTACGATAGCCTTTTTCTTTCTATTTAAGGAAAAGTTAAGTTAAAAACATTATTAGAATTAAAAAAAATATGACCCCAAAGCGATCTAGGACTAAAATATATTGGTCCCCTCTACTCACATGAGGAAGGTACAACCCAAAGAAACAACCGTGCTTTAGAATATAAGTGTGAAATATGACAGAAATAAAGTAAAGGAAACAATAAAAACTCATATGGGTAAATATCTATAAAACTACAAGCTCAGGTAATCCAATCTCGACACATCGTGCAACGTGAGATTTAATAATCAAAATTTAAAAAAATTGAATCATAGAAACTACAATTTGTGAATGTATGAAAAACATAGCGATCATGTTGTAAAAATAAGACCATACCATAGGAAAACTGAATCGTTGTAGTCCAAACCCCGATAGCGCAACTAAAGGAACTGCAGATAGTGGGCTTAAGAACCTAAATAAAAATATAACAAATTATACAAAGATGTTTTTAACTTAATAATTCTCAAAATCCATACAACATCTAAACTAAGAATTTGAAAAAAAATAGTTGAACCAACCTCACTACATAGCGCCAACCACCACTGAATTCCAAGAATGATCTACAAGGATGATGCAAACATAAGTGCACCTTGCGTCGCACGCATAATCCTATAAAATCTATGCACATTGATAACCAAATCCGTTTGATTAACTAAAAAACAAATTAATGGAAAATACAAGGCGCTATGTTGTGAACCAACCTCAGTTGGATCCAAAATCACATGGTATCTACCCGCCAATACGACTGAAAGGGTGGTAGACACATATATATGTGAAGCCCCAATGACCACCGGTAGACGGGTCCCAAAAAAACTATGTTACAATGTGTTTGTTCTCGCGACAAACAACAAACTCCGAATTACGATAGCCTTTTTCTTTCTATTTAAGGAAAAGTTAAGTTAAAAACATTATTAGAATTAAAAAAAATATGACCCCAAAGCGATCTAGGACTAAAATATATTGGTCCCCTCTACTCACATGAAGAAGGTACAGCCCAAAGAAACAACTGTGCTTTAGAATATAAGTGTGAAAAATGACAGAAATAAAGTAAAGGAAACAATAAAAACTCATATGGGTAAATATCAACAAAACTACAAGCTCAGGTAATCCAATCTCGACACATCGTGCAACGTGAGATTTAATAATCAAATTTAAAAAAAAATTGAATCATAGAAACTAAAATTTGTGAATGTATGAAAAACATAGCGATCATGTTGTAAAAATAAGACCATACCATAGGAAAACTGAATCGTTGCAGTCCAAACCCCGATAGCGCAACTAAAGGAACTGCAGATAGTGGGCTTAAGAACCTAAATAAAAATATAACAAATTATACAAAGATGTTTTTAACTTAATAATTCTCAAAATCCATACAACATCTAAACTAAGAATTTGAAAAAAAATAGTTGAACCAACCTCACTACATAGCGCCAACCACCACTGAATCCAAGAATGATCTACAAGGATGATGCAAACATAAGTGCACCTTGCGTCGCACGCATAATCCTATAAAATATATGCACATTGATAACCAAATCAGTTTGATTAACAAAAAAACAAACTAATGGAAAATACAAGGCGCTATGTTGTGAACCAACCTCAGTTGGATCCAAAATCACATGGTATCTACCCGCCAATACGACTGAAAGGGTGGTTGACACATATATATGTGAAGCCCCAATGACCACCGGTAGACGGGTCCCAAAAAAACTATGTTACAATGTGTTTGTTCTCGCGACAAACAACAAACTCTGAATTACGATAGCCTTTTTCTTTCTATTTAAGGAAAAGTTAAGTTAAAAACATTATTAGAATTTAAAAAAATATGACCCCAAAGCGATCTAGGACTAAAATATATTGGTCCCCTCTACTCACATGAAGAAGGTACAGCCCAAAGAAACAACCGTGCTTTAGAATATAAGTGTGAAAAATGACAGAAATAAAGTAAAGGAAACAATAAAAACTCATATGGGTAAATATCAACAAAACTACAAGCTCAGGTAATCCAATCTCGACACATCGTGCAACGTGAGATTTAATAATCAAAATTAAAAAAAAATTGAATCATAGAAACTACAATTTGTGAATGTATGAAAAACATAGCGATCATGTTGTAAAAATAAGACCATACCATAGGAAAACTGAATCGTTGCAGTCCAAACCCCGATAGCGCAACTAAAGGAACTGCAGATAGTGGGCTTAAGAACCTAAATAAAAATATAACAAATTATACAAAGATGTTTTGAACTTAATAATTCTCAAAATCCATACAACATCTAAACTAAGAATTTGAAAAAAAATAGTTGAACCAACCTCACTACATAGCGCCAACCACCACTGAATCCAAGAATGATCTACAAGGATGATGCAAACATAAGTGCACCTTGCGTCGCACGCATAATCCTATAAAATCTATGCACATTGATAACCAAATCAGTTTGATTAACTAAAAAACAAATTAATGGAAAATACAAGGCGCTATGTTGTGAACCAACCTCAGTTGGATCCAAAATCACATGGTATCTACCCGCCAATACGACTGAAAGGGTGGTTGACACATATATGTGTGAAGCCCCAATGACCACCGGTAGACGGGTCCCAAAAAAACTATGTTACAATGTGTTTGTTCTCGCGACAAACAACAAACTCAGAATTACGATAGCCTTTTTCTTTCTATTTAAGGAAAAGTTAAGTTAAAAACATTATTAGAATTAAAAAAAATATGACCCCAAAGCGATCTAGGACTAAAATATATCGGTCCCCTCTACTCACATGAGGAAGGTACAGCCTAAAGAAACAACCGTGCTTTAGAATATAAGTGTGAAATATGACAGAAATAAAGTAAAGGAAAAAATAAAAACTCATATGGGTAAATATCAATAAAACTACAAGCTCAGGTAATCCAATCTCGACACATCGTGCAACGTGAGATTTAATAATCAAAATTTAAAAAAATTGAATCATAGAAACTACAATTTGTGAATGTATGAAAAACATAGCGATCATGTTGTAAAAATAAGACCATACCATAGGAAAACTGAATCGTTGTAGTCCAAACCCCGATAGCGCAACTAAAGGAACTGCAGATAGTGGGCCTAAGAACCTAAATAAAAATATAACAAATTATACAAAGATGTGTTTAACTTAATAATTCTCAAAATCCATACAACATCTAAACTAAGAATTTGAAAAAAAATAGTTGAACCAACCTCACTACATAGCGCCAACCACCACTGAATCCAAGAATGATCTACAAGGATGATGCAAACAAAAGTGCACCTTGCGTCGGACGCATAATCCTATAAAATCTATGCACATTGATAACCAAATCAGTTTGATTAACTAAAAAACAAATTAATGGAAAATACAAGGCGCTATGTTGTGAACCAACCTCAGTTGGATCCAAAATCACATGGTATCTACCCGCCAATACGACTGAAAGGGTGGTTGACACATATATGTGTGAAGCCCCAATGACCACCGGTAGACGGGTCCCAAAAAAACTATGTTACAATGTGTTTGTTCTCGCGACAAACAACAAACTCGGAATTACGATAGCCTTTTTCTTTCTATTTAAGGAAAAGTTAAGTTAAAAACATTATTAGAATTAAAAAAAATATGACCCCAAAGCGATCTAGGACTAAAATATATCGGTCCCCTCTACTCACATGAGGAAGGTACAGCCTAAAGAAACAACCGTGCTTTAGAATATAAGTGTAAAATATGACAGAAATAAAGTAAAGGAAAAAATAAAAACTCATATGGGTAAATATCAATAAAACTACAAGCTCAGGTAATCCAATCTCGACACATCGTGCAACGTGAGATTTAATAATCAAAATTTAAAAAAATTGAATCATAGAAACTACAATTTGTGAATGTATGAAAAACATAGCGATCATGTTGTAAAAATAAGACCATACCATAGGAAAACTGAATCGTTGTAGTCCAAACCCCGATAGCGCAACTAAAGGAACTGCAGATAGTGGGCCTAAGAACCTAAATAAAAATATAACAAATTATACAAAGATGTGTTTAACTTAATAATTCTCAAAATCCATACAACATCTAAACTAAGAATTTGAAAAAAAATAGTTGAACCAACCTCACTACATAGCGCCAACCACCACTGAATCCAAGAATGATCTACAAGGATGATGCAAACAAAAGTGCACCTTGCGTCGGACGCATAATCCTATAAAATCTATGCACATTGATAACCAAATCAGTTTGATTAACTAAAAAACAAATTAATGGAAAATACAAGGCGCTATGTTGTGAACCAACCTCAGTTGGATCCAAAATCACATGGTATCTACCCGCCAATACGACTGAAAGGGTGGTTGACACATATATGTGTGAAGCCCCAATGACCACCGGTAGACGGGTCCCAAAAAAACTATGTTACAATGTGTTTGTTCTCGCGACAAACAACAAACTCGGAATTACGATAGCCTTTTTCTTTCTATTTAAGGAAAAGTTAAGTTAAAAACATTATTAGAATTAAAAAAAATATGACCCCAAAGCGATCTAGGACTAAAATATATCGGTCCCCTCTACTCACATGAGGAAGGTACAGCCTAAAGAAACAACCGTGCTTTAGAATATAAGTGTAAAATATGACAGAAATAAAGTAAAGGAAAAAATAAAAACTCATATGGGTAAATATCAATAAAACTACAAGCTCAGGTAATCCAATCTCGACACATCGTGCAACGTGAGATTTAATAATCAAAATTTAAAAAAATTGAATCATAGAAACTACAATTTGTGAATGTATGAAAAACATAGCGATCATGTTGTAAAAATAAGACCATACCATAGGAAAACTGAATCGTTGTAGTCCAAACCCCGATAGCGCAACTAAAGGAACTGCAGATAGTGGGCCTAAGAACCTAAATAAAAATATAACAAATTATACAAAGATGTGTTTAACTTAATAATTCTCAAAATCCATACAACATCTAAACTAAGAATTTGAAAAAAAATAGTTGAACCAACCTCACTACATAGCGCCAACCACCACTGAATCCAAGAATGATCTACAAGGATCATGCAAACATAAGTGCACCTTGCGTCGCACGCATAATCCTATAAAATCTATGCACATTGATAACCAAATCAGTTTGATTAACTAAAAAACAAATTAATGGAAAATACAAGGCGCTATGTTGTGAACCAACCTCAGTTGGATCCAAAATCACATGGTATCTACCCGCCAATACGACTGAAAGGGTGGTTGACACATATATATGTGAAGCCCCAATGACCACCGGTAGACGGGTCCCAAAAAAACTATGTTACAATGTGTTTGTTCTCGCGACAAACAACAAACTCTGAATTACGATAGCCTTTTTCTTTCTATTTAAGGAAAAGTTAAGCTAAAAACATTATTAGAATTTAAAAAAATATGACCCCAAAGCGATCTAGGACTAAAATATATTGGTCCCCTCTACTCACATGAGGAAGGTACAGCCCAAAGAAACAACCGTGCTTTAGAATATAAGTGTGAAATATGACAGAAATAAAGTAAAGGAAACAATAAAAACTCATATGGGTAAATATCAACAAAACTACAAGCTCAGGTAATCCAATCTCGACACATCGTGCAACGTGAGATTTAATAATCAAAATTAAAAAAAAAAATTGAATGATAGAAACTACAATTTGTGAATGTATGAAAAACATAGCGATCATGTTGTAAAAATAAGACCATACCATAGGAAAACTGAATCGTTGCAGTCCAAACCCCGATAGCGCAACTAAAGGAACTGCAGATAGTGGGCTTAAGAACCTAAATAAAAATATAACAAATTATACAAAGATGTTTTGAACTTAATAATTCTCAAAATCCATACAACATCTAAACTAAGAATTTGAAAAAAAATAGTTGAACCAACCTCACTACATAGCGCCAACCACCACTGAATCCAAGAATGATCTACAAGGATGATGCAAACATAAGTGCACCTTGCGTCGCACGCATAATCCTATAAAATCTATGCACATTGATAACCAAATCAGTTTGATTAACTAAAAAACAAATTAATGGAAAATACAAGGCGCTATGTTATGAACCAACCTCAGTTGGATCCAAAATCACATGGTATCTACCCGCCAATACGACTGAAAGGGTGGTTGACACATATATGTGTGAAGCCCCAATGACCACCGGTAGACGGGTCCCAAAAAAACTATGTTACAATGTGTTTGTTCTCGCGACAAACAACAAACTCGGAATTACGATAGCCTTTTTCTTTCTATTTAAGGAAAAGTTAAGTTAAAAACATTATTAGAATTAAAAAAAATATGACCCCAAAGCGATCTAGGACTAAAATATATCGGTCCCCTCTACTCACATGAGGAAGGTACAGCCTAAAGAAACAACCGTGCTTTAGAATATAAGTGTGAAATATGACAGAAATAAAGTAAAGGAAAAAATAAAAACTCATATGGGTATATATCAATAAAACTACAAGCTCAGGTAATCCAATCTCGACACATCGTGCAACGTGAGATTTAATAATCAAAATTTAAAAAAATTGAATCATAGAAACTACAATTTGTGAATGTATGAAAAACATAGCGATCATGTTGTAAAAATAAGACCATACCATAGGAAAACTGAATCGTTGTAGTCCAAACCCCGATAGCGCAACTAAAGGAACTGCAGATAGTGGGCCTAAGAACCTAAATAAAAATATAACAAATTATACAAAGATGTGTTTAACTTTATAATTCTCAAAATCCATACAACATCTAAACTAAGAATTTGAAAAAAAATAGTTGAACCAACCTCACTACATAGCGCCAACCACCACTGAATCCAAGAATGATCTACAAGGATGATGCAAACATAAGTGCACCTTGCGTCGCACGCATAATCCTATAAAATCTATGCACATTGATAACCAAATCAGTTTGATTAACTAAAAAACAAATTAATGGAAAATACAAGGCGCTATGTTGTGAACCAACCTCAGTTGGATCCAAAATCACATGGTATCTACCCGCCAATACGACTGAAAGGGTGGTTGAAGCCCCAATGACCACCGGTAGACGGGTCCCAAAAAAACTATGTTACAATGTGTTTGTTCTCGCGACAAACAACAAACTCTGAATTACGATAGCCTTTTTCTTTCTATTTAAGGAAAAGTTAAGTTAAAAACATTATTAGAATTTAAAAAAATATGACCCCAAAGCGATCTAGGACTAAAATATATTGGTCCCCTCTACTCACATGAGGAAGGTACAGCCCAAAGAAACAACCGTGCTTTAGAATATAAGTGTGAAATATGACAGAAATAAAGTAAAGGAAACAATAAAAACTCATATGGGTAAATATCAACAAAACTACAAGCTCAGGTAATCCAATCTCGACACATCGTGCAACGTGAGATTTAATAATCAAAATTAAAAAAAAAATTGAATCATAGAAACTACAATTTGTGAATGTATGAAAAACATAGCGATCATGTTGTAAAAATAAGACCATACCATAGGAAAACTGAATCGTTGTAGTCCAAAACCCGATAGCGCAACTAAAGGAACTGCAGATAGTGGGCTTAAGAACCTAAATAAAAATATAACAAATTATACAAAGATGTTTTTAACTTAATAATTCTCAAAATCCATACTACATCTAAACTAAGAATTTGAAAAAAAATTGTTGAACCAACCTCACTACATAGCGCCAACCACCACTGAATCCAAGAATGATCTACAAGGATGATGCAAACATAAGTGCACCTTGCGTCGCACGCATAATCCTATAAAATCTATGCACATTGATAACCAAATCAGTTTGATTAACTAAGAAACAAATTAATGGAAAATACAAGGCGCTATGTTGTGAACCAACCTCAGTTGGATCCAAAATCACATGGTATCTACCCGCCAATACGACTGAAATGGTGGTTGACACATATATATGTGAAGCCCCAATGACCACCGGTAGACGAGTCCCAAAAAAACTATGTTACAATGTGTTTGTTCTCGCGACAAACAACAAACTCTGAATTACGATAGCCATTTTTGTTCTATTTAAGGAAAAGTTAAGTTAAAAACATTATTAGAATTAAAAAAAATATGACCCCAAAGCGATCTAGGACTAAAATATATTGGTCCCCTCTACTCACATGAGGAAGGTACAGCCCAAAGAAACAACCGTGCTTTAGAATATAAGTGTGAAATATGACATAAATAAAGTAAAGGAAACAATAAAAACTCATATGGGTAAATATCAATAAAACTACAAGCTCAGGTAATCCAATCTCGACACATCGTGCAACGTGAGATTTAATAATCAAAATTTAAAAAAATTGAATCATAGAAACTACAATTTGTGAATGTATGAAAAACATAGCGATCATGTTGTAAAAATAAGACCATACCATAGGAAAACTGAATCGTTGTAGTCCAAACCCCGATAGCGCAAATAAAGGAACTGCAGATAGTGGGCTTAAGAACCTAAATAAAAATATAACAAATTATACAAAGATGTTTTTAACTTAATAATTCTCAAAATCCATACAACATCTAAACTAAGAATTTGAAAAAAAATAGTTGAACCAACCTCACTACATAGCGCCAACCACCACTGAATCCAAGAATGATCTACAAGGATGATGCAAACATAAGTGCACCTTGCGTCGCACGCATAATCCTATAAAATCTATGCACATTGATAACCAAATCAGTTTGATTAACTAAAAAACAAATTAAAGGAAAATACAAGGGGCTATGTTGTGAACCAACCTCAGTTGGATCCAAAATCACATGGTATCTACCCGCCAATACGACTGAAAGGGTGGTTGACACATATATATGTGAAGCCCCAATGACCACCGGTAGACGGGTCCCAAAAAAACTATGTTACAATGTGTTTGTTCTCGCGACAAACAACGAACTCTGAATTACGATAGCCATTTTCGTTTTATTTAAGGAAAAGTTAAGTTAAAAACATTATTAGAATTAAAAAAAATATGACCCCAAAGCGATCTAGGACTAAAATATATCGGTCCCCTCTACTCACATGAGGAAGGTACAGCCTAAAGAAACAACCGTGCTTTAGAATATAAGTGTGAAATATGACAGAAATAAAGTAAAGGAAAAAATAAAAACTCATATGGGTAAATATCAATAAAACTACAAGCTCAGGTAATCCAATCTCGACACATCGTGCAACGTGAGATTTAATAATCAAAATTTAAAAAAATTGAATCATAGAAACTACAATTTGTGAATGTATGAAAAACATAGCGATCATGTTGTAAAAATAAGACCATACCATAGGAAAACTGAATCGTTGTAGTCCAAACCCCGATAGCGCAACTAAAGGAACTGCAGATAGTGGGCCTAAGAACCTAAATAAAAATATAACAAATTATACAAAGATGTGTTTAACTTAATAATTCTCAAAATCCATACAACATCTAAACTAAGAATTTGAAAAAAAATAGTTGAACCAACCTCACTACATAGCGCCAACCACCACTGAATCCAAGAATGATCTACAAGGATGATGCAAACATAAGTGCACCTTGCGTCGCACGCATAATCCTATAAAATCTATGCACATTGATAACCAAATCAGTTTGATTAACTAAAAAACAAATTAATGGAAAATACAAGGCGCTATGTTGTGAACCAACCTCAGTTGGATCCAAAATCACATGGTATCTACCCGCCAATACGACTGAAAGGGTGGTTGACACATATATATGTGAAGCCCCAATGACCACCGGTAGACGGGTCCCAAAAAAACTATGTTACAATGTGTTTGTTCTCGCGACAAACAACAAACTCTGAATTACGATAGCCTTTTTCTTTCTATTTAAGGAAAAGTTAAGTTAAAAACATTATTAGAATTTAAAAAAATATGACCCCAAAGCGATCTAGGACTAAAATATATTGGTCCCCTCTACTCACATGAGGAAGGTACAGCCCAAAGAAACAACCGTGCTTTAGAATATAAGTGTGAAATATGACAGAAATAAAGTAAAGGAAACAATAAAAACTCATATGGGTAAATATCAACAAAACTACAAGCTCAGGTAATCCAAACTCGACACATCGTGCAACGTGAGATTTAATAATCAAAATTAAAAAAAAAATTGAATCATAGAAACTACAATTTGTGAATGTATGAAAAACATAGCGATCATGTTGTAAAAATAAGACCATACCATAGGAAAACTGAATCGTTGTAGTCCAAACCCCGATAGCGCAACTAAAGGAACTGCAGATAGTGGGCTTAAGAACCTAAATAAAAATATAACAAATTATACAAAGATGTTTTTAACTTAATAATTCTCAAAATCCATACTACATCTAAACTAAGAATTTGAAAAAAAATTGTTGAACCAACCTCACTACATAGCGCCAACCACCGCTGAATCCAAGAATGATCTACAAGGATGATGCAAACATAAGTGCACCTTGCGTCGCACGCATAATCCTATAAAATCTATGCACATTGATAACCAAATCAGTTTGATTAACTAAGAAACAAATTAATGGAAAATACAAGGCGCTATGTTGTGAACCAACCTCAGTTGGATCCAAAATCACATGGTATCTACCCGCCAATACGACTGAAAGGGTGGTTGACACATATATATGTGAAGCCCCAATGACCACCGGTAGACGAGTCCCAAAAAAACTATGTTACAATGTGTTTGTTCTCGCGACAAACAACAAACTCTGAATTACGATAGCCATTTTTGTTCTATTTAAGGAAAAGTTAAGTTAAAAACATTATTAGAATTAAAAAAAATATGACCCCAAAGCGATCTAGGACTAAAATATATTGGTCCCCTCTACTCACATGAGGAAGGTACAGCCCAAAGAAACAACCGTGCTTTAGAATATAAGTGTGAAATATGACAGAAATAAAGAAAAGGAAACAATAAAAACTCATATGGGTAAATATCAATAAAACTACAAGCTCAGGTAATCCAATCTCGACACATCGTGCAACGTGAGATTAAAAAATCAAAATTTAAAAAAATTGAATCATAAAAACTACAATTTGTGAATGTATGAAAAACATAGCGATCATGTTGTAAAAATAAGACCATACCATAGTAAAACTGAATCGTTGTAGTCCAAACCCCGATAGCGCAAATAAAGGAACTGCAGATAGTGGGCTTAAGAACCTAAATAAAAATATAACAAATTATACAAAGATGTTTTTAACTTAATAATTCTCAAAATCCATACAAGATCTAAACTAAGAATTTGAAAAAAAATAGTTGAACCAACATCACTACATAGCGCCAACCACCACTGAATCCAAGAATGATCTACAAGGATGATGCAAACATAAGTGCACCTTGCGTCGCACGCATAATCCTATAAAATCTATGCACATTGATAACCAAATCAGTTTGATTAACTAAAAAACAAATTAATGGAAAATACAAGGCGCTATGTTGTGAACCAACCTCAGTTGGATCCAAAATCACATGGTATCTACCCGCCAATACGACTGAAAGGGTGGTTGACACATATATATGTGAAGCCCCAATGACCACCGGTAGACGGGTCCAAAAAAACTATGTTACAATGTGTTTGTTCTCGCGACAAACAACAAACTCTGAATTACGATAGCCTTTTTCTTTCTATTTAAGGAAAAGTTAAGTTAAAAACATTATTAGAATTAAAAAAAATATGACCCCAAAGCGATCTAGGACTAAAATATATTGGTCCCCTCTACTCACATGAGGAAGGTACAGCCCAAAGAAACAACCGTGCTTTAGAATATAAGTGTGAAATATGACAGAAATAAAGTAAAGGAAACAATAAAAACTCATATGGGTAAATATCAATAAAACTACAAGCTCAGGTAATCCAATCTCGACACATCGTGCAACGTGAGATTTAATAATCAAAATTTAAAAAAATTGAATCATAGAAACTACAATTTGTGAATGTATGAAAAACATAGCCATCATGTTGTAAAAATAAGACCATACCATAGGAAAACTGAATCGTTGTAGTCCAAACCCCGATAGCGCAACTAAAGGAACTGCAGATAGTGGGCTTAAGAACCTAAATAAAAATATAACAAATTATACAAAGATGTTTTTAACTTAATAATTCTCAAAATCCATACAACATCTAAACTAAGAATTTGAAAAAAAATAGTTGAACCAACCTCACTACATAGCGCCAACCACCACTGAATCCAAGAACCATCTACAAGGATGATGCAAACATAAGTGCACCTTGCGTCGCACGCATAATCCTATAAAATCTATGCACATTGATAACCAAATCAGTTTGATTAACTAAAAAACAAATTAATGGAAAATACAAGGCGCTATGTTGTGAACCAACCTCAGTTGGATCCAAAATCACATGGTATCTACCCGCCAATACGACTGAAAGGGTGGTTGACACATATATATGTGAAGACCCAATGACCACCGGTAGACGGGTCCCAAAAAAACTATGTTACAATGTGTTTGTTCTCGCGACAAACAACAAACTCTGAATTACGATAGCCTTTTTCTTTCTATTTAAGGAAAAGTTAAGTTAAAAACATTATTAGAATTAAAAAAAAATATGACCCCAAAGCAATCTAGGACTAAAATATATTGGTCCCCTCTACTCACATGAGGAAGGTACAGCCCAAAGAAATAACCGTGCTTTAGAATATAAGTGTGAAATGTGACAGAAATAAAGTAAAGGAAATAATAAAAACTCATATGGGTAAATATCAACAAAACTACAAGCTCAGGTAATCCAATCTCGACACATCGTGCAACGTGAGATTTAATAATCAAAATTTAAAAAAAAATTGAATCATAGAAACTAAAATTTGTGAATGTATGAAAAACATAGCGATCATGTTGTAAAAATAAGACCATACCATCGGAAAACTGAATCGTTGTAGTCCAAACCCCGATAGCGCAACTAAAGGAACTGCAGATAGTGGGCTTAAGAACCTAAATAAAAATATAACAAATTATACAAAGATGTTTTTAACTTAATAATTCTCAAAATCCATACAACATCTAAACTAAGAATTTGAAAAAAAATTGTTGAACCAACCTCACTACATAGCGCCAACCACCACTGAATCCAAGAACCATCTACAAGGATGATGCAAACATAAGTGCACCTTACGTCGCACGCATAATCCTATAAAATCTATGCACATTGATAACCAAATTAGTTTGATTAACTAAAAAACAAATTAATGGAAAATACAAGGCGCTATGTTGTGAACCAACCTCAGTTGGATCCAAAATCACATGGTATCTACCCGCCAATACGACTGAAAGGGTGGTTGACACATATATATGTGAAGCCCCAATGACCACCGGTAGACGGGTCCCAAAAAAACTATGTTACAATGTGTTTGTTCTCGCGACAAACAACAAACTCTGAATTACGATAGCCTTTTTCTTTCTATTTAAGGAAAAGTTAAGTTAAAAACATTATTAGAATTAAAAAAAATATGACCCCAAAGCGATCTAGGACTAAAATATATTGGTCCCCTCTACTCACATGAGGAAGGTACAGCCCAAAGAAACAACCGTGCTTTAGAATATAAGTGTGAAATATGACAGAAATAAAGTAAAGGAAACAATAAAAACTCATATGGGTAAATATCAATAAAACTACAAGCTCAGGTAATCCAATCTCGACACATCGTGCAACGTGAGATTTAATAATCAAAATTTAAAAAAATTGAATCATAGAAACTACAATTTGTGAATGTATGAAAAACATAGCGATCATGTTGTAAAAATAAGACCATACCATAGGAAAACTGAATCGTTGTAGTCCAAACCCCGATAGCGCAACTAAAGGAACTGCAGATAGTGGGCTTAAGAACCTAAATAAAAATATAACAAATTATACAAAGATGTTTTTAACTTAATAATTCTCAAAATCCATACAACATCTAAACTAAGAATTTGAAAAAAAAAATAGTTGAACCAACCTCACTACATAGCGCCAACCACCACTGAATCCAAGAATGATCTACAAGGATGATGCAAACATAAGTGCACCTTGCGTCGCACGCATAATCCTATAAAATCTATGCACATTGATAACCAAATCAGTTTGATTAACTAAAAAACAAATTAATGGAAAATACAAGGCGCTATGTTGTGAACCAACCTCAGTTGGATCCAAAATCACATGGTATCTACCCGCCAATACGACTGAAAGGGTGGTTGACACATATATATGTGAAGCCCCAATGACCACCGGTAGACGGGTCCCAAAAAAACTATGTTACAATGTGTTTGTTCTCGCGACAAACAACAAACTCTGAATTACGATAGCCTTTTTCTTTCTATTTAAGGAAAAGTTAAGTTAAAAACATTATTAGAATTAAAAAAAATATGACCCCAAAGCGATCTAGGACTAAAATATATTGGTCCCCTCTACTCACATGAGGAAGGTACAGCCCAAAGAAACAACCGTGCTTTAGAATATAAGTGTGAAATATGACAGAAATAAAGTAAAGGAAACAATAAAAACTCATATGGGTAAATATCAATAAAACTACAAGCTCAGGTAATCCAATCTCGACACATCGTGCAACGTGAGATTTAATAATCAAAATTTAAAAAAATTGAATCATAGAAACTACAATTTGTGAATGTATGAAAAACATAGCGATCATGTTGTAAAAATAAGACCATACCATAGGAAAACTGAATCGTTGTAGTCCAAACCCCGATAGCGCAACTAAAGGAACTGCAGATAGTGGGCTTAAGAACCTAAATAAAAATATAACAAATTATACAAAGATGTTTTTAACTTAATAATTCTCAAAATCCATACAACATCTAAACTAAGAATTTGAAAAAAAAAATAGTTGAACCAACCTCACTACATAGCGCCAACCACCACTGAATCCAAGAATGATCTACAAGGATGATGCAAACATAAGTGCACCTTGCGTCGCACGCATAATCCTATAAAATCTATGCACATTGATAACCAAATCAGTTTGATTAACTAAAAAACAAATTAATGGAAAATACAAGGCGCTATGTTGTGAACCAACCTCAGTTGGATCCAAAATCACATGGTATCTACCCGCCAATACGACTGAAAGGGTGGTTGACACATATATATGTGAAGCCCCAATGACCACCGGTAGACGGGTCCCAAAAAAACTATGTTACAATGTGTTTGTTCTCGCGACAAACAACAAACTCTGAATTACGATAGCCTTTTTCTTTCTATTTAAGGAAAAGTTAAGTTAAAAACATTATTAGAATTTAAAAAAATATGACCCCAAAGCGATCTAGGACTAAAATATATTGGTCCCCTCTACTCACATGAGGAAGGTACAGCCCAAAGAAACAACCGTGCTTTAGAATATAAGTGTGAAATATGACAGAAATAAAGTAAAGGAAACAATAAAAACTCATATGGGTAAATATCAATAAAACTACAAGCTCAGGTAATCCAATCTCGACACATCGTGCAACATGAGATTTAATAATCAAAATTTAAAAAAATTGAATCATAGAAACTACAATTTGTGAATGTATGAAAAACATAGCAATCATGTTGTAAAAATAAGACCATACCATAGGAAAACTGAATCGTTGTAGTCCAAACCCCGATAGCGCAACTAAAGGAACTGCAGATAGTGGGCTTAAGAACCTAAATAAAAATATAACAAATTATACAAAGATGTTTTTAACTTAATAATTCTCAAAATCCATACAACATCTAAACTAAGAATTTGAAAAAAAATAGTTGAACCAACCTCACTACATAGCGCCAACCACCACTGAATCCAAGAACCATCTACAAGGATGATGCAAACATAAGTGCACCTTGCGTCGCACGCATAATCCTATAAAATCTATGCACATTGATAACCAAATCAGTTTGATTAACTAAAAAACAAATTAATGGAAAATACAAGGCGCTATGTTGTGAACCAACCTCAGTTGGATCCAAAATCACATGGTATCTACCCGCCAATACGACTGAAAGGGTGGTTGACACATATATATGTGAAGACCCAATGACCACCGGTAGACGGGTCCCAAAAAAACTATGTTACAATGTGTTTGTTCTCGCGACAAACAACAAACTCTGAATTACGATAGCCTTTTTCTTTCTATTTAAGGAAAAGTTAAGTTAAAATCATTATTAGAATTAAAAAAAAATATGACCCCAAAGCAATCTAGGACTAAAATATATTGGTCCCCTCTACTCACATGAGGAAGGTACAGCCCAAAGAAACAACCGTGCTTTAGAATATAAGTGTAAAATGTGACAGAAATAAAGTAAAGGAAACAATAAAAACTCATATGGGTAAATATCAACAAAACTACAAGCTCAGGTAATCCAATCTCGACACATCGTGCAACGTGAGATTTAATAATCAAAATTAAAAAAAAATTGAATCATAGAAACTAAAATTTGTGAATGTATGAAAAACATAGCGATCATGTTGTAAAAATAAGACCATACCATAGGAAAACTGAATCGTTGTAGTCCAAACCCCGATAGCGCAACTAAAGGAACTGCAGATAGTGGGCTTAAGAACCTAAATAAAAATATAACAAATTATACAAAGATGTTTTTAACTTAATAATTCTCAAAATCCATACAACATCTAAACTAAGAATTTGAAAAAAAATTGTTGAACCAACCTCACTACATAGCGCCAACCACCACTGAATCCAAGAACCATCTACAAGGATGATGCAAACATAAGTGCACCTTGCGTCGCACGCATAATCCTATAAAATCTATGCACATTGATAACCAAATCAGTTTGATTAACTAAAAAACAAATTAATGGAAAATACAAGGCGCTATGTTGTGAACCAACCTCAGTTGGATCCAAAATCACATGGTATCTACCCGCCAATACGACTGAAAGGGTGGTTGACACATATATATGTGAAGACCCAATGACCACCGGTAGACGGGTCCCAAAAAAACTATGTTACAATGTGTTTGTTCTCGCGACAAACAACAAACTCTGAATTACGATAGCCTTTTTCTTTCTATTTAAGGAAAAGTTAAGTTAAAAACATTATTAGAATTAAAAAAAAATATGACCCCAAAGCTATCTAGGACTAAAATATATTGGTCCCCTCTACTCACATGAGGAAGGTACAGCCCAAAGAAATAACCGTGCTTTAGAATATAAGTGTGAAATGTGACAGAAATAAAGTAAAGGAAATAATAAAAACTCACATGGGTAAATATCAACAAAACTACAAGCTCAGGTAATCCAATCTCGACACATCGTGCAACGTGAGATTTAATAATCAAAATTAAAAAAAAAATTGAATCATAGAAACTAAAATTTGTGAATGTATGAAAAACATAGCGATCATGTTGTAAAAATAAGACCATACCATAGGAAAACTGAATCGTTGTAGTCCAAACCCCGATAGCGCAACTAAAGGAACTGCAGATAGTGGGCTTAAGAACCTAAATAAAAATATAACAAATTATACAAAGATGTTTTTAACTTAATAATTCTCAAAATCCATACAACATCTAAACTAAGAATTTGAAAAAAAATTGTTGAACCAACCTCACTACATAGCGCCAACCACCACTGAATCCAAGAACCATCTACAAGGATGATGCAAACATAAGTGCACCTTGCGTCGCACGCATAATCCTATAAAATCTATGCACATTGATAACCAAATCAGTTTGATTAACTAAAAAACAAATTAATGGAAAATACAAGGCGCTATGTTGTGAACCAACCTCAGTTGGATCCAAAATCACATGGTATCTACCCGCCAATACGACTGAAAGGGTGGTTGACACATATATATGTGAAGCCCCAATGACCACCGGTAGACGGGTCCCAAAAAAACTATGTTACAATGTGTTTGTTCTCGCGACAAACAACAAACTCTGAATTACGATAGCCTTTTTCTTTCTATTTAAGGAAAAGTTAAGTTAAAAACATTATTAGAATTAAAAAAAATATGACCCCAAAGCGATCTAGGACTAAAATATATTGGTCCCCTCTACTCACATGAGGAAGGTACAGCCCAAAGAAACAACCGTGCTTTAGAATATAAGTGTGAAATATGACAGAAATAAAGTAAAGGAAACAATAAAAACTCATATGGGTAAATATCAATAAAACTACAAGCTCAGGTAATCCAATCTCGACACATCGTGCAACATGAGATTTAATAATCAAAATTTAAAAAAATTGAATCATAGAAACTACAATTTGTGAATGTATGAAAAACATAGCAATCATGTTGTAAAAATAAGACCATACCATAGGAAAACTGAATCGTTGTAGTCCAAACCCCGATAGCGCAACTAAAGGAACTGCAGATAGTGGGCTTAAGAACCTAAATAAAAATATAACAAATTATACAAAGATGTTTTTAACTTAATAATTCTCAAAATCCATACAACATCTAAACTAAGAATTTGAAAAAAAATAGTTGAACCAACCTCACTACATAGCGCCAACCACCACTGAATCCAAGAACCATCTACAAGGATGATGCAAACATAAGTGCACCTTGCGTCGCACGCATAATCCTATAAAATCTATGCACATTGATAACCAAATCAGTTTGATTAACTAAAAAACAAATTAATGGAAAATACAAGGCGCTATGTTGTGAACCAACCTCAGTTGGATCCAAAATCACATGGTATCTACCCGCCAATACGACTGAAAGGGTGGTTGACACATATATATGTGAAGCCCCAATGACCACCGGTAGACGGGTCCCAAAAAAACTATGTTACAATGTGTTTGTTCTCGCGACAAACAACAAACTCTGAATTACGATAGCCTTTTTCTTTCTATTTAAGGAAAAGTTAAGTTAAAAACATTATTAGAATTAAAAAAAATATGACCCCAAAGCGATCTAGGACTAAAATATATTGGTCCCCTCTACTCACATGAGGAAGGTACAGCCCAAAGAAACAACCGTGCTTTAGAATATAAGTGTGAAATATGACAGAAATAAAGTAAAGGAAACAATAAAAACTCATATGGGTAAATATCAATAAAACTACAAGCTCAGGTAATCCAATCTCGACACATCGTGCAACATGAGATTTAATAATCAAAATTTAAAAAAATTGAATCATAGAAACTACAATTTGTGAATGTATGAAAAACATAGCAATCATGTTGTAAAAATAAGACCATACCATAGGAAAACTGAATCGTTGTAGTCCAAACCCCGATAGCGCAACTAAAGGAACTGCAGATAGTGGGCTTAAGAACCTAAATAAAAATATAACAAATTATACAAAGATGTTTTTAACTTAATAATTCTCAAAATCCATACAACATCTAAACTAAGAATTTGAAAAAAAATAGTTGAACCAACCTCACTACATAGCGCCAACCACCACTGAATCCAAGAACCATCTACAAGGATGATGCAAACATAAGTGCACCTTGCGTCGCACGCATAATCCTATAAAATCTATGCACATTGATAACCAAATCAGTTTGATTAACTAAAAAACAAATTAATGGAAAATACAAGGCGCTATGTTGTGAACCAACCTCAGTTGGATCCAAAATCACATGGTATCTACCCGCCAATACGACTGAAAGGGTGGTTGACACATATATATGTGAAGACCCAATGACCACCGGTAGACGGGTCCCAAAAAAACTATGTTACAATGTGTTTGTTCTCGCGACAAACAACAAACTCTGAATTACGATAGCCTTTTTCTTTCTATTTAAGGAAAAGTGAAGTTAAAATCATTATTAGAATTAAAAAAAAATATGACCCCAAAGCAATCTAGGACTAAAATATATTGGTCCCCTCTACTCACATGAGGAAGGTACAGCCCAAAGAAACAACCGTGCTTTAGAATATAAGTGTAAAATGTGACAGAAATAAAGTAAAGGAAACAATAAAAACTCATATGGGTAAATATCAACAAAACTACAAGCTCAGGTAATCCAATCTCGACACATCGTGCAACGTGAGATTTAATAATCAAAATTAAAAAAAAATTGAATCATAGAAACTAAAATTTGTGAATGTATGAAAAACATAGCGATCATGTTGTAAAAATAAGACCATACCATAGGAAAACTGAATCGTTGTAGTCCAAACCCCGATAGCGCAACTAAAGGAACTGCAGATAATGGGCTTAAGAACCTAAATAAAAATATAACAAATTATACAAAGATGTTTTTAACTTAATAATTCTCAAAATCCATACAACATCTAAACTAAGAATTTGAAAAAAAATTGTTGAACCAACCTCACTACATAGCGCCAACCACCACTGAATCCAAGAACCATCTACAAGGATGATGCAAACATAAGTGCACCTTGCGTCGCACGCATAATCCTATAAAATCTATGCACATTGATAACCAAATCAGTTTGATTAACTAAAAAACAAATTAATGGAAAATACAAGGCGCTATGTTGTGAACCAACCTCAGTTGGATCCAAAATCACATGGTATCTACCCGCCAATACGACTGAAAGGGTGGTTGACACATATATATGTGAAGACCCAATGACCACCGGTAGACGGGTCCCAAAAAAACTATGTTACAATGTGTTTGTTCTCGCGACAAACAACAAACTCTGAATTACGATAGCCTTTTTCTTTCTATTTAAGGAAAAGTTAAGTTAAAATCATTATTAGAATTAAAAAAAAATATGACCCCAAAGCAATCTAGGACTAAAATATATTGGTCCCCTCTACTCACATGAGGAAGGTACAGCCCAAAGAAACAACCGTGCTTTAGAATATAAGTGTAAAATGTGACAGAAATAAAGTAAAGGAAACAATAAAAACTCATATGGGTAAATATCAACAAAACTACAAGCTCAGGTAATCCAATCTCGACACATCGTGCAACGTGAGATTTAATAATCAAAATTAAAAAAAAATTGAATCATAGAAACTAAAATTTGTGAATGTATGAAAAACATAGCGATCATGTTGTAAAAATAAGACCATACCATAGGAAAACTGAATCGTTGTAGTCCAAACCCCGATAGCGCAACTAAAGGAACTGCAGATAGTGGGCTTAAGAACCTAAATAAAAATATAACAAATTATACAAAGATGTTTTTAACTTAATAATTCTCAAAATCCATACAACATCTAAACTAAGAATTTGAAAAAAAATTGTTGAACCAACCTCACTACATAGCGCCAACCACCACTGAATCCAAGAACCATCTACAAGGATGATGCAAACATAAGTGCACCTTGCGTCGCACGCATAATCCTATAAAATCTATGCACATTGATAACCAAATCAGTTTGATTAACTAAAAAACAAATTAATGGAAAATACAAGGCGCTATGTTGTGAACCAACCTCAGTTGGATCCAAAATCACATGGTATCTACCCGCCAATACGACTGAAAGGGTGGTTGACACATATATATGTGAAGACCCAATGACCACCGGTAGACGGGTCCCAAAAAAACTATGTTACAATGTGTTTGTTCTCGCGACAAACAACAAACTCTGAATTACGATAGCCTTTTTCTTTCTATTTAAGGAAAAGTTATGTTAAAAACATTATTAGAATTAAAAAAAAATATGACCCCAAAGCAATCTAGGACTAAAATATATTGGTCCCCTCTACTCACATGAGGAAGGTACAGCCCAAAGAAATAACCGTGCTTTAGAATATAAGTGTGAAATGTGACAGAAATAAAGTAAAGGAAATAATAAAAACTCATATGGGTAAATATCAACAAAACTACAAGCTCAGGTAATCCAATCTCGACACATCGTGCAACGTGAGATTTAATAATCAAAATTAAAAAAAAAATTGAATCATAGAAACTAAAATTTGTGAATGTATGAAAAACATAGCGATCATGTTGTAAAAATAAGACCATACCATAGGAAAACTGAATCGTTGTAGTCCAAACCCCGATAGCGCAACTAAAGGAACTGCAGATAGTGGGCTTAAGAACCTAAATAAAAATATAACAAATTATACAAAGATGTTTTTAACTTAATAATTCTCAAAATCCGTACAACATCTAAACTAAGAATTTGAAAAAAAATTGTTGAACCAACCTCACTACATAGCGCCAACCACCACTGAATCCAAGAACCATCTACAAGGATGATGCAAACATAAGTTCACCTTGCGTCGCACGCATAATCCTATAAAATCTATGCACATTGATAACCAAATCAGTTTGATTAACTAAAAAACAAATTAATGGAAAATACAAGGCGCTATGTTGTGAACCAACCTCAGTTGGATCCAAAATCACATGGTATCTACCCGCCAATACGACTGAAAGGGTGGTTGACACATATATATGTGAAGCCCCAATGACCACCGGTAGACGGGTCCCAAAAAAACTATGTTACAATGTGTTTGTTCTCGCGACAAACAACAAACTCTGAATTACGATAGCCTTTTTCTTTCTATTTAAGGAAAAGGTAAGTTAAAAACATTATTAGAATTAAAAAAAATATGACCCCAAAGCGATCTAGGACTAAAATATATTGGTCCCCTCTACTCACATGAGGAAGGTACAGCCCAAAGAAACAACCGTGCTTTAGAATATAAGTGTGAAATATGACAGAAATAAAGTAAAGGAAACAATAAAAACTCATATGGGTAAATATCAATAAAACTACAAGCTCAGGTAATCCAATCTCGACACATCGTGCAACGTGAGATTTAATAATCAAAATTTAAAAAAATTGAATCATAGAAACTACAATTTGTGAATGTATGAAAAACATAGCGATCATGTTGTAAAAATAAGACCATACCATAGGAAAACTGAATCGTTGTAGTCCAAACCCCGATAGCGCAACTAAAGGAACTGCAGATAGTGGGCTTAAGAACCTAAATAAACATATAACAAATTATACAAAGATGTTTTTAACTTAATAATTCTCAAAATCCATACAACATCTAAACTAAGAATTTGAAAAAAAAAAATAGTTGAACCAACCTCACTACATAGCGCCAACCACCACTGAATCCAAGAATGATCTACAAGGATGATGCAAACATAAGTGCACCTTGCGTCGCACGCATAATCCTATAAAATCTATGCACATTGATAACCAAATCAGTTTGATTAACTAAAAAACAAATTAATGGAAAATACAAGGCGCTATGTTGTGAACCAACCTCAGTTGGATCCAAAATCACATGGTATCTACCCGCCAATACGACTGAAAGGGTGGTTGACACATATATATGTGAAGCCCCAATGACCACCGGTAGACGGGTCCCAAAAAAACTATGTTACAATGTGTTTGTTCTCGCGACAAACAACAAACTCTGAATTACGATAGCCTTTTTCTTTCTATTTAAGGAAAAGTTAAGTTAAAAACATTATTAGAATTTAAAAAAATATGACCCCAAAGCGATCTAGGACTAAAATATATTGGTCCCCTCTACTCACATGAGGAAGGTACAGCCCAAAGAAACAACCGTGCTTTAGAATATAAGTGTGAAATATGACAGAAATAAAGTAAAGGAAACAATAAAAACTCATATGGGTAAATATCAATAAAACTACAAGCTCAGGTAATCCAATCTCGACACATCGTGCAACATGAGATTTAATAATCAAAATTTAAAAAAATTGAATCATAGAAACTACAATTTGTGAATGTATGAAAAACATAGCAATCATGTTGTAAAAATAAGACCATACCATAGGAAAACTGAATCGTTGTAGTCCAAACCCCGATAGCGCAACTAAAGGAACTGCAGATAGTGGGCTTAAGAACCTAAATAAAAATATAACAAATTATACAAAGATGTTTTTAACTTAATAATTCTCAAAATCCATACAACATCTAAACTAAGAATTTGAAAAAAAATAGTTGAACCAACCTCACTACATAGCGCCAACCACCACTGAATCCAAGAACCATCTACAAGGATGATGCAAACATAAGTGCACCTTGCGTCGCACGCATAATCCTATAAAATCTATGCACATTGATAACCAAATCAGTTTGATTAACTAAAAAACAAATTAATGGAAAATACAAGGCGCTATGTTGTGAACCAACCTCAGTTGGATCCAAAATCACATGGTATCTACCCGCCAATACGACTGAAAGGGTGGTTGACACATATATATGTGAAGACCCAATGACCACCGGTAGACGGGTCCCAAAAAAACTATGTTACAATGTGTTTGTTCTCGCGACAAACAACAAACTCTGAATTACGATAGCCTTTTTCTTTCTATTTAAGGAAAAGTTAAGTTAAAATCATTATTAGAATTAAAAAAAAATATGACCCCAAAGCAATCTAGGACTAAAATATATTGGTCCCCTCTACTCACATGAGGAAGGTACAGCCCAAAGAAACAACCGTGCTTTAGAATATAAGTGTAAAATGTGACAGAAATAAAGTAAAGGAAACAATAAAAACTCATATGGGTAAATATCAACAAAACTACAAGCTCAGGTAATCCAATCTCGACACATCGTGCAACGTGAGATTTAATAATAAAAATTAAAAAAAAATTGAATCATAGAAACTAAAATTTGTGAATGTATGAAAAACATAGCGATCATGTTGTAAAAATAAGACCATACCATAGGAAAACTGAATCGTTGTAGTCCAAACCCCGATAGCGCAACTAAAGGAACTGCAGATAGTGGGCTTAAGAACCTAAATAAAAATATAACAAATTATACAAAGATGTTTTTAACTTAATAATTCTCAAAATCCATACAACATCTAAACTAAGAATTTGAAAAAAAATTGTTGAACCAACCTCACTACATAGCGCCAACCACCACTGAATCCAAGAACCATCTACAAGGATGATGCAAACATAAGTGCACCTTGCGTCGCACGCATAATCCTATAAAATCTATGCACATTGATAACCAAATCAGTTTGATTAACTAAAAAACAAATTAATGGAAAATACAAGGCGCTATGTTGTGAACCAACCTCAGTTGGATCCAAAATCACATGGTATCTACCCGCCAATACGACTGAAAGGGTGGTTGACACATATATATGTGAAGCCCCAATGACCACCGGTAGACGGGTCCCAAAAAAACTATGTTACAATGTGTTTTTTCTCGCGACAAACAACAAACTCTGAATTACGATAGCCTTTTTCGTTCTATTTAAGGAAAAGTTAAGTTAAAAACATAATTAGAATTAAAAAAAGTATGACCCCAAAGCGATCTAGGACTAAAATATATTGGTCCCCTCTACTCACATGAGGAAGGTACTGCCCAAAGAAACAACCGTGCTTTAGAATATAAGTGTGAAATATGACAGAAATAAAGTAAAGGAAACAATAAAAACTCATATGGGTAAATATCAACAAAACTACAAGCTCAGGTAATCCAATCTCGACACATCGTGCAACGTGAGATTTAATAATCAAAATTAAAAAAAAAATTGAATCATAGAAACTAAAATTTGTGAATGTATGAAAAACATAGCGATCATGTTGTAAAAATAAGACCATACCATAGGAAAACTGAATCGTTGTAGTCCAAACCCCGATAGCGCAACTAAAGGAACTGCAGATAGTGGGCTTAAGAACCTAAATAAAAATATAACAAATTATACAAAGATGTTTTTAACTTAATAATTCTCAAAATCCATACAACATCTAAACTAAGAATTTGAAAAAAAATTGTTGAACCAACCTCACTACATAGCGCCAACCACCACTGAATCCAAGAATGATCTACAAGGATGATGCAAACATAAGTGCACCTTGCGTCGCACGCATAATCCTATAAAATCTATGCACATTGATAACCAAATCAGTTTGATTAACTAAAAACCAAATTAATGGAAAATACAAGGCGCTATGTTGTGAACCAACCTCAGTTGGATCCAAAATCACATGGTATCTACCCGCCAATACGACTGAAAGGGTGGTTGACACATATATATGTGAAGCCCCAATGACCACCGGTAGACGGGTCCCAAAAAAACTATGTTACAATGTGTTTGTTCTCGCGACAAACAACAAACTCTGAATTACGATAGCCTTTTTCTTTCTATTTAAGGAAAAGTTAAGTTAAAAACATTATTAGAATTAAAAAAAATATGACCCCAAAGCGATCTAGGACTAAAATATATTGGTCCCCTCTACTCACATGAGGAAGGTACAGCCCAAAGAAACAACCGTGCTTTAGAATATAAGTGTGAAATATGACAGAAATAAAGTAAAAGAAACAATAAAAACTCATATGGGTAAATATCAATAAAACTACAAGCTCAGGTAATCCAATCTCGACATATCGTGCAACGTGAGATTTAATAATCAAAATTTAAAAAAATTGAATCATAGAAACTTCAATTTGTGAATGTATGATAAACATAGCGATCATGTTGTAAAAATAAGACCATACCATAGGAAAACTGAATCGTTGTAGTCCAAACCCCGATAGCGCAACTAAAGGAACTGCAGATAGTGGGCTTAAGAACCTAAATAAAAATATAACAAATTATACAAATATGTTTTTAACTTAATAATTCTCAAAATCCATACAACATCTAAACTAAGAATTTGAAAAAAAAAATAGTTGAACCAACCTCACTACATAGCGCCAACCACCATTGAATCCAAGAATGATCTACAAGGATGATGCAAACATAAGTGCACCTTGCGTCGCACGCATAATCCTATAAAATCTATGCACATTGATAACCAAATCAGTTTGATTAACTAAAAAACAAATTAATGGAAAATACAAGGCGCTATGTTGTGAACCAACCTCAGTTGGATCCAAAATCACATGGTATCTACCCGCCAATACGACTGAAAGGGTGGTTGACACATATATATGTGAAGACCCAATGACCACCGGTAGACGGGTCCCAAAAAAACTATGTTACAATGTGTTTGTTCTCGCGACAAACAACAAACTCTGAATTACGATAGCCTTTTTCTTTCTATTTAAGGAAAAGTTAAGTTAAAAACATTATTAGAATTAAAAAAAAATATGACCCCAAAGCAATCTAGGACTAAAATATATTGGTCCCCTCTACTCACATGAGGAAGGTACAGCCCAAAGAAACAACCGTGCTTTAGAATATAAGTGTGAAATGTGACAGAAATAAAGTAAAGGAAACAATAAAAACTCATATGGGTAAATATCAACAAAACTACAAGCTCAGGTAATCCAATCTCGACACATCGTGCAACGTGAGATTTAATAATCAAAATTAAAAAAAAAATTGAATCATAGAAACTAAAATTTGTGAATGTATGAAAAACATAGCGATCATGTTGTAAAAAATAAGACCATACCATAGGAAAACTGAATCGTTGTAGTCCAAACCCCGATAGCGCAACTAAAGGAACTGCAGATAGTGGGCTTAAGAACCTAAATAAAAATATAACAAATTATACAAAGATGTTTTTAACTTAATAATTCTCAAAATCCATACAACATCTAAACTAAGAATTTGAAAAAAAATTGTTGAACCAACCTCACTACATAGCGCCAACCACCACTGAATCCAAGAACCATCTACAAGGATGATGCAAACATAAGTGCACCTTACGTCGCACGCATAATCCTATAAAATCTATGCACATTGATAACCAAATCAGTTTGATTAACCAAAAAACAAATTAATGGAAAATACAAGGCGCTATGTTGTGAACCAACCTCAGTTGGATCCAAAATCACATGGTATCTACCCGCCAATACGACTGAAAGGGTGGTTGACACATATATATGTGAAGCCCCAATGACCACCGGTAGACGGGTCCCAAAAAAACTATGTTACAATGTGTTTTTTCTCGCGACAAACAACAAACTCTGAATTACGATAGCCTTTTTCGTTCTATTTAAGGAAAAGTTAAGTTAAAAACATTATTAGAATTAAAAAAAATATGACCCCAAAGCGATCTAGGACTAAAATATATTGGTCCCCTCTACTCACATGAGGAAGGTACTGCCCAAAGAAACAACCGTGCTTTAGAATATAAGTGTGAAATATGACAGAAATAAAGTAAAGGAAACAATAAAAACTCATATGGGTAAATATCAACAAAACTACAAGCTCAGGTAATCCAATCTCGACACATCGTGCAACGTGAGATTTAATAATCAAAATTAAAAAAAAAATTGAATCATAGAAACTAAAATTTGTGAATGTATGAAAAACATAGCGATCATGTTGTAAAAATAAGACCATACCATAGGAAAACTGAATCGTTGTAGTCCAAACCCCGATAGCGCAAATAAAGGAACTGCAGATAGTGGGCTTAAGAACCTAAATAAAAATATAACAAATTATACAAAGATGTTTTTAACTTAATAATTCTCAAAATCCATACAACATCTAAACTAAGAATTTGAAAAAAAATTGTTGAACCAACCTCACTACATAGCGCCAACCACCACTGAATCCAAGAATGATCTACAAGGATGATGCAAACATAAGTGCACCTTGCGTCGCACGCATAATCCTATAAAATCTATGCACATTGATAACCAAATCAGTTTGATTAACTAAAAAACAAATTAATGGAAAATACAAGGCGCTATGTTGTGAACCAACCTCAGTTGGATCCAAAATCACATGGTATCTACCCGCCAATACGACTGAAAGGGTGGTTGACACATATATATGTGAAGCCCCAATGACCACCGGTAGACGGGTCCCAAAAAAACTATGTTACAATGTGTTTGTTCTCGCGACAAACAACAAACTCTGAATTACGATAGCCTTTTTCGTTCTATTTAAGGAAAAGTTAAGTTAAAAACATTATTAGAATTAAAAAAAATATGACCCCAAAGCGATCTAGGACTAAAATATATTGGTCCCCTCTACTCACATGAGGAAGGTACAGCCCAAAGAAACAACCGTGCTTTAGAATATAAGTGTGAAATATGACAGAAATAAAGTAAAGGAAACAATAAAAACTCATATGGGTAAATATCAATAAAACTACAAGCTCAGGTAATCCAATCTCGACACATCGTGCAACGTGAGATTTAATAATCAAAATTTAAAAAAATTGAATCATAGAAACTACAATTTGTGAATGTATGAAAAACATAGCGATCATGTTGTAAAAATAAGACCATACCATAGGAAAACTGAATCGTTGTAGTCCAAACCCCGACAGCGCACCTAAAGGAACTGCAGATAGTGGGCTTAAGAACCTAAATAAAAATATAACAAATTATACAAAGATGTTTTTAACTTAATAATTCTCAAAATCCATACAACATCTAAACTAAGAATTTGAAAAAAAATAGTTGAACCAACCTCACTACATAGCGCCAACCACCACTGAATCCAAGAATGATCTACAAGGATGATGCAAACATAAGTGCACCTTGCGTCGCACGCATAATCCTATAAAATCTATGCACATTGATAACCAAATCAGTTTGATTAACTAAAAAACAAATTAATGGAAAATACAAGGCGCTATGTTGTGAACCAACCTCAGTTGGATCCAAAATCACATGGTATCTACCCGCCAATACGACTGAAAGGGTGGTTGACACATATATATGTGAAGCCCAAATGACCACCGGTAGACGGGTCCCAAAAAAACTATGTTACAATGTGTTTGTTCTGACGACAAACAACAAACTTTGAATTACGATAGCCTTTTTCTTTCTATTTAAGGAAAAGTTAAGTTAAAAACATTATTAGAATTAAAAAAAATATGACCCCAAAGCGATCTAGGACTAAAATATATTGGTCCCCTCTACTCACATGAGGAAGGTACAGCCCAAAGAAACAACCGTGCTTTAGAATATAAGTGTGAAATATGACAGAAATAAAGTAAAGGAAACAATAAAAACTCATATGGGTAAATATCAACAAAACTACAAGCTCAGGTAATCCAATCTCGACACATCGTGCAACGTGAGATTTAATAATCAAAATTTTAAAAAAAATTGAATCATAGAAACTACAATTTGTGAATGTATGAAAAACATAGCGATCATGTTGTAAAAATAAGACCATACCAAAGGAAAACTAAATCTCTGTAGTCCAAACCCCGATAGCGCAACTAAAGGAACTGCAGATAGTGGGCTTAAGAACCTAAATAAAAATAAAACAAATTATACAAAGATGTTTTTAACTTAATAATTCTCAAAATCGATACAACATCTAAACTAAGAATTTGAAAAAAAAATAGTTGAAGCAACCTCACTACATAGCGCCAACCACCACTGAATCCAAGAATGATCTACAAGGATGATGCAAACATAAGTGCACCTTGCGTCGCACGCATAATCCTATAAAATCTATGCACATTGATAACCAAATCAGTTTGATTAACTAAAAAACAAATTAATGGAAAATACAAGGCGCTATGTTGTGAACCAACCTCAGTTGGATCCAAAATCACATGGTATCTACCCGCCAATACGACTGAAAGGGTGGTTGACACATATATATGTGAAGCCCCAATGACCACCGGTAGACGGGTCCCAAAAAAACTATGTTACAATGTGTTTGTTCTCGCGACAAACAACAAACTCTGAATTACGATAGCCTTTTTCTTTCTATTTAAGGAAAAGTTAAGTTAAAAACATTATTAGAATTTAAAAAAATATGACCCCTAAGCGATCTAGGACTAAAATATATTGGTCCCCTCTACTCACATGAGGAAGGTACTGCCCAAAGAAACAACCGTGCTTTAGAATATAAGTGTGAAATATGACAGAAATAAGGTAAAGGAAACAATAAAAACTCATATGGGTAAATATCAACAAAACTACAAGCTCAGGTAATCCAATCTCGACACATCGTGCAACGTGAGATTTAATAATCAAAATTAAAAAAAAAATTGAATCATAGAAACTACAATTTGTGAATGTATGAAAAACATAGCGATCATGTTGTAAAAATAAGACCATACCATAGGAAAACTAAATCGTTGTAGTCCAAACCCCGATAGCGCAACTAAAGGAACTGCAGATAGTTGGCTTAAGAACCTAAATAAAAATATAACAAATTATACAAAGATGTTTTTAACTTAATAATTCTCAAAATCCATACAACATCTAAACTAAGAATTTGAAAAAAAATTGTTGAACCAACCTCACTACATAGCGCCAACCACCACTGAATCCAAGAATGATCTACAAGGATGATGCAAACATAAGTGCACCTTGCGTCGCACGCATAATCCTATAAAATCTATGCACATTGATAACCAAATCAGTTTGATTAACTAAAAAACAAATTAATGGAAAATACAAGGCGCTATGTTGTGAACCAACCTCAGTTGGATCCAAAATCACATGGTATCTACCCGCCAATACGACTGAAAGGGTGGTTGAAACATATATATGTGAAGCCCCAATGACCACCGGTAGACGGGTCCCAAAAAAACTATGTTACAATGTGTTTGTTCTCGCGATAAACAACAAACTCTGAATTACGATAGCCTTTTTCTTTCTATTTAAGGGAAAGTTAAGTTAAAAACATTATTAGAATTTAAAAAAATATGACCCCTAAGCGATCTAGGACTAAAATATATTGGTCCCCTCTACTCACATGAGGAAGGTACAGCCCAAAGAAACAACCGTGCTTTAGAATATAAGTTTGAAATATGACAGAAATAAAGTAAAGGAAACAATAAAAACTCATATGGGTAAATATCAATAAAACTACAAGCTCAGGTAATCCAATCTCGACACATCGTGCAACGTGAGATTTAATAATCAAAATTTAAAAAAATTGAATCATAGAAACTACAATTTGTGAATGTATGAAAAACATAGCGATCATGTTGTAAAAATAAGACCATACCATAGGAAAACTGAATCGTTGTAGTCCAAACCCCGACAGCGCACCTAAAGGAACTGCAGATAGTGGGCTTAAGAACCTAAATAAAAATATAACAAATTATACAAAGATGTTTTTAACTTAATAATTCTCAAAATCCATACAACATCTAAACTAAGAATTTGAAAAAAAATAGTTGAACCAACCTCACTACATAGCGCCAACCACCACTGAATCCAAGAATGATCTACAAGGATGATGCAAACATAAGTGCACCTTGCGTCGCACGCATAATCCTATAAAATCTATGCACATTGATAACCAAATCAGTTTGATTAACTAAAAAACAAATTAATGGAAAATACAAGGCGCTATGTTGTGAACCAACCTCAGTTGGATCCAAAATCACATGGTATCTACCCGCCAATACGACTGAAAGGGTGGTTGACACATATATATGTGAAGCCCAAATGACCACCGGTAGACGGGTCCCAAAAAAACTATGTTACAATGTGTTTGTTCTGACGACAAACAACAAACTTTGAATTACGATAGCCTTTTTCTTTCTATTTAAGGAAAAGTTAAGTTAAAAACATTATTAGAATTAAAAAAAATATGACCCCAAAGCGATCTAGGACTAAAATATATTGGTCCCCTCTACTCACATGAGGAAGGTACAGCCCAAAGAAACAACCGTGCTTTAGAATATAAGTGTGAAATATGACAGAAATAAAGTAAAGGAAACAATAAAAACTCATATGGGTAAATATCAACAAAACTACAAGCTCAGGTAATCCAATCTCGACACATCGTGCAACGTGAGATTTAATAATCAAAATTTTAAAAAAAATTGAATCATAGAAACTACAATTTGTGAATGTATGAAAAACATAGCGATCATGTTGTAAAAATAAGACCATACCAAAGGAAAACTAAATCTCTGTAGTCCAAACCCCGATAGCGCAACTAAAGGAACTGCAGATAGTGGGCTTAAGAACCGAAATAAAAATATAACAAATTATACAAAGATGTTTTTAACTTAATAATTCTCAAAATCGATACAACATCTAAACTAAGAATTTGAAAAAAAAATAGTTGAACCAACCTCACTACATAGCGCCAACCACCACTGAATCCAAGAATGATCAACAAGGATGATGCAAACATAAGTGCACCTTGCGTCGCACGCATAATCCTATAAAATCTATGCACATTGATAACCAAATCAGTTTGATTAACTAAAAAACAAATTAATGGAAAATACAAGGCGCTATGTTGTGAACCAACCTCAGTTGGATCCAAAATCACATGGTATCTACCCGCCAATACGACTGAAAGGGTGGTTGACACATATATATGTGAAGCCCCAATGACCACCGGTAGACGGGTCCCAAAAAAACTATGTTACAATGTGTTTGTTCTCGCGACAAACAACAAACTCTGAATTACGATAGCCTTTTTCTTTCTATTTAAGGAAAAGTTAAGTTAAAAACATTATTAGAATTTAAAAAAATATGACCCCTAAGCGATCTAGGACTAAAATATATTGGTCCCCTCTACTCACATGAGGAAGGTACAGCCCAAAGAAACAACCGTGCTTTAGAATATAAGTGTGAAATATGACAGAAATAAAGTAAAGGAAACAATAAAAACTCATATGGGTAAATATCAACAAAACTACAAGCTCAGGTAATCCAATCTCGACACATCGTGCAACGTGAGATTTAATAATCAAAATTAAAAAAAAAATTGAATCATAGAAACTACAATTTGTGAATGTATGAAAAACATAGCGATCATGTTGTAAAAATAAGACCATACCATAGGAAAACTAAATCGTTGTAGTCCAAACCCCGATAGCGCAACTAAAGGAACTGCAGATAGTTGGCTTAAGAACCTAAATAAAAATATAACAAATTATACAAAGATGTTTTTAACTTAATAATTCTCAAAATCCATACAACATCTAAACTAAGAATTTGAAAAAAAATAGTTGAACCAACCTCACTACATAGCGCCAACCACCACTGAATCCAAGAATGATCTACAAGGATGATGCAAACATAAGTGCACCTTGCGTCGCACGCATAATCCTATAAAATCTATGCACATTGATAACCAAATCAGTTTGATTAACTAAAAAACAAATTAATGGAAAATACAAGGCGCTATGTTGTGAACCAACCTCAGTTGGATCCAAAATCACATGGTATCTACCCGCCAATACGACTGAAAGGGTGGTTGACACATATATATGTGAAGCCCCAATGACCACCGGTAGACGGGTCCCAAAAAAACTATGTTACAATGTGTTTGTTCTCGCGATAAACAACAAACTCTAAATTACGATAGCCTTTTTGTTTCTATTTAAGGAAAAGTTAAGTTAAAAACATTATTAGAATTTAAAAAAATATGACCCCTAAGCGATCTAGGACTAAAATATATTGGTCCCCTCTACTCACATGAGGAAGGTACAGCCCAAAGAAACAACCGTGCTTTAGAATATAAGTGTGAAATATGACAGAAATAAAGTAAAGGAAACAATAAAAACTCATATGGGTAAATATCAACAAAACTACAAGCTCAGGTAATCCAATCTCGACACATCGTGCAACGTGAGATTTAATAATCAAAATTAAAAAAAAAAATTGAATCATCGAAACTACAATTTGTGAATGTATGAAAAACATAGCGATCATGTTGTAAAAATAAGACCATACCATAGGAAAACTAAATCGTTGTAGTCCAAACCCCGATAGCGCAACTAAAGGAACTGCAGATAGTGGGCTTAAGAACCTAAATAAAAATATAACAAATTATACAAAGATGTTTTTAACTTAATAATTCTCAAAATCCATACAACATCTAAACTAAGAATTTGAAAAAAAATAGTTGAACCAACCTCACTACATAGCGCCAACCACCACTGAATCCAAGAATGATCTACAAGGATGATGCAAACATAAGTGCACCATGCGTTGCACGCATAATCCTATAAAATCTATGCACATTGATAACCAAATCAGTTTGATTAACTAAAAAACAAATGAATGGAAAAT
The DNA here is from genome assembly GCA_022829125.1 of Lathyrus tuberosus. Lineage (NCBI taxonomy): Eukaryota > Viridiplantae > Streptophyta > Magnoliopsida > Fabales > Fabaceae > Lathyrus > Lathyrus tuberosus. Next base: position 15,795,449 of record JALAZF010000029.1, read on the forward strand.
ACAAGGCGCTATGTTGTGAACCAACCTCAGTTGGATCCAAAATCACATGGTATCTACCCGCCAATACGACTGAAAGGGTGGTTGACACATATATATGTGAAGCCCAAATGACCACCGGTAGACGGGTCCCAAAAAAACTATGTTACAATGTGTTTGTTCTGACGACAAACAACAAACTTTGAATTACGATAGCCTTTTTCTTTCTATTTAAGGAAAAGTTAAGTTAAAAACATTATTAGAATTAAAAAAAATATGACCCCAAAGCGATCTAGGACTAAAATATATTGGTCCCCTCTACTCAAATGAGGAAGGTACAGCCCAAAGAAACAACCGTGCTTTAGAATATAAGTGTGAAATATGACAGAAATAAAGTAAAGGAAACAATAAAAACTCATATGGGTAAATATCAACAAAACTACAAGCTCAGGTAATCCAATCTCGACACATCGTGCAACGTGAGATTTAATAATCAAAATTTTAAAAAAAATTGAATCATAGAAACTACAATTTGTGAATGTATGAAAAACATAGCGATCATGTTGTAAAAATAAGACCATACCATAGGAAAACTAAATCTCTGTAGTCCAAACCCCGATAGCGCAACTAAAGGAACTGCAGATAGTGGGCTTAAGAACCGAAATAAAAATATAACAAATTATACAAAGATGTTTTTAACTTAATAATTCTCAAAATCCATACAACATCTAAACTAAGAATTTGAAAAAAAATAGTTGAACCAACCTCACTACATAGCGCCAACCACCACTGAATCCAAGAATGATCTACAAGGATGATGCAAACATAAGTGCACCTTGCGTCGCACGCATAATCCTATAAAATCTATGCACATTGATAACCAAATCAGTTTGATTAACTAAAAAACAAATTAATGGAAAATACAAGGCGCTATGTTGTGAACCAACCTCAGTTGGATCCAAAATCACATGGTATCTACCCGCCAATACGACTGAAAGGGTGGTTGACACATATATATGTGAAGCCCCAATGACCACCGGTAGACGGGTCCCAAAAAAACTATGTTACAATGTGTTTGTTCTCGCGATAAACAACAAACTCTGAATTACGATAGCCTTTTTGTTTCTATTTAAGGAAAAGTTAAGTTAAAAACATTATTAGAATTTAAAAAAATATGACCCCTAAGCGATCTAGGACTAAAATATATTGGTCCCCTCTACTCACATGAGGAAGGTACAGCCCAAAGAAACAACCGTGCTTTAGAATATAAGTGTGAAATATGACAGAAATAAAGTAAAGGAAACAATAAAAACTCATATGGGTAAATATCAACAAAACTACAAGCTCAGGTAATCCAATCTCGACACATCGTGCAACGTGAGATTTAATAATCAAAATTAAAAAAAAAAATTGAATCATCGAAACTACAATTTGTGAATGTATGAAAAACATAGCGATCATGTTGTAAAAATAAGACCATACCATAGGAAAACTAAATCGTTGTAGTCCAAACCCCGATAGCGCAACTAAAGGAACTGCAGATAGTGGGCTTAAGAACCTAAATAAAAATATAACAAATTATACAAAGATGTTTTTAACTTAATAATTCTCAAAATCCATACAACATCTAAACTAAGAATTTGAAAAAAAATAGTTGAACCAACCTCACTACATAGCGCCAACCACCACTGAATCCAAGAATGATCTACAAGGATGATGCAAACATAAGTGCACCATGCGTTGCACGCATAATCCTATAAAATCTATGCACATTGATAACCAAATCAGTTTGATTAACTAAAAAACAAATGAATGGAAAATACAAGGCGCTATGTTGTGAACCAACCTCAGTTGGATCCAAAATCACATGGTATCTACCCGCCAATACGACTGAAAGGGTGGTTGACACATATATATGTGAAGCCCAAATGACCACCGGTAGACGGGTCCCAAAAAAACTATGTTACAATGTGTTTGTTCTGACGACAAACAACAAACTTTGAATTACGATAGCCTTTTTCTTTCTATTTAAGGAAAAGTTAAGTTAAAAACATTATTAGAATTAAAAAAAATATGACCCCAAAGCGATCTAGGACTAAAATATATTGGTCCCCTCTACTCAAATGAGGAAGGTACAGCCCAAAGAAACAACCGTGCTTTAGAATATAAGTGTGAAATATGACAGAAATAAAGTAAAGGAAACAATAAAAACTCATATGGGTAAATATCAACAAAACTACAAGCTCAGGTAATCCAATCTCGACACATCGTGCAACGTGAGATTTAATAATCAAAATTTTAAAAAAAATTGAATCATAGAAACTACAATTTGTGAATGTATGAAAAACATAGCGATCATGTTGTAAAAATAAGACCATACCATAGGAAAACTAAATCTCTGTAGTCCAAACCCCGATAGCGCAACTAAAGGAACTGCAGATAGTGGGCTTAAGAACCGAAATAAAAATATAACAAATTATACAAAGATGTTTTTAACTTAATAATTCTCAAAATCCATACAACATCTAAACTAAGAATTTGAAAAAAAATAGTTGAACCAACCTCACTACATAGCGCCAACCACCACTGAATCCAAGAATGATCTACAAGGATGATGCAAACATAAGTGCACCTTGCGTCGCACGCATAATCCTATAAAATCTATGCACATTGATAACCAAATCAGTTTGATTAACTAAAAAACAAATTAATGGAAAATACAAGGCGCTATGTTGTGAACCAACCTCAGTTGGATCCAAAATCACATGGTATCTACCCGCCAATACGACTGAAAGGGTGGTTGACACATATATATGTGAAGCCCCAATGACCACCGGTAGACGGGTCCCAAAAAAACTATGTTACAATGTGTTTGTTCTCGCGATAAACAACAAACTCTGAATTACGATAGCCTTTTTCTTTCTATTTAAGGAAAAGTTAAGTTAAAAACATTATTAGAATTTAAAAAAATATGACCCCTAAGCGATCTAGGACTAAAATATATTGGTCCCCTCTACTCACATGAGGAAGGTACAGCCCAAAGAAACAACCGTGCTTTAGAATATAAGTGTGAAATATGACAGAAATAAAGTAAAGGAAACAATAAAAACTCATATGGGTAAATATCAACAAAACTACAAGCTCAGGTAATCCAATCTCGACACATCGTGCAACGTGAGATTTAATAATCAAAATTAAAAAAAAAATTGAATCATCGAAACTACAATTTGTGAATGTATGAAAAACATAGCGATCATGTTGTAAAAATAAGACCATACCATAGGAAAACTAAATCGTTGTAGTCCAAACCCCGATAGCGCAACTAAAGGAACTGCAGATAGTGGGCTTAAGAACCTAAAAAAAAATATAACAAATTATACAAAGATGTTTTTAACTTAATAATTCTCAAAATCCATACAACATCTAAACTAAGAATTTGAAAAAAAATTGTTGAACCAACCTCACTACATAGCGCCAACCACCACTGAATCCAAGAATGATCTACAAGGATGATGCAAACATAAGTGCACCTTGCGTCACACGCATAATCCTATAAAATCTATGCACATTGATAACCAAATCAGTTTGATTAACTAAAAAACAAATTAATGGAAAATACAAGGCGCTATGTTGTGAACCAACCTCAGTTGGATCCAAAATCACATGGTATCTACCCGCCAATACGACTGAAAGGGTGGTTGACACATATATATGTGAAGCCCCAATGACCACCGGTAGACGGGTCCCAAAAAAACTATGTTACAATGTGTTTGTTCTCGCGACAAACAACAAACTCTGAATTACGATAGCCTTTTTCTTTCTATTTAAGGAAAAGTTAAGTTAAAAACATTATTAGAATTTAAAAAAATATGACCCCAAAGCGATCTTGGACTAAAATATATTGGTCCCCTCTACTCACATGAGGAAGGTACAACCCAAAGAAACAACCGTGATTTAGAATATAAGTGTGAAATATGACAGAAATAAAGTAAAGGAAACAATAAAAACTCATATGGGTAAATATCAACAAAACTACAAGCTCAGGTAATCCAATCTCGACACATCGTGCAACGTGAGATTTAATAATCAAAATTAAAAAAAAAATTGAATCATAGAAATTACAATTTGTGAATGTATGAAAAACATAGCGATCATGTTGTAAAAATAAGACCATACCATAGGAAAACTGAATCGTTGTAGTCCAAACCCCGATAGCGCAACTAAAGGAACTGCAGATAGTGGGCTTAAGAACCTAAATAAAAATATAACAAATTATACAAAGATGTTTTTAACTTAATAATTCTCAAAATCCATACAACATCTAAACTAAGAATTTGAAAAAAAATAGTTGAACCAACCTCACTACATAGCGCCAACCACCACTGAATCCAAGAATGATCTACAAGGATGATGCAAACATAAGTGCACCTTGCGTCGCACGCATAATCCTATAAAATCTATGCACATTGATAACCAAATCAGTTTGATTAACTAAAAAACAAATTAATGGAAAATACAAGGCGCTATGTTGTGAACCAACCTCAGTTGGATCCAAAATCACATGGTATCTACCCGTCAATACGACTGAAAGGGTGGTTGACACATATATATGTGAAGACCCAATGACCACCGGTAGACGGGTCCCAAAAAAACTATGTTACAATGTGTTTGTTCTCGCGACAAACAACAAACTCTGAATTACGATAGCCTTTTTCTTTCTATTTAAGGAAAAGTTAAGTTAAAAACATTATTAGAATTAAAAAAAAAATATGACCCCCAAGCGATCTAGGACTAAAATATATTGGTCCCCTCTACTCACATGAGGAAGGTACAGCCCAAAGAAACAACCGTGCTTTAGAATATAAGTGTGAAATATGACATAAATAACGTAAAGGAAACAATAAAAACTCATATGGGTAAATATCAACAAAACTACAAGCTCAGGTAATCCAATCTCGACACATCGTGTAACGTGAGATTTAATAATCAAAATTAAAAAAAATTGAATCATAGAAACTACAATTTGTGAATGTATGAAAAACATAGCGATCATGTTGTAAAAATAAGACCATACCATAGGAAAACTGAATCGTTGTAGTCCAAACCCCGATAGCGCAACTAAAGGAACTGCAGATAGTGGGCTTAAGAACCTAAATAAAAATATAACAAATTATACAAAGATGTTTTTAACTTAATAATTCTCAAAATCCATACAACATCTAAACTAAGAATTTGAAAAAAAATAGTTGAACCAACCTCACTACATAGCGCCAACCACCACTGAATCCAAGAATGATCTACAAGGATGATGCAAACATAAGTGCACCTTGCGTCGCACGCATAATCCTATAAAATCTATGCACATTGATAACCAAATCAGTTTGATTAACTAAAAAACAAATTAATGGAAAATACAAGGCGCTATGTTGTGAACCAACCTCAGTTGGATCCAAAATCACATGGTATCTACCCGCCAATACGACTGAAAGGGTGGTTAACACATATATATGTGAAGCCCCAATGACCACCGGTAGACGGGTCCCAAAAAAACTATGTTACAATGTGTTTGTTCTCGCGACAAACAACAAACTCTGAATTACGATAGCCTTTTTCTTTCTATTTAAGGAAAAGTTAAGTTAAAAACATTATTAGAATTTAAAAAAATATGACCCCAAAGCGGTCTAGGACTAAAATATATTGGTCCCCTCTACTCACATGAGGAAGGTACAGCCCAAAGAAACAACCGTGCTTTAGAATATAAGTGTGAAATATGACAGAAATAAAGTAAAGGAAACAATAAAAACTCATATGGGTAAATATCAACAAAACTACAAGCTCAGGTAATCCAATCTCGACACATCGTGCAACGTGAGATTTAATAATCAAAATTAAAAAAAAAATTGAATCATAGAAACTACAATTTGTGAATGTATGAAAAACATAGAGATCATGTTGTAAAAATAAGACCATACCATAGGAAAACTAAATCGTTGTAGTCCAAACCCCGATAGCGCAACTAAAGGAACTGCAGATAGTGGGCTTAAGAACCTAAATAAAAATATAACAAATTATACAAAGATGTTTTTAACTTAATAATTCTCAAAATTCATACAACATATAAACTAAGAATTTGAAAAAAAAATAGTTGAACCAACCTCACTACATAGCACCAACCACCACTGAATCCAAGAATGATCTACAAGGATGATGCAAACATAAGTGCACCTTGCGTCGCATGCATAATCCTATAAAATCTATGCACATTGATAACCAAATCAGTTTGATTAACTAAAAAACAAATTAATGGAAAATACAAGGCGCTATGTTGTGAACCAACCTCAGTTGGATCCAAAATCACATGGTATCTACCCGCCAATACGACTGAAAGGGTGGTTGACACATATATATGTGAAGCCCCAATGACCACCGGTAGACGGGTCCCAAAAAAACTATGTTACAATGTGTTTGTTCTCGCGAATAACAACAAACTCTGAATTACGATAGCCTTTTTCGTTCTATTTAAGGAAAAGTTAAGTTAAAAACATTATTAGAATTAAAAAAAATATGACCCCAAAGCGATCTAGGACTAAAATATATTGGTCCCCTCTACTCACATGAGGAAGGTACAGCCCAAAGAAACAACCGTGCTTTAGAATATAAGTGTGAAATATGACAGAAATAAAGTAAAGGAAACAATAAAAACTCATATGGGTAAATATCAATAAAACTACAAGCTCAGGTAATCCAATCTCGACACATCGTGCAACGTGAGATTTAATAATCAAAATTAAAAAAAAATTGAATCATAGAAACTACAATTTGTGAATGTATGAAAAACATAGCGATCATGTTGTAAAAATAAGACCATACCATAGGAAAACTGAATCGTTGTAGTCCAAACCCCGATAGCGCAACTAAAGGAACTGCAGATAGTGGGCTTAAGAACCTAAATAAAAATATAACAAATTATACAAAGATGTTTTTAACTTAATAATTCTCAAAATCCATACAACATCTAATCTAAGAATTTGAAAAAAAATAGTTGAACCAACCTCACTACATAGCGCCAACCACCACTGAATCCAAGAATGATCTACAAGGATGATGCAAACATAAGTGCACCTTGCGTTGCACGCATAATCCTATAAAATCTATGCACATTGATAACCAAATCAGTTTGATTAACTAAAAAACAAATTAATGGAAAATACAAGGCGCTATGTTGTGAACCAACCTCAGTTGGATCCAAAATCACATGGTATCTACCCGCCAATACGACTGAAAGGGTGGTTGACACATATATATGTGAAGCCCCAATGACCACCGGTAGACGGGTCCCAAAAAAACTATGTTACAATGTGTTTGTTCTCGCGAATAACAACAAACTCTGAATTACGATAGCCTTTTTCGTTCTATTTAAGGAAAAGTTAAGTTAAAAACATTATTAGAATTAAAAAAAATATGACCCCAAAGCGATCTAGGACTAAAATATATTGGTCCCCTCTACTCACATGAGGAAGGTACAGCCCAAAGAAACAACCGTGCTTTAGAATATAAGTGTGAAATATGACAGAAATAAAGTAAAGGAAACAATAAAAACTCATATGGGTAAATATCAATAAAACTACAAGCTCAGGTAATCCAATCTCGACACATCGTGCAACGTGAGATTTAATAATCAAAATTAAAAAAAATTGAATCATAGAAACTACAATTTGTGAATGTATGAAAAACATAGCGATCATGTTGTAAAAATAAGACCATACCATAGGAAAACTGAATCGTTGTAGTCCAAACCCCGATATCGCAACTAAAGGAACTGCAGATAGTGGGCTTAAGAACCTAAATAAAAATATAACAAATTATACAAAGATGTTTTTAACTTAATAATTCTCAAAATCCATACAACATCTAAACTAAGAATTTGAAAAAAAATAGTTGAACCAACCTCACTACATAGCGCCAACCACCACTGAATCCAAGAATGATCTACAAGGATGATGCAAACATAAGTGCACCTTGCGTCGCACGCATAATCCTATAAAATCTATGCACATTGATAACCAAATCAGTTTGATTAACTAAAAAACAAATTAATGGAAAATACAAGGCGCTATGTTGTGAACCAACCTCAGTTGGATCCAAAATCACATGGTATCTACCCGCCAATACGACTGAAAGGGTGGTTGACACATATATATGTGAAGCCCCAATGACCACCGGTAGACGGGTCCCAAAAAAACTATGTTACAATGTGTTTGTTCTCGCGACAAACAACAAACTCTGAATTACGATAGCCTTTTTCTTTCTATTTAAGGAAAAGTTAAGTTAAAAACATTATTAGAATTTAAAAAAATATGACCCCAAAGCGGTCTAGGACTAAAATATATTGGTCCCCTCTACTCACATGAGGAAGGTACAGCCCAAAGAAACAACCGTGCTTTAGAATATAAGTGTGAAATATGACAGAAATAAAGTAAAGGAAACAATAAAAACTCATATGGGTAAATATCAACAAAACTACAAGCTCAGGTAATCCAATCTCGACACATCGTGCAACGTGAGATTTAATAATCAAAATTAAAAAAAAAATTGAATCATAGAAACTACAATTTGTGAATGTATGAAAAACATAGCGATCATGTTGTAAAAATAAGACCATACCATAGGAAAACTAAATCGTTGTAGTCCAAACCCCGATAGCGCAACTAAAGGAACTGCAGATAGTGGGCTTAAGAACCTAAATAAAAATATAACAAATTATACAAAGATGTTTTTAACTTAATAATTCTCAAAATTCATACAACATCTAAACTAAGAATTTGAAAAAAAAATAGTTGAACCAACCTCACTACATAGCGCCAACCACCACTGAATCCAAGAATGATCTACAAGGATGATGCAAACATAAGTGCACCTTGCGTCGCATGCATAATCCTATAAAATCTATGCACATTGATAACCAAATCAGTTTGATTAACTAAAAAACAAATTAATGGAAAATACAAGGCGCTATGTTGTGAACCAACCTCAGTTGGATCCAAAATCACATGGTATCTACCCGCCAATACGACTGAAAGGGTGGTTGACACATATATATGTGAAGCCCCAATGACCACCGGTAGACGGGTCCCAAAAAAACTATGTTACAATGTGTTTGTTCTCGCGAATAACAACAAACTCTGAATTACGATAGCCTTTTTTGTTCTATTTAAGGAAAAGTTAAGTTAAAAACATTATTAGAATTAAAAAAAATATGACCCCAAAGCGATCTAGGACTAAAATATATTGGTCCCCTCTACTCACATGAGGAAGGTACAGCCCAAAGAAACAACCGTGCTTTAGAATATAAGTGTGAAATATGACAGAAATAAAGTAAAGGAAACAATAAAAACTCATATGGGTAAATATCAATAAAACTACAAGCTCAGGTAATCCAATCTCGACACATCGTGCAACGTGAGATTTAATAATCAAAATTAAAAAAAAATTGAATCATAGAAACTACAATTTGTGAATGTATGAAAAACATAGCGATCATGTTGTAAAAATAAGACCATACCATAGGAAAACTGAATCGTTGTAGTCCAAACCCTGATAGCGCAACTAAAGGAACTGCAGATAGTGGGCTTAAGAACCTAAATAAAAATATAACAAATTATACAAAGATGTTTTTAACTTAATAATTCTCAAAATCCATACAACATCTAATCTAAGAATTTGAAAAAAAATAGTTGAACCAACCTCACTACATAGCGCCAACCACCACTGAATCCAAGAATGATCTACAAGGATGATGCAAACATAAGTGCACCTTGCGTTGCACGCATAATCCTATAAAATCTATGCACATTGATAACCAAATCAGTTTGATTAACTAAAAAACAAATTAATGGAAAATACAAGGCGCTATGTTGTGAACCAACCTCAGTTGGATCCAAAATCACATGGTATCTACCCGCCAATACGACTGAAAGGGTGGTTGACACATATATATGTGAAGCCCCAATGACCACCGGTAGACGGGTCCCAAAAAAACTATGTTACAATGTGTTTGTTCTCGCGAATAACAACAAACTCTGAATTACGATAGCCTTTTTCGTTCTATTTAAGGAAAAGTTAAGTTAAAAACATTATTAGAATTAAAAAAAATATGACCCCAAAGCGATCTAGGACTAAAATATATTGGTCCCCTCTACTCACATGAGGAAGGTACAGCCCAAAGAAACAACCGTGCTTTAGAATATAAGTGTGAAATATGACAGAAATAAAGTAAAGGAAACAATAAAAACTCATATGGGTAAATATCAATTAAACTACAAGCTCAGGTAATCCAATCTCGACACATCGTGCAACGTGAGATTTAATAATCAAAATTAAAAAAAATTGAATCATAGAAACTACAATTTGTGAATGTATGAAAAACATAGCGATCATGTTGTAAAAATAAGACCATACCATAGGAAAACTGAATCGTTGTAGTCCAAACCCCGATATCGCAACTAAAGGAACTGCAGATAGTGGGCTTAAGAACCTAAATAAAAATATAACAAATTATACAAAGATGTTTTTAACTTAATAATTCTCAAAATCCATACAACATCTAAACTAAGAATTTGAAAAAAAATAGTTGAACCAACCTCACTACATAGCGCCAACCACCACTGAATCCAAGAATGATCTACAAGGATGATGCAAACATAAGTGCACCTTGCGTCGCACGCATAATCCTATAAAATCTATGCACATTGATAACCAAATCAGTTTGATTAACTAAAAAACAAATTAATGGAAAATACAAGGCGCTATGTTGTGAACCAACCTCAGTTGGATCCAAAATCACATGGTATCTACCCGCCAATACGACTGAAAGGGTGGTTGACACATATATATGTGAAGCCCCAATGACCACCGGTAGACGGGTCCCAAAAAAACTATGTTACAATGTGTTTGTTCTCGCGACAAACAACAAACTCTGAATTACGATAGCCTTTTTCTTTCTATTTAAGGAAAAGTTAAGTTAAAAACATTATTAGAATTTAAAAAAATATGACCCCAAAGCGGTCTAGGACTAAAATATATTGGTCCCCTCTACTCACATGAGGAAGGTACAGCCCAAAGAAACAACCGTGCTTTAGAATATAAGTGTGAAATATGACAGAAATAAAGTAAAGGAAACAATAAAAACTCATATGGGTAAATATCAACAAAACTACAAGCTCAGGTAATCCAATCTCGACACATCGTGCAACGTGAGATTTAATAATCAAAATTAAAAAAAAAATTGAATCATAGAAACTACAATTTGTGAATGTATGAAAAACATAGCGATCATGTTGTAAAAATAAGACCATACCATAGGAAAACTAAATCGTTGTAGTCCAAACCCCGATAGCGCAACTAAAGGAACTGCAGATAGTGGGCTTAAGAACCTAAATAAAAATATAACAAATTATACAAAGATGTTTTTAACTTAATAATTCTCAAAATTCATACAACATCTAAACTAAGAATTTGAAAAAAAAATAGTTGAACCAACCTCACTACATAGCGCCAACCACCACTGAATCCAAGAATGATCTACAAGGATGATGCAAACATAAGTGCACCTTGCGTCGCATGCATAATCCTATAAAATCTATGCACATTGATAACCAAATCAGTTTGATTAACTAAAAAACAAATTAATGGAAAATACAAGGCGCTATGTTGTGAACCAACCTCAGTTGGATCCAAAATCACATGGTATCTACCCGCCAATACGACTGAAAGGGTGGTTGACACATATATATGTGAAGCCCCAATGACCACCGGTAGACGGGTCCCAAAAAAACTATGTTACAATGTGTTTGTTCTCGCGAATAACAACAAACTCTGAATTACGATAGCCTTTTTCGTTCTATTTAAGGAAAAGTTAAGTTAAAAACATTATTAGAATTAAAAAAAATATGACCTCAAAGCGATCTAGGACTAAAATATATTGGTCCCCTCTACTCACATGAGGAAGGTACAGCCCAAAGAAACAACCGTGCTTTAGAATATAAGTGTGAAATATGACAGAAATAAAGTAAAGGAAACAATAAAAACTCATATGGGTAAATATCAATAAAACTACAAGCTCAGGTAATCCAATCTCGACACATCGTGCAACGTGAGATTTAATAATCAAAATTAAAAAAAAATTGAATCATAGACACTACAATTTGTGAATGTATGAAAAACATAGCGATCATGTTGTAAAAATAAGACCATACCATAGGAAAACTAAATCGTTGTAGTCCAAACCCCGATAGCGCAACTAAAGGAACTGCAGATAGTGGGCTTAAGAACCTAAATAAAAATATAACAAATTATACAAAGATGTTTTTAACTTAATAATTCTCAAAATCCATACAACATCTAATCTAAGAATTTGAAAAAAAATAGTTGAACCAACCTCACTACATAGCGCCAACCACCACTGAATCCAAGAATGATCTACAAGGATGATGCAAACATAAGTGCACCTTGCGTTGCACGCATAATCCTATAAAATCTATGCACATTGATAACCAAATCAGTTTGATTAACTAAAAAACAAATTAATGGAAAATACAAGGCGCTATGTTGTGAACCAACCTCAGTTGGATCCAAAATCACATGGTATCTACCCGCCAATACGACTTAAAGGGTGGTTGACACATATATATGTGAAGCCCCAATGACCACCGGTAGACGGGTCCCAAAAAAACTATGTTACAATGTGTTTGTTCTCGCGAATAACAACAAACTCTGAATTACGATAGCCTTTTTCGTTCTATTTAAGGAAAAGTTAAGTTAAAAACATTATTAGAATTAAAAAAAATATGACCCCAAAGCGATCTAGGACTAAAATATATTGGTCCCCTCTACTCACATGAGGAAGGTACAGCCCAAAGAAACAACCGTGCTTTAGAATATAAGTGTGAAATATGACAGAAATAAAGTAAAGGAAACAATAAAAACTCATATGGGTAAATATCAATAAAACTACAAGCTCAGGTAATCCAATCTCGACACATCGTGCAACGTGAGATTTAATAATCAAAATTAAAAAAAATTGAATCATAGAAACTACAATTTGTGAATGTATGAAAAACATAGCGATCATGTTGTAAAAATAAGACCATACCATAGGAAAACTGAATCGTTGTAGTCCAAACCCCGATATCGCAACTAAAGGAACTGCAGATAGTGGGCTTAAGAACCTAAATAAAAATATAACAAATTATACAAAGATGTTTTTAACTTAATAATTCTCAAAATCCATACAACATCTAAACTAAGAATTTGAAAAAAAATAGTTGAACCAACCTCACTACATAGCGCCAACCACCACTGAATCCAAGAATGATCTACAAGGATGATGCAAACATAAGTGCACATTGCGTCGCACGCATAATCCTATAAAATCTATGCACATTGATGACCAAATCAGTTTGATTAACTAAAAAACAAATTAATGGAAAATACAAGGCGCTATGTTGTGAACCAACCTCAGTTGGATCCAAAATCACATGGTATCTACCCGCCAATACGACTGAAAGGGTGGTTGACACATATATATGTGAAGCCCCAATGACCACCGGTAGACGGGTCCCAAAAAAACTATGTTACAATGTGTTTGTTCTCGCGACAAACAACAAACTCTGAATTACGATAGCCTTTTTCTTTCTATTTAAGGAAAAGTTAAGTTAAAAACATTATTAGAATTTAAAAAAATATGACCCCAAAGCGATCTAGGACTAAAATATATTGGTCCCCTCTACTCACATGAGGAAGGTACAGCCCAAAGAAACAACCGTGCTTTAGAATATAAGTGTGAAATATGACAGAAATAAAGTAAAGGAAACAATAAAAACTCATATGGGTAAATATCAACAAAACTACAAGCTCAGGTAATCCAATCTCGACACATCGTGCAACGTGAGATTTAATAATCACAATTAAAAAAAAAATTGAATCATAGAAACTACAATTTGTGAATGTATGAAAAACATAGCGATCATGTTGTAAAAATAAGACCATACCATAGGAAAACTAAATCGTTGTAGTCCAAACCCCGATAGCGCAACTAAAGGAACTGCAGATAGTGGGCTTAAGAACCTAAATAAAAATATAACAAATTATACAAAGATGTTTTTAACTTAATAATTCTCAAAATTCATACAACATCTAAACTAAGAATTTGAAAAAAAAATAGTTGAACCAACCTCACTACATAGCGCCAACCACCACTGAATCCAAGAATGATCTACAAGGATGATGCAAACATAAGTGCACCTTGCGTCGCATGCATAATCCTATAAAATCTATGCACATTGATAACCAAATCAGTTTGATTAACTAAAAAACAAATTAATGGAAAATACAAGGCGCTATGTTGTGAACCAACCTCAGTTGGATCCAAAATCACATGGTATCTACCCGCCAATACGACTGAAAGGGTGGTTGACACATATATATGTGAAGCCCCAATGACCACCGGTAGACGGGTCCCAAAAAAACTATGTTACAATGTGTTTGTTCTCGCGACAAACAATAAACTCTGAATTACGATAGCCTTTTTCTTTCTATCTAAGGAAAAGTTAAGTTAAAAACATTATTAGAATTTAAAAAAATATGACCCCAAAGCGATCTAGGACTAAAATATATTGGTCCCCTCTACTCACATGAGGAAGGTACAACCCAAAGAAACAACCGTTCTCTAGAATATAAGTGTGAAATATGACAGAAATAAAGTAAAGGAAACAATAAAAACTCATATGGGTAAATATCAACAAAACTACAAGCTCAGGTCATCCAATCTCGACACATCGTGCAACGTGAGATTTAATAATCAAAATTAAAAAAAAAAATTGAATCATAGAAACTACAATTTGTGAATGTATGAAAAACATAGCGATCATGTTGTAAAAATAAGACCATACCATAGGAAAACTAAATCGTTGTAGTCCAAACCCCGATAGCGCAACTAAAGGAACTGCAGATAATGGGCTTAAGAACCTAAATAAAAATATAACAAATTATACAAAGATGTTTTTAACTTAATAATTCTCAAAATCCATACAACATCTAAACTAAGAATTTGAAAAAAAATAGTTGAACCAACCTCACTACATAGCGCCAACCACCACTGAATCCAAGAATGATCTACAAGGATGATGCAAACATAAGTGCACCTTGCGTCGCACGCATAATCCTATAAAATCTATGCACATTGATAACCAAATCAGTTTGATTAACTAAAAAACAAATTAATGGAAAATACAAGGCGCTATGTTGTGAACCAACCTCAGTTGGATCCAAAATCACATGGTATCTACCCGCCAATACGACTGAAAGGGTGGTTGACACATATATATGTGAAGACCCAATGACCACCGGTAGACGGGTCCCAAAAAAACTATGTTACAATATGTTTGTTCTCGCGACAAACAACAAACTCTGAATTACGATAGCCTTTTTCTTTCTATTTAAGGAAAAGTTAAGTTAAAAACATTATTAGAATTAAAAAAAAATATGACCCCAAAGCGATCTAGGACTAAAATATATTGGTCCCCTATACTCACATGAGGAAGGTACAGCCCAAAGAAACAACCGTGCTTTAGAATATAAGTGTGAAATATGACATAAATAAAGTAAAGGAAACAATAAAAACACATATGGGTAAATATCAACAAAACTACAAGCTCAGGTAATCCAATCTCGACACATCGTGCAACGTGAGATTTAATAATCAAAATTAAAAAAAAATTGAATCATAGAAACTACAATTTGTGAATGTATGAAAAACATAGCGATCATGTTGTAAAAATAAGACCATACCATAGGAAAACTGAATCGTTGTAGTCCAAACCCCGATAGCGCAACTAAAGGAACTGCAGATAGTGGGCTTAAGAACCTAAATAAAAATATAACAAATTATACAAAGATGTTTTTAACTTAATAATTCTCAAAATCCATACAACATCTAAACTAAGAATTTGAAAAAAAATAGTTGAACCAACCTCACTACATAGCGCCAACCACCACTGAATCCAAGAATGATCTACAAGGATGATGCAAACACAAGTGCACCCTGCGTCGCACGCATAATCCTATAAAATCTATGCACATTGATAAACAAATCAGTTTGATTAACTAAAAAACAAATTAATGGAAAATACAAGGCGCTATGTTGTGAAACAACCTCAGTTGGATCCAAAATCACATGGTATCTACCCGCCAATACGACTGAAAGGGTGGTTGACACATATATATGTGAAGCCCCAATGACCACTGGTAGACGGGTCCCAAAAAAACTATGTTACAATGTGTTTGTTCTCGCGACAAACAACAAACTCTGAATTACGATAGCCTTTTTCTTTCTATTTAAGGAAAAGTTAAGTTAAAAACATTATTAGAATTTAAAAAAATATGACCCCAAAGCGATCTAGGACTAAAATATATTGGTCCCCTCTACTCACATGAGGAAGGTACAGCCCAAAGAAACAACCGTGCTTTAGAATATAAGTGTGAAATATGACAGAAATAAAGTAAAGGAAACAATAAAAACTCATATGGGTAAATATCAACAAAACTACAAGCTCAGGTAATCCAATCTCGACACATCGTGCAACGTGACATTTAATAATCAAAATTAAAAAAAAAATTGAATCATAGAAACTACAATTTGTGAATGTATGAAAAACATAGCGATGATGTTGTAAAAATAAGACCATACCATAGGAAAACTGAATCGTTGTAGTCCAAACCCCGATAGCGCAACTAAAGGAACTGCTGATAGTGGGCTTAAGAACCTAAATAAAAATATAACAAATTATACAAAGATGTTTTTAACTTAATAATTCTCAAAATCCATACAACATCTAAACTAAGAATTTGAAAAAAAATAGTTGAACCAACCTCACTACATAGCGCCAACCACCACTGAATCCAAGAATGATCTACAAGGATGATGCAAACATAAGTGCACCTTGCGTCGCACGCATAATCCTATAAAATCTATGCACATTGATAACCAAATCAGTTTGATTAACTAAAAAACAAATTAATGGAAAATACAAGGCGCTATGTTGTGAACCAACCTCAGTTGGATCCAAAATCACATGGTATCTACCCGCCAATACGACTGAAAGGGTGGTTGACACATATATATGTGAAGCCCCAATGACCACCGGTAGACGGGTCCCAAAAAAACTATGTTACAATGTGTTTGTTCTCGCGACAAACAACAAACTCTGAATTACGATAGCCTTTTTCTTTCTATTTAAAGAAAAGTTAAGTTAAAAACATTATTAGAATTAAAAAAAATATGACCCCAAAGCGATCTAGGACTAAAATATATTGGTCCCCTCTACTCACATGAGGAAGGTACAGCCCAAAGAAACAACCGTGCTTTAGAATATAAGTGTGAAATATGACAGAAATAAAGTAAAGGAAACAATAAAAACTCATATGGGTAAATATCAATAAAACTACAAGCTCAGGTAATCCAATCTCGACACATCGTGCAACGTGAGATTTAATAATCAAAATTTAAAAAAATTGAATCATAGAAACTACAATTTGTGAATGTATGAAAAACATAGCGATCATGTTGTAAAAATAAGACCATACCATAGGAAAACTGAATCGTTGTAGTCCAAACCCCGATAGCGCAACTAAAGGAACTGCAGATAGTGGGCTTAAGAACCTAAATAAAAATATAACAAATTATACCAAGATGTTTTTAACTTAATAATTCTCAAAATCCATACAACATCTAAACTAAGAATTTGAAAAAAAAATAGTTGAACCAACCTCACTACATAGCGCCAACCACCACTGAATCCAAGAATGATCTACAAGGATGATGCAAACATAAGTGCACCCTGCGTCGCTCGCATAATCCTATAAAATCTATGCACATTGATAAACAAATCAGTTTGATTAACTAAAAAACAAATTAATGGAAAATACAAGGCGCTATGTTGTGAAACAACCTCAGTTG
Organism: Lathyrus tuberosus; assembly: GCA_022829125.1. Lineage (NCBI taxonomy): Eukaryota > Viridiplantae > Streptophyta > Magnoliopsida > Fabales > Fabaceae > Lathyrus > Lathyrus tuberosus. The sequence continues at coordinate 15,813,438 of JALAZF010000029.1, forward strand.
GATCCAAAATCACATGGTATCTACCCGCCAATACGACTGAAAGGGTGGTTGACACATATATATGTGAAGCCCCAATGACCACCGGTAGACGGGTCCCAAAAAAACTATGTTACAATGTGTTTGTTCTCGCGACAAACAACAAACTCTGAATTACGATAGCCTTTTTCTTTCTATTTAAGGAAAAGTTAAGTTAAAAACATTATTAGAATTTAAAAAAATATGACCCCAAAGCGATCTAGGACTAAAATATATTGGTCCCCTCTACTCACATGAGGAAGGTACATCCCAAAGAAACAACCGTGCTTTAGAATATAAGTGTGAAATATGACAGAAATAAACTAAAGGAAACAATAAAAACTCATATGGGTAAATATCAACAAAACTACAAGCTCAGGTAATCCAATCTCGACACATCGTGCAACGTGAGATTTAATAATCAAAATTAAAAAAAAAATTGAATCATAGAAACTACAATTTGTGAATGTATGAAAAACATAGCGATGATGTTGTAAAAATAAGACCATACCATAGGAAAACTGAATCGTTGTAGTCCAAACCCCGATAGCGCAACTAAAGGAACTGCAGATAGTGGGCTTAAGAACCTAAATAAAAATATAACAAATTATACAAAGATGTTTTTAACTTAATAATTCTCAAAATCCATACAACATCTAAACTAAGAATTTGAAAAAAAATTGTTGAACCAACCTCACTACATAGCGCCAACCACCACTGAATCCAAGAATGATCTACAAGGATGATGCAAACATAAGTGCACCTTGCGTCGCACGCATAATCCTATAAAATCTATGCACATTGATAACCAAATCAGTTTGATTAACTAAAAAACAAATTAATGGAAAATACAAGGCGCTATGTTGTGAACCAACCTCAGTTGGATCCAAAATCACATGGTATCTACCCGCCAATACGACTGAAAGGGTGGTTGACACATATATATGTGAAGCCCCAATGACCACCGGTAGACGGGTCCCAAAAAAACTATGTTACAATGTGTTTGTTCTCGCGACAAACAATAACTTCTGAATTACGATAGCCTTTTTCGTTCTATTTAAGGAAAAGTTAAGTTAAAAACATTATTAGAATTAAAAAAAATATGACCCCAAAGCGATCTAGGACTAAAATATATTGGTCCCCTCTACTCACATGAGGAAGGTACAGCCCAAAGAAACAACCGTGCTTTAGAATATAAGTGTGAAATATGACAGAAATAAAGTAAAGGAAACAATAAAAACTCATATGGGTAAATATCAATAAAACTACAAGCTCAGGTAATCCAATCTCGACACATCGTGCAACGTGAGATTTAATAATCAAAATTAAAAAAAATTGAATCATAGAAACTACAATTTGTGAATGTATGAAAAACATAGCGATCATGTTGTAAAAATAAGACCATACCATAGGAAAACTGAATCGTTGTAGTCCAAACCCCGATAGCGCAACTAAAGGAACTGCAAATAGTGGGCTTAAGAACCTAAATAAAAATATAACAAATTATACAAAGATGTTTTTAACTTAATAATTCTCAAAATCCATACAACATCTAAACTAAGAATTTGAAAAAAAATAGTTGATACAACCTCACTACATAGCGCCAACCACCACTGAATCCAAGAATGATCTACAAGGATGATGCAAACATAAGTGCACCTTGCGTCGCACGCATAATCCTATAAAATCTATGCACATTGATAACCAAATCAGTTTGATTAACTAAAAAACAAATTAATGGAAAATACAAGGCGCTATGTTGTGAACCAACCTCAGTTGGATCCAAAATCACATGGTATCTACCCGCCAATACGACTGAAAGGGTGGTTGACACATATATATGTGAAGCCCCAATGACCACCGGTAGACGGGTCCCAAAAAAACTATGTTACAATGTGTTTGTTCTCGCGACAAACAACAAACTCTGAATTACGATAGCCTTTTTCTTTCTATTTAAAGAAAAGTTAAGTTAAAAACATTATTAGAATTAAAAAAAATATGACCCCAAAGCGATCTAGGACTAAAATATATTGGTCCCCTCTACTCACATGAGGAAGGTACAGCCCAAAGAAACAACCGTGCTTTAGAATATAAGTGTGAAATATGACAGAAATAAAGTAAAGGAAACAATAAAAACTCATATGGGTAAATATCAATAAAACTACAAGCTCAGGTAATCCAATCTCGACACATCGTGCAACGTGAGATTTAATAATCAAAATTTAAAAAAATTGAATCATAGAAACTACAATTTGTGAATGTATGAAAAACATAGCGATCATGTTGTAAAAATAAGACCATACCATAGGAAAACTGAATCGTTGTAGTCCAAACCCCGATAGCGCAACTAAAGGAACTGCAGATAGTGGGCTTAAGAACCTAAATAAAAATATAACAAATTATACCAAGATGTTTTTAACTTAATAATTCTCAAAATCCATACAACATCTAAACTAAGAATTTGAAAAAAAAATAGTTGAACCAACCTCACTACATAGCGCCAACCACCACTGAATCCAAGAATGATCTACAAGGATGATGCAAACATAAGTGCACCCTGCGTCGCTCGCATAATCCTATAAAATCTATGCACATTGATAAACAAATCAGTTTGATTAACTAAAAAACAAATTAATGGAAAATACAAGGCGCTATGTTGTGAAACAACCTCAGTTGGATCCAAAATCACATGGTATCTACCCGCCAATACGACTGAAAGGGTGGTTGACACATGTATATGTGAAGCCCCAATGACCACCGGTAGACGGGTCCCAAAAAAACTATGTTACAATGTGTTTGTTCTCGCGACAAACAACAAACTCTGAATTACGATAGCCTTTTTCTTTCTATTTAAGGAAAAGTTAAGTTAAAAACATTATTAGAATTTAAAAAAATATGACCCCAAAGCGATCTAGGACTAAAATATATTGGTCCCCTCTACTCACATGAGGAAGGTACATCCCAAAGAAACAACCGTGCTTTAGAATATAAGTGTGAAATATGACAGAAATAAAGTAAAGGAAACAATAAAAACTCATATGGGTAAATATCAACAAAACTACAAGCTAAGGTAATCCAATCTCGACACATCGTGCAACGTGAGATTTAATAATCAAAATTAAAAAAAAAATTGAATCATAGAAACTACAATTTGTGAATGTATGAAAAACATAGCGATGATGTTGTAAAAATAAGACCATACCATAGGAAAACTGAATCGTTGTAGTCCAAACCCCGATAGCGCAACTAAAGGAACTGCAGATAGTGGGCTTAAGAACCTAAATAAAAATATAAAAAATTATACAAAGATGTTTTTAACTTAATAATTCTCAAAATCCATACAACATCTAAACTAAGAATTTGAAAAAAAAAATAGTTGAACCAACCTCACTACATAGCGCCAACCACCACTGAATCCAAGAATGATCTACAAGGATGATGCAAACATAAGTGCACCTTGCGTCGCACGCATAATCCTATAAAATCTATGCACATTGATAAACAAATCAGTTTGATTAACTAAAAAACAAATTAATGGAAAATACAAGGCGCTATGTTGTGAACCAACCTCAGTTGGATCCAAAATCACATGGTATCTACCCGCCAATACGACTGAAAGGGTGGTTGACACATATATATGTGAAGCCCCAATGACCACCGGTAGACGGGTCCCAAAAAAACTATGTTACAATGTGTTTGTTCTCGCGACAAACAACAAACTCTGAATTACGATAGCCTTTTTCTTTCTATTTAAGGAAAAGTTAAGTTAAAAACATTATTAGAATTTAAAAAAATATGACCCCAAAGCGATCTAGGACTAAAATATATTGGTCCCCTCTACTTACATGAGGAAGGTACAGCCCAAAGAAACAACCGTGCTTTAGAATATAAGTGTGAAATATGACAGAAATAAAGTAAAGGAAACAACAAAAACTCATATGGGTAAATATCAATAAAACTACAAGCTCAGGTAATCCAATCTCGACACATCGTGCAACGTGAGATTTAATAATCAAAATTTAAAAAAATTGAATCATAGAAACTACAATTTGTGAATGTATGAAAAACATAGCGATCATGTTGTAAAAATAAGACCATACCATAGGAAAACTGAATCGTTGTAGTCCAAACCCCGATAGCGCACCTAAAGGAACTGCAGATAGTGGGCTTAAGAACCTAAATAAAAATATAACAAATTATACAAAGATGTTTTTAACTTAATAATTCTCAAAATCCATACAACATCTAAACTAAGAATTTGAAAAAAAATAGTTGAACCAACCTCACTACATAGCGCCAACCACCACTGAATCCAAGAATGATCTACAAGGATGATGCAAACATAAGTGCACCTTGCGTCGCACGCATAATCCTATAAAATCTATGCACATTGATAACCAAATCAGTTTGATTAACTAAAAAACAAATTAATGGAAAATACAAGGCGCTATGTTGTGAACCAACCTCAGTTGGATCCAAAATCACATGGTATCTACCCGCCAATACGACTGAAAGGGTGGTTGACACATATATATGTGAAGCCCCAATGACCACCGGTAGACGGGTCCCAAAAAAACTATGTTGCAATGTGTTTGTTCTCGCGACAAACAACAAACTCTGAATTACGATAGCCTTTTTCTTTCTATTTAAGGAAAAGTTAAGTTAAAAACATTATTAGAATTTAAAAAAATATGACCCCAAAGCGATCTAGGACTAAAATATATTGGTCCCCTCTACTCACACGAGGAAGGTACAGCCCAAAGAAACAACCGTGCTTTAGAATATAAGTGTGAAATATGACAGAAATAAAGTAAAGGAAACAATAAAAACTCATATGGGTAAATATCAATAAAACTACAAGCTCAGGTAATCCAATCTCGACACATCGTGCAACGTGAGATTTAATAATCAAAATTAAAAAAAATTGAATCATAGAAACTACAATTTGTGAATGTATGAAAAACATAGCGATCATGTTGTAAAAATAAGACCATACCATAGGAAAACTGAATCGTTGTAGTCCAAACCCCGATAGCGCACCTAAAGGAACTGCAGATAGTGGGCTTAAGAACCTAAATAAAAATATAACAAATTATACAAAGATGTTTTTAACTTAATAATTCTCAAAATCCATACAACATCTAAACTAAGAATTTGAAAAAAAATAGTTGAACCAACCTCACTACATAGCGCCAACCACCACTGAATCCAAGAATGATCTACAAGGATGATGCAAACATAAGTGCACCTTGCGTCGCACGCATAATCCTATAAAATCTATGCACATTGATAACCAAATCAGTTTGATTAACTAAAAAACAAATTAATGGAAAATACAAGGCGCTATGTTGTGAACCAACCTCAGTTGGATCCAAAATCACATGGTATCTACCCGCCAATACGACTGAAAGGGTGGTTGACACATATATATGTGAAGCCCCAATGACCACCGGTAGACGGGTCCCAAAAAAACTATGTTGCAATGTGTTTGTTTTCACGACAAACAACAAACTTTGAATTACGATAGCCTTTTTCTTTCTATTTAAGGAAAAGTTAAGTTAAAAACATTATTAGAATTAAAAAAAATATGACCCAAAGCGATCTAGGACTAAAATATATTGGTCCCCTCTACTCACATGAGGAAGGTACAGCCCAAAGAAACAACCGTGCTTTAGAATATAAGTGTGAAATATGACAGAAATAAAGTAAAGGAAACAATAAAAACTCATATGGGTAAATATCAACAAAACTACAAGCTCAGGTAATCCAATCTCGACACATCGTGCAACGTGAGATTCAATAATCAAAATTAAAAAAAAACTTGAATCATAGAAACTACAATTTGTGAATGTATGAAAAACATAGCGATCATGTTGTAAAAATAAGACCATACCATAGGAAAACTAAATCGTTGTAGTCCAAACCCCGATAGCGCAACTAAAGGAACTGCAGATAGTGGGCTTAAGAACCTAAATAAAAATATAACAAATTTTACAAAGATGTTTTTAACTTAATAATTCTCAAAATCCATACAACATCTAAATTAAGAATTTGAAGGAAAAAAATAGTTGAACCAACCTCACTACATAGCGCCAACCACCACTGAATCCAAGAATGATCTACAAGGATGATGCAAACATAAGTGCACCTTGCGTCGCACGCATAATCCTATAAAATCTAAGCACATTGATAACCAAATCAGTTTGATTAACTAAAAAACAAATTAATGGAAAATACAAGGCGCTACGTTGTGAACCAACCTCAGTTGGATCCAAAATCTCATGGTATCTACCCGCCAATACGACTGAAAGGGTGGTTGACACATATATATGTGAAGCCCCAATGACCACTGGTAGACAGTGTAATACCCCAAATTTTGACCACTTAGATTTCCCATCATTGTGAAAATCATCATCACAATATGGATGAACCATCATGCTTCATTAGTCTCCCCAAAGATGGGTGAGCATCCAATACAATCAAAATTAGGGTTTCAAGCCCTCTTTGAGTGCTTAGACAAAGGATCAATCAAGAAATGACATGATATTCAACTCGTCTAATCTCTTAAATATCCACAATGGATCAAAAACGACTCCCACTTCAAGGATTAAGCACAAGGCTGTTCCCTTCTAGGTGGATCAAGTCTCAAGATCGACAGTGTCACCAAATTAGGGTTTTGCTCGACCAGGGCCTCCAGATGGAAATTTTCATCTGGGAACAAGGCAATGATCTAAAACATGACCTAATATACTCCATGGAACCTCATGAACCCATGCATCAAGTCAATTTTGCCTCAGGGGATGCATTCATCAAAAATCAGGAATTAGGGTTTCTTGACCTAATTCACCCCTAAGTTGACTTTTGGGACAAACCATGAGCCAAGACCTCAAGAGATGATTTGAGGGTCTCTAATACACCATATTGATCCATTTGGACAATGGATTGATCTAAGAAGCTTGAGCAACAAGTCTCATTTTCATCTGCACCACAATTAGGGTTTTAAGGGAAAAAGTCAACTGTAACTTTGACTTTTGACCAAGACATGCTCCCAAACCCTAATACATGATTGAATATACCCTATGACACCCATGGAACATGTCCATCAAGTTTGATTTAGGTCAAGGACATGATTTCCTGAAGAATTGCACAGTTTGGAATTCGTCTGATAAAAAGTCAACTGTGCACAAAAGTCAACTTTGACTTTTTGAGATTTTTCACCAAAATGGATTTTTAACCCTAAAATGATGTTAATGTATGATTTGAATCATCATTCATCAAGAAAAATCAAGAAAAGTGAGATAACTTGTAAAAGGGGTAACCATAAAACTTAGAAATTTTTCTAAGTTAAAAATAAAGTGGCAAAGGTACCAACTTTGGAGGACCATAACTCCTAAACCACAAGGCCATTTTTTCTCATCCAAAGATGGATTTGTAGCCCTCATTATTACCTACAAAAACTTCAACTACAAGTCATTCCAATTCATTAAGGATTTTGAGTTATGGAGTGATCAAAGTGGCTGAAAAGTGAAAATGTCACTTTTTCCAACACTTAGTGAAATTTTCACTAAATCAGATTCTGCCTCACTTTTTGCCAAATGTAGGGGGATTTTTTACTTGGAATCAAAAGAGATCAAAACCAAACTTGTTCAAACAGTTGTTATATCATGTAATAGCTTTCCAAAATGGCCAAGAACATTGCCAAATTCAACCTACACCATGAGATACAACATTGCCAAGTTGCCTTGCTGAAATCTGTCAAGGCAAGGCAGAATTTGCATTTTGGCTCGATTTGCCAAAATCAGCCAATTTCAATTGCTCCAATCCACTTGGACACCTCAGAGGATTGAATCTAAAGAGGACAATCACTGAGCCAAGCCTCCAAGGTCCAAGGAACAAGGAATAGCATGTTGAACCTAGAGTTGCCAAAATAGGGACAAGACTTCAAATTTGGAATGAGGCATTCAATGGAACCATCAAGGTGGCATGGACTGAGCCATTCTCATCTGAAATCAGTCAAGACTTATCCAAGACCAAGGGGACCAAAGCTCTGTGCCCTAACCTCTAGTCAATGGCTAGAGGAGACTTGGATTCTCATTTGCCAACATTGGCCAATCCTACTTACCAGCTGCCATGCACTATTCCTTGCAAAACAAACTTGCTCTACTATAAATAGAGCTCGATTGTGGTCAATTTAAGTACACCAAAGCCATCTAACAGATGCTTTCCTCAAAATCTCTTTCTCTTGGCAAAAATGCCTTTCTTAGCAAGGTATCTATCGGGTTTTGAGTTTGAGAGCAATTCTGCACAAACCAATCACTCACACACCTCACATACATCACATATGAGCTGATCAAACACTCACATAACTTCTGAAACATCAATTTCATGAAATCACCAGCTGGTTGCTCAAATTTTCAAACAAGGTGCAGCTGAGGTACCACAAAATGATCCAGCCAATTTCAATCAAGTCCAACCATCCAAACACAATCCATAGGGTGTAGGGAAGCTGTTCAGATCATCACCACTCATCTGTAACACCTCCAAATCAAAAATCACTCTGAACCTGCTGTCACGGCTTGGAGGTAAGCACATACTTGGTCATCTCTTAATCTATGTATATTTCCTCGCACAATAATTTGGCCATATGTTCATAATCATGCATGGAATGTTTTCCCTCAATTAATTGCATTGTTTGAATCGTGTATCAAAAATCCTAGCCTTCATGCAGAAATTAGGGTTCTTGAGGTTTCTTTGTGATTTCTTGTTGTATGTTTAATTTAAATGAAATTAAAGTACATAAACATGATCGTGAGGTTGAGACGAGCATAATGATATGTGGATTGCATGATATGATTACGTATTCATGGAGATTGGATAGAAAACGCAAATCTGAGAAACCAAGAACACGCGCGTGTTCTTCAGCTTGTTCTTGGCGCCTTTTTTTCAAATTCAAATATTTGAATTTTGTGATTTTGTTTAATTGATTCAAAAATTAATTTCTCTCTGAGTTTTAATGATTTTGAGTTGATTCTTTTTTTAATAATTCACAAAAATGTTAAAATATTTTATTTTATCAAAAAATCCCAAAAATATTATTTATTTCATATAATTGATATTTTTGTAAAGAATTAATATTTTGATTGTTTTTGGCATTTTAAATATTTTTTCTACATTGATTTTGCAACTTTTAATGCTTTCTAATTATTTTGTAGGTCAATACTTAATTTTTGAAGCATTAATCCAAGATCACAATTTGTTTTCCATGTGTTAAACAATTTTTGATCATTTTAATTGAATTTTTATTTAATTAAATACATTTTGAAAACAAATTAGGGTTTTGGATTAATTCAACCCTCATAAATCATTTTCAAAACACTTTGGGCCTCTATTAGAGTGTAAGACCCAATCCTTTTTTTGACCAAATCATCTTTGGGCCTCACTTATTGTATAAGTCCCGATACCGTCAAAAAACAAACGGCACGATCGTCGCCTTTTCAAAAATCATCTGGGCCTACCCTCGAGTAGTAAGACCCATTTACTCATCTCAAAACTCTTTGGGCCTCTTGAGAGAGTGTAAGACCCATCCCCCCTTGTACAAAAACTTTTTGGGCCTCACTCATTGTATAAGTCCCTCTGTACAAGTAAACGGTGCGATCGTCGCCCGTTTAAAAATAAAAATCATCTGGGCCTCTCCTTGAGCTATAAGACCCATTCAAAAACACTTTGGGCCTCTATTAGAGTGTAAGAACCAATCCCCCTTTTAACCAAAACATTTTGGGCCTCACTTATTGTATAAGTCCCTCTGCGTTAAAAGAAAACCTCGGTGCGATCGCCATTTTTAAACGAAAAATAATTTGGGCCTACCCTCGTGTTATAAGCCCCACTCTTTTTCTTTAAACTTTTTGGGCCTCTTGAGAGAGTGTAAGACCCATCCCTTTGTACAGAAAACCTTTTTGGGCCCCAGTCACTTGTATAAGTCCCGCTGTACAAAGTCAAATAGTGCGCTCACTGATAAAACCCTGGGCCTCTCCTTGAGCTGTAAGCCCCAAATCTTTCTTTTTCAAAGCACTTTCTCCTTTGATTTTGAATATACTGTTGTTTTTAATCTTTCTTTGTTGAACAACTAACCAAACAGCATGGAAGCTCTACAACCGAGTAAGTGTTTACCCGCTTTCATTTACTGCTTTCATATTATAAACTGTATTGTGGGGCTGCTCACTGTAAGTCTCCTTTCATAAACTCATATCTACGGTGTAATAATAGTATAGATATTTCGAGTTTCCCCGGCAACTACGTCTAGAACTAGGTGACACCGTTTCACTTATTCGTAGAAATAGACGCCTAGATCCTCAATAGGAGCACCAGATACAGTCTTCTCTTCGGCTGTCCTCCTTAGGAATCGTCAAGAAGCTCTACTCCCCAAGATGAATGTATTCTCCGTGAATGGCATCTTTGAGTTTCTTCCCAATTCTCGAACTTTCCTGACTTGATCTATTCCTTGTCGATAGCTTGCCTTGAATGTCTCGGGGTTTGGGTACCCACTACGGTCATAATCTTGGACCTTAACTAAGGAACCCTCTTTAAAAGCTAAAAGTCGCTGGATAGTAAACCTCGCACGTTTACCAGTGGTTTTCATCTTTAAAAGAGTTATCTCTCCTAATGGAAAGGAGATGATAGACCCACGGGCTTCTTAAAAGCATCGGCCTCCTCTTGGGCATTATTCAAGGACCCTACGGCTTCTTAGAAGTATTCACAGCCTCCTCTTAGGCTTCGTATAATGATCTCTTCCTTCGGGAATGATAGCCTCCTCTTGGGCTTAGTACAAGGACCCGTCGGCTTCTTAAAAGTTCCCAGCCTCCTCTTGGGCTTCGTACAAATTGTCCCGACGACCTCCTAGAGGTATAGGAACAGAACCTAGTCATCCTCATAGAACAGTCCTTTCATAGAGTCTACTACTGTTTCTCGAAGCATAGTACAAAAGATAAAACTCTAGACACGGACAGTCTAACTTCCTTGAGTTTCAAAGACATTCTAAAGCCCCCTTCGTTAAATAGGAAGGAAACCTGCAGACTCGGATAGTCTCGATACCTTTTGGATTTACCGTTTCCTCAAAGAGAAGGAAATATCCCTGATCCTCAAATTAAATCCCTGTGTACAGTGTTACTCATATAAGAACTGATTTTCTCTTTTAAATCAGTATATTGGATCTGTCACTCAACTGAAACAGTTACAATAGCCTCCATCTCGGGCTTCGTACGAGATACCAAAATTCTCCCCAGTGGAGTCAAAACAACCTTTTCGCCTCTCTCTCGGGCTTTGTACGAGATACAAAAACACTCCATTACTGAGTATAAAAGATTCTCCAACTGAGTCAACTCTTTGCTAGCCTCCTCTTAGGCTTTGTATAACGATATGCCCCACTGGGTCAAAAACTTTTAGCCTCTCTCTCGGGCTTTGTACGAGACACAAAATAGCTTCCTCTTAGGCTTTGTATAATGATTTTCCTAGCGGAAATTAGCCTCCTCTTAGGCTTTGTATAAGAAAACCACTGGTTGATCCAATCGACCTTTTAGCATCAAAGCTGTGCCTCGTTCGCAGTACACAAACATCAACAATTCCCTTCATCTAATCACTGTAAGCGGCAAGCCTCTGAATCATCTACATCCATGCCACTGTCCCTCTTTTAGCATGAGAAATTCCTAAGGAAAGATGGCATTGCTCTACACTGAGTTAAAGTCTTCTCCTTCAGGTTAAAACCCTTTCTTCGGAAATCATGGCATTGCTCGGATCCGCGTATCCCAGTTAAAGTAATTGTCCTTCTCCCCTCTTTAGAGATGACAAATTCTCTCTAAAGTCGAGGTCTTTCAGCTTCACGTCTTGGGCTTTGAACAAGACACAAATAGACCTTTCAGCTTCATATCTTGGGCTTTGAACAAGATACAAACCACCTTTCGCTTCATGTCTTGGGCTTTGAACAAGACACCAAAGCACCCCTTTCCTCCCATAGAATAGGAGGAACTACGAACGCTCTGATTTCCCTGTTTCGGTAAACGGGAATACGTAGGCATAAGATCGAAAGAAAAGATCTTAGCGAGCGCAATCAACAAAAAACCCAAATCCCATATCTCCATCAATCAAAAGCAGTATTTCAAAAGCATCAGTCCTAACATCCTAATCCTTGTTCCCCGCTAGAAAGTCCTAGAAAGAAAGAAACAGATATTGGCGAAATACGAATAACCAGTACAAAGGCCCCCCCACATTGATAGCATCTGTAACCTAACAGACCGCTGTTTAAACTCAGTATGCAAGCAGGGTTAATTGGAGACATCTATTTCCCTTCCTTATTCAGCTCACAATAGGATAAAAAATGAATCGACCTGTAGTTTTAAGCTCAAACCGCAGAGAGCGACCAGCGCTTAAGAACCGCGTCCAAAATCGCTCGCTACAGAAAAGTGGCGCCCACCGTGGGGCCGATCTTTCTTTCTTTCTGTTTTCCTTGTAAAATGGCGACTCTGCTGGGGAGTCTCCTTTTCTGACTTAGGGCATCATCCCCATTTTCCACGGAAAATGGGAACTCTACCGAAGAGAAAGATTGACCTATGCTGGTCCATCTCTTAGGCAGAGAACCACAGATCGGGGCTTCCGCCGGGGAACCCATTTCTATCAGGAACTTAAGATTCATAGCTTTATAAGTCTAGGATGATTAGGAAAAATATATATACTGCTTTTCCTAATTGCTATACGTGTTTATTTTTCTGCTAATGGGAATGCGTGTGAGGCCGCATGTGGTGAGATTGAGTATACACTTAAGAAAAGCCAACCTTTTTCGTAGTGCAGAAGCTATCGGAAATAGCTGTTATGCGATACTACCCTCATTTGAGGCTGGTGATCTATTCTCGGTGAATGGCACTTACTCTAAGATTGCACACAACTCGCTGGCGATCCGCTTCTTGTCTGCCTTCCTGGGAGGAGCTGATGATAATGAGTACAGGTACAAAAATCACCCTAGTATAAACCTTTGGGGATGGGTAGAGCCTTGACTTCATGACAACGACCCTTTGACCCCATGTTTTTTCTATGTTTTTGTGTGCTGCATTCATGCATTCATTTAATAAAACATTAAAACATTCAAAAAATTTCTCTTCTAGTCTCTCTGTTTTTCAAATTAAACTAAGACTGTGATTGCAAATATCAGAGAAAAAGATTACGCTAATGGATTTCGGTAGAAGGAGAACTCACCAGTATACCTTCAAGGTTCCAAAACTAGGGGATTTAAGAAAGTTAGCGAGGATGATCGTTAACCCAGAAGCTTTCAGAGCCAAGCACGGTGGTTTGCTACCATTGTTTAGAGTCCATGTGATTAAGGGAATCATGGATGCGCTCATTCAGTTCTACGATCCGGTTTATCACTGTTTCACATTCCCGGATTACCAGCTATCACCAACGCTGGAGGAGTATTCTCATCTGGCTGATTTACATATCACTGATCGAGCTCCATTTTCTGGACTGGAAGAAATTCCAAAGAATCAGACTATTGCAAGAGAAATTCATTTGGACGAGTCTGAGGTCAAGACTCACATGACCACTAAGGGTGGCACCTAAGGTTTGCCAGCCCAGTTCCTGACCAAGAAAGCTCTGTACTTTGCTAGTATAGGGAACATAACTGCTTTTGAAAGCATCTTTGTCTTGCTCACCTACGGATTATTTTTGTTTCCCAACATCAATAACTTCGTCGATATCAACGCTATTAAGGTTTTTCTCATTGGAAACCCTGTGCCGACTTTGCTCGCAGATGCGTATCATTCTATACACTTAGGAAATTTGTACAGCGGAGGGGAGATCACATGCTGTGTACCTTTGCTTTACAAATGGTTTATCTCTCACTTGCCCAAGTCTGCCGCTTTTTGGGATTGCAGGAGTGTCTTACGTTGGTCGCAGAAGATCATGTTTCTCACCAACTCTGATATAGAGTGGTGTAATAGGATTTATGAGGGAATCAGAATCATTGACCGTTGTTGAAACTTCCCCAGCGTACCCCTCATAGGAACTAAAGGAGGAATCAACTATCATCCGATATTAGTTCTTCGTCAATTTGGATACCCGATGAGACACATCCCACTGGGTGTTCATCTGGAAGGTCTTTTCTTCAAGGAAGGAGAAAACGACAGAGCACTAAAGATGGAAATAGTGCAAGCTTGGAAACAGGTTCATAAGAAAGGACGAGAGTCTCTGGGAAAACCGGACTGTGTCTCGGTGGAGCCTTATCTCCATTGGGTACAAACTAGAGCTCTCAAGCTAAAAATGCCTTGTCCTCGTTACGGAATTCTTCCACCGAGGGAAATTGTCATGTACTTCATGACGGAAACTGAAAGGCTTCAGGTTACTCTCAACAAAGTTCAAAAGGAAAGAAAATCTTGGAAGAACAAGTACCGCACCCTCGACGTAGAGTGTATCCAAATACAACAATTACTGAAAGAGAAAGATGCTCTGATTGAAATTTTGGAGCAGCATGCTGTAGAGAATCAAGATGACCAAAGGAATTTGCTCGCTCCTTTCACTTGGCAAAGGAATGACAACCCGACAACGGCCCAAGAGCCCCGGTCGAAGAAACAGAAGATATCAGAATCAGCACCCGGTTTCTCCTCAGAGAGGACTCGGGACCCATTAGTTTAGGTTTCTGTTTCTGCACTTTGTAATCTACTGTATTTCCATTTCTGTAATCCTTTGGAATTCAATAAAAAGGGGTTTCCCCACTGTTTGATATTTGCAATCTAATTGTCGAAGTTTATTTTAATTAAACCTAAAAACAATTAATATAATCATTGCATTCATCATTCTCACATCGCGTATTCTCCTTACCTACGAATCTCACGTTTGTGTCTCGATTCTAGAGTCAAATTGTCTCATTCATATAATACTCGGGCCAATCGTCAGAAAAAGATGGATGATCTTGAGGAAGAAAACAGAGAGTTGAAAGAAGAGATCGACGCTCTGAGAGAGGATATGAGAAAGCTTCGTAACGACATGCAAGCCATGGCAGAAGCTCAGCTACAAAGAACTGTGATCTCAGAGATCACCTCAACGCCCATCATAGAAAAGTATGATCCTAGGTATCAGATGCCGAAAGATCGTCCTTGGGGCATGCCTATTAACTATATCCCGGAAGGATATGTTCCGCCGATCACTGAAGATCAGGGAATCGCAACAGAAACCGCTGGGCCTGAAGGTTACAAACTTTGGGAAAGCGAAGATGCCAAGGGCATACTCAAGACTCCTGAAGGTTACAAACTTCGGGAGGCGCCAAGACTTACTGTCGTAGTCACGGTACCACCCCCTGTGGTGCACACTGTCCCGGAAGGACAGGTTCCACAGACACCTTCTGGTAAGAAGGAAACTATGTTTGACAGAATGGATGAATTCCAAGAGCAGTTCTTGGAAATGCAGAAAGAGCTGCAAGCCATTCGCGGTCAGGATCTATTTGGAAAGGACGCCGCAGACCTCTCCTTGGTCCCAAATGTAAAAGTCCCGCACAAGTTCTAAGTGCCCGACTTTGAAAAATACAAGGGTAACTCTTGCCCTCAGAGCCATCTGGTGATGTACGCTCGGCGAATGTCAGCCCAGAGGGAGAATCAGGACATACTGATTCATTACTTTCAGGATAGTTTAACCGATGTTGCCTTAAAATGGTACATGGGTTTAAACCGTACTACGATCAGTACATTCAGAGATCTTGGTACTGCCTTCGTCCAACAATACAAATACAATTTGGACATGGCACCCGACAGAGATCAACTCAGATCAATGTCGCAAAAGGACAAGGAAACCTTTAAGGAGTATGCTCAAAGGTGGCGTGAAATTGTCGCTTAAATTTGTCCACCTCTTGAGGAAAAAGAGATGACAAAAATCTTCTTAAAGACCTTAAGCTCATTTTACTATGACCGAATGGTTGCTAGTGCGCCCAGTGATTTCACCGAAATGGTCGGCATGGGTGTACGTCTTGAGGAAGCCGTCCGAGAAGGAAGTCTGGTAAAAGACACTGGATCAACGAGTGGTACTAAAAAATACGGTAGTGCTCTCCCTAAGAAAAAAGAGCAATATATTGGGAATATCTCTCTCAGAAAGCAAAGGTGACGTTATCAGCCAGTAGCAGCTGTTACTCCTGCTATCGGCCCCGCGCCTGTTCCTATGTATCAACCTCAGATTGCGCAGAGCCAACCTGACCAACAAAGGACACAATAGCCTCTTCAGCAGGCTCGTCCCCCATATGACAACAACCGTACAACACGGCCACCAGGATTTGATCCTATACCCGTAACGTACGCAGAGCTGTTTCCGTTACTGCTAGCCAAGGGGCACATTCAGACTAAGTCTCCCCTTTCAGTTCCAGAAAATCCGCCTTTCTGGTTTAAGGTGGATCAAACTTGCCCTTATCATCAAGGAGGTTCAGGGCATAACATTGAGACTTGTCTCAATTTCAAATCCGACGTGCAAAAGCTTGTTAGGAGCGGGCTCTTATCTTTCAAAGATACGAACCCTAATGTTCTTACGAACCCGCTGCCTCAACATGAGAAAACTGCAGTCAATCTGATTGAGAAAGAGACTAACAATGTCTATCAAATTCACGATGTACTCTTATTGGGGACCAATCTGGTCAGGATGCATTATAGACAGAGTGGATATGGCCATGTGCCACCTCATAATTATCACCAGTGTGATATCTGCTCTAAAGATAACCAAGGATGTTCTGTAGTGCAAGCAGCTCTACAGGAACAAATGGATCTTGGATGGATCCAGGAGCACCGAGTTCGTGGAGTTAACATGGTCTACACGAATTCTAACGTCATTCAAAACCACGACATCCGTGTGATGAATGTCAACTTAGTGGCGATGCACTCAAGGCAAAGCCAGTATCATAATCTGCCGCGGCACGATTACAGTTCCTGTCTGATTTGCTCGGTAAACAAATAGGGATGCTCTTTCATACAAGAGGCCCTCCAGCGTCAGATGGATCTTGGATGGATCCAAGACTACCATGATAGGAACTCCTATCAAATCAACATGGTTCAGATCTTTGACATTCGCGTGATGAATACCAATCTGGTAGAGTTACATGCTGAGCAGGTCCGACTCGGATTCTTAATATCACATGATTATCAAAACTGTAAAGCAGGTTGCGAAAACGATCGAGGTTGTACCCTTGTCCAAGAGGCACTTCAGCACTTGTTAAATCACTGGTGGATGCCAATCTATATGGACGAAGATACTCAGCAGATTAGTATCAATAACAGGAATCCTACTCGTCGTCAAAGTCAGGATGTCCGATCAATGGAAGGTAACCTAGTGAGGTTACATTGTATTCAAAGTGGGCGTGGCCAGGTGCCACCACACAATTATGACCGTTGTAGTGTCTGTTCGGAAAGTAACCAAGGGTGTTACCTTGTGAGAGCAGCTCTTCAGGGTCAGATCGATCATGGAGAAATTCGTCCATATCCGGGTTCTGGACCCATCATTTGGTCGCCGAACTACCTTGCCGATCAAGTTGAGGATGTTATCACGATCTCTGGTCATCACCAGATCAGGGATGTTTTTGCCATCATCCCTCTACTTGACGAATCTAGAGTTCCCAACCGGGAACGAATCAAGGTTACTTATGATGGTCAGAAAAATCAGAAGGTTCCCATAGTCATCTATCTACAGGGGCCACTACCGTATGAATCAGCTAAGGCAATCCCTTACAAATACGGTGCAACAATAATCGAGAATGGAAAGGAAATTCCATTACCCTCCGTCGTGAATATTGTAGATGTCAGTCGTGTAACACGGAGTGGTAGAATCTTCAACCGAGGGGTTGGGGAAGCTAACAAAGAAAAGGAACTTCAGGCAGAAATTCCTGATCCGCCAGTCAGTCAATCTGGTAATCCCAACTTTTCAAAAGACAAAGATGAGATGCTAAAGCTCATCCAAAGGAGTGAATATAACATCGTTGATCAACTGTTACAGACTCCTTCAAAGATCTCAGGATTATCACTGTTACTCAGTTCAGAAGCACACAGAGAGGCTCTACAGAAAGTCTTGGAGCAAGCCTTCATGGAACAGGATGTAACAATCAGACAATTCGATAGCATTGTCTCTAACATCACTTCCTGCAATAATTTGGGATTTAGTGATGAGGAGTTACCTGAAGAGGGTCGCCGTCATAACATGGCGCTCAATATCATAGTTAACTGCCAGGGCGATGCTTTAGCCAACGTACTGATAGACACAGGGTCAGCCCTGAATGTTATGCCAAAGTCCACTTTGACGCAATTATCATTTAAGGGCCCTCCGATGAGAGTCAACGAGGTCGTCGTCAAAGCATTCAACGGATCCAGAAAAACAGTTATCGGCGAAGTGGATCTTCCCATAACTATTGGTCCTCACACTTTCCAAATCACTTTCCAGGTCATGGACATCCGGGCAACATACAGTTGTTTATTAGGAAGACCTTGGATACATCAGGCTGGAGCGGTTACTTCGACCCTCCACCAAAAGCTAAAGTTCGTCAAGAACAATCAACTTGTCACGGTTTGTGGGGAACAAGCCTTGCTTGTGAGTAGCCTGTCATCATCTACTTGTGTGGAACCCGAGGAGGTTATTGGAACTCAGTTCCAAGCACTATCGGTGAACAAGAACGATCAGTACAAAGAAGGAACTTCAAATTCTTCATACAAAGATGCTATCAAAGCGGTCGAGAGTACCGATACGACAGGATGGGGACGACTTGTCATTCCTATTGACAATAAAACAAAGAAGGGTCTTGGTTTTTCTGCGACCTATACCCAGACAGCCGCCAACGATGAAAGTCTTCATCCCCTTCAAAACTTCTTCCACAGTGGAGGTTTTCTTCACCCAGTGTCTCAGACAGTTCATGCTATCAATGAGAAAGATCCTTCTGACACAGATGAAGAATGGAAGTCCTACCTTAACAAGGATGGCTATATGTCTCAGGAAGAGGTGCCTATGCCTTTTTGCTTTCCCATAGAAAGTCTGAGATTTATACCAAGATCAGATGTCGAAATGATCTACGGAGATTGTGATCTGGAAGGATGCCGTGCTCCGCCAAATTCATTAGAGGAAGACACTCTGATGAAAGACAACTTTGACCACAACTACTATGGCCCGATGGATGGTCTGCCAATGTGGCAACCTTATCCAGGAAACTTGGGGCAAGAAAGTTAGCCGAGCAATGAAACTCAGCTGAGCGTCATTGAACAGAATACCTGTGTCCCCACCATGTCATGGGATCAACACTCAGGTCATTCAGAAACTACTCAACATGAAGATGAATTCGCAACGTTTGCAGGACTAGAATTCATCAACTATGCTTTTCCTGAGGTCAACGTCATCGAGAGGGATGACTTCTCCAGTTCCAAAGATGTTTGGGACACTTTGGGACAACCAAGTGGAAAATACGACTTTATGGTCAAGTACACCGCTCCCGAAAGCTCTCGTATCAGGCTCGAAGATATCCAGTCAACTGGATGGGGAGATACAGCTGAGAGCACAAATGCTATGCAAAATGCAACAGAGGAATCCTCCTACGACAATTCTGCTTGGGAGACAGATTCCAATGATCCTGCTCCACCAGAAATCAGCGTCATTTCTGAAGACAAATCAAGGAAGGTGCCAGACTTTGTGATTCACCGAGGAGTTCGCCGCCAATGGGTTGCTGTCGAGGTTCCGAAGGTCGTTCATCAGTCAAAGTAATTGCCATCTTTAACCTTTCACCCTGCCCAGGTGAAACGGATGTTTTGATAGGGCTTGTTTTCTGTAATTTTCCCTCTTTGCTTTGCCCAAAGCGACAGAGTTTTGTTTTATAGGGCTGTAGTTTCAAGATTTGACTTGTTCATTAATAAAATAACGTCGTTATGTAATTTCCGCATTAATTGATGTTTTCTCTTTTTGCTTTTTCAGAAAATGGTAATCCTAAAAAACATTCAATAATAAAAACAAGCAGTAAAACAAAAACACTGCACACACTTGCATTTTCTCTATCTCTTCTAAACACGAATCATCACGTCATGCAGATTGCTTGTTTTAAACCCCGTTGAAACGTACGATCCGATGCCTTCTTCCAACTTTGAGTTCCCGGTATTCGAGGCTGAAGAAGAAAATGACAACGAAATTCCAGAAGAGATCTCCCGACTACTCAGACAAGAGGAAATGTCCCTTGAACCTCACAAAGAGCCGTTGGAAACGGTAAACTTGGGTTCAGAAAAAGAGAGAAAAGAAATCAGGATCGGAGCACTGCTCAGTCCAACTATCAAAGGAAGTTTGATAAAGCTTCTCAAAGAATTCCCCGATGTGTTCGCTTGGTCCTATCAGGATATGCCAGGGTTGGATACCAGCATCGTGGAACATCACTTACCGTTGAGATTGGAATGTCTGCCAGTAAAGCAAAGGTTGAGACGGACTCACCCTGACATGGCCATCAAAATCAAAGAGGAGGTACAGAAACAGATCGACGCGGGTTTCCTCGCTACATCTGAATATCCTCAATGGTTAGCCAACATCGTACCTGTTCCTAAAAAGGACAGAAAGGTCAGAATGTGTGTCGACTACAGAGATCTGAACAAGGCAAGTCCAAAGGACGACTTTCCTTTACCACACATTGACATGCTGGTAGACAGCACAGCAAGGTTCAAAGTATTCTCCTTCATGGATGGATTCTCGGGCTATAACCAGATCAAAATGGCACCGAGAGACATGGAGAAAACTTCGTTCATTACCCCATGGGGTACCTTTTGTTACAAGGTAATGTCGTTCGGTTTGAAGAATGCCGGGGCGACCTATCAAAGGGCCATGACTACTCTGTTTCATGACATGATACATAAGGAAATCGAGGTATATGTCGATGATTTGATTGCAAAATCAAGAACAGAGGATGAGCACGTTGAACATCTGTCAAAATTGTTCGAACGTCTAAGAAAATTCAAGCTCCGCTTGAATCCCAACAAGTGCACCTTCGGTGTCCGTTCAGGGAAACTACTAGGGTTCATCGTCAGCCAGAAAGGGATTGAGGTTGATCCTGACAAGGTCAAGGCCATTCAAGAAATGCCTTCTCCGAAAACTGAAAAACAAGTCAGAGGATTCCTGGGACGTTTGAACTACATCTCCAGATTTATATTCCTTATGACCGCGACTTGTGCGCCGATTTTCAAATTACTCAAAAAGAACCAGGATTGCGTTTGGTCAGAAGATTGCCAAACTGCCTTCGACAGTATCAAGGAATATCTGTTGAATCCTCCAATTCTATCACCTCTAGTGGAAGGAAGACCACTGATCATTTACCTCACAGTCCTAGAGGACTCAATGGGATGTGTACTTGGCCAACAAGACGAAACTAAAAGGAAAGAGTCTGCCATTTACTATCTAAGCAAGAAATTCACCGACTGCGAGACTCGGTACACAATGCTTGAGAAAACTTGTTGCGCTTTGGCTTGGGCAGCCAAACGTCTTCGCCAGTACATGATTCGTCATACTACTTGGTTGGTCTCCGAAATGGATCCAGTCAAGTACGTTTTCGAAAAACCTGCTCTCACGGGAAGGATTGCCCGTTGGAAGATGTTACTATCAGAATATGACATAGAATACCACGCTCAGAAAGCCGTTAAGGGAAGTATTTTAGCCGATCATTTGGCTCATCAACCGATTGACGATCAAGAATCAATCGGGTTTGACTTCCCAGACGAAGATGTCATGTATCTAAAAATGAAAGATTGCGACGAACCGCTACCCAGTGAAGGGCCAGAACCAGGTTCCCAGTGGGGACTCATCTTTGACGGAGCAGTTAATCATTATGGAAACGGAATTGGGGCTATCATTGTTACCCCTCAGGGTTCCCACATTCCTTTCACTGCCAGACTTACGTTCAAATGTACGAACAACGAGGCCGAATACGAAGCATGTATCATGGGTCTCGAAGAAGCGATTGATTTAAGGATAAAAAACTTGGACGTATATGGCGACTCAGCCCTGGTTATTAACCAGATAAAAGGAGATTGGAACACATACCAATCAGGATTGATTCCTTACAAAGACTATGCAAGAAGGTTGTTACCCTTCTTCAACAGAGTCGACTTTCATCACATCCCTCGTGATGAGAATCACATGGCTGATGCATTAGCCACTCTCTCTTCCATGATTAGTGTAGGTCGATGGAATGACATACCTAAGATCGACATAATGCGCCTTGAACGGCCCGCTTACGTCTTCACGATTGAAGCATTCATAGATGATAAACCTTGGTACTATGATATCAAATGCTTCCTTCAGAAACAAGAGTACCCATCTGGGGCACTCAGGAAAGACAGGAAAACCCTCAGAAGATTGGCTGGAAACTTCTTCCTGAGCGGTGACACTCTTTATAAGAAAAATTTTGACATGGTCTTGCTCCGATGCGTCGACAGACCAGAAGCAGACATGCTCATGAAAGAAATTCATGAAGGATCCTTTGGCACTCATGCCAACGGACACACAATGGCGAGAAAAATTCTCAGGGCCGGGTATTATTGGTTGACAATGGAATCCGACTGCTACAAGTACATGAGGAGGTGTCACAAGTGTCAGATATACTCCGAAAAAATTCATGTACCGCCATCACATCTCAAAGTTCTTTCTTCCCCGTGGCCATTTTCCATATGGGGAACGATATGATTGGTATGATTGAGCCCAAGGCTTCAAACGGACATCGGTTCATTCTGGTAGCCATTGACTATTTCACCAAGTGGGTCGAAGCAGCGTCATTCGCCAATGTAACCCGACAAGTAGTGGTCCGATTTATCAAAAACAATATCATCTTTCGTTATGGTGTTCCAAGCGAGATCATTACTGATAATGGATCTAACTTGAACAATAAGATGATGAAAGAGTTGTGTGCAGAGTTCAAGATCGAACACCATAACTCATCTCCCTACCGACCCAAGATGAACGGAGCGGTAGAAGCGGCTAACAAGAACATCAAGAAGATTGTTCAAAAGATGGTTGTAACTTATAAAGATTGGCACGAGATGCTACCCTTTGCTCTTCATGGTTATCGCACATTTGTCCGCACTTCAACAGGGGCTACCCCTTTCTCTCTAGTATATGGCATGGAGGCAGTGCTCCCCATAGAAGTAGAGATCCCATCAATCTGGGTATTGATGGAAGCTAAGCTCACCGAAGCTGAATGGTGTCAAAGTCGACACGACGAACTGAACCTGATCGAAGAAAAGAGAATCACGGCACTATGCCATGGTCAGTTGTATCAACAAAGAATGAAGAGGGCGTTCGACAAAAAGGTTCGGCCTCGTGTCTTCAGAAAAGGAGACCTTGTGCTCAAGAAGATACAATCATTTCTCACTGACTCTCGGGGCAAATGGACCCCAAATTATGATGGCCCCTATGTGGTCATGAAAGCTTTCTCAGGCGGCGCCTTGAGACTTGCAACCATGGACGGAGAGGAATTTGCCTACCCCACGAATGTTGATGTAGTCAAGAAATACTTCGCCTAAACTAAAAACAAAAAACGTCTCGGTGGATTAAAAACCTGAAAGGGCGGTCCAGGCAAAAATTAGAGACATGAAAAAAAAAGAATCATCCCGATGGATTGGAAATCTCATAGTACAATCCAGGCAAAAGTTAGGGATAATGGCAAGTAACTATGTTCAACAGAGGCAAGTCCCTCAACAGCAGTTACAACATCATCTATCAGAGGAAATCTCCAGTCAAAGGTCATCTTCGACGGAAGCTCAGGATGCCCCGAATTCAAAGTTGGTAGAAGGATAGTGGTCGTTATGTTTTAACGTAGCCCTTTTCCCTGTAAATTACCGTTTTCTAACTTTGTATATACTCTTTGGAATCACGCGTTTGGCTGATCTCCATCTTATCAATAAAATTTGAGCCCTTGTGCTTTTGTTTGTAAGTCTTTACTTGTTTTAGCTTTACAGAACGACGTTGTTTAAACTTAATCAGCGATTCTTGAAATAAAACAAAAATGAATTTACTTGTTAAAACTTTTTCTGCTTTTAAAATAAAGATGGCAATTTCTTTTGACTGTTGAACATCAGAAGAACATCGATCTCTTCACCCGAAGTAAGCGAACTTCAAAGTGCAGAATCAAAGTACTCCTTCTAAGCCAGTATGCCTGAATGAAGGGATCAACTGTGTCAGAGACCTTGTTTCGTCTGACATCCTCGGCCGAGTTCTCATCTCCTAAGCCCGATCAACATAGCTCCCAACGGGACTATCTCTCCTAAGCAAGGTGGAATTGCTATTTTTGAACCAATGGTACTTCTTCGCCCCGCGATGGCCGAGTATGCATTTGTGTTCATCCATTAGTCTGTATGTCGCGTCTGTTTTGTCAGCATATACATACGTACATCATGAATTTTTGATTTGCATTCACATTTCATATTGCATCACTATCACTTGAGTCGGTCTTGTCCCCTAGTGATAAACAGTTTTCTCAATCGAGTTTGTCAGTTCTTTCCTCGTCAGGAAGTGTTGCGTCTGCACAATCTCGCCACCCGTGTATCTTTAGATCAGAGTCGGCACTTGGCCACTTTGATAACTTGAACCTCTGAAAAGCCAGAGAAAACTCTCACTAAACATCACTCTTCGCCATTGAAGATGTTATCCTTGCTTTCCCGGATTAAGGAAAATCCACAGAGAAAGCCTCGTGATCAGAGATTCGGCAGCACGCCAGTTTTGCTCCGAAAAACCACTGATGAGAAGGTCATCGGCACCTCAAAATTGGATCCCATCATATGGCATTTCTCCGGGAAGATCCCGAGAAAAGTATGATGTAACCCAAAATGAAAACAGTCTCTCAAGAGACTCGCTTTCCCCAGTAGAATCGACAAATGGCGTCTCCAAAACAGAGAAGTTTCTATACCTTTACAATTCAGACGACTGGGTTCCCCAGCAAGTCTGACATCAAAACTTTTTCCACTCAAATGGCATCTCCCCAGGAAAATTCGACGAGAAGTTTGAGGAAAGCCGCTACGAATAACGTCCCTTGTCAGTAAAGTTTATTGACAAAAGAAACTAAGACCAGTTCCTTGGTAGGAAACCAGGATCGAGGGGAAGTTTAAATCAGAAACTAAGACCAGTTCCTTGGTAGGAAACCAGGATCGAGGGGAAGTTTAAATCAAAAACTAAGACCAGTTCCTTGGTAGGAAACCAAGAACGAGGGGAGGTTTATTTCAAAAGAAAACTGAGACCAGTTCCTTGGCTGAAGACCAGGATCGAGGGGAAGTTTACCTTTTCTAAGCATCATCGCTTAGCTAAAGAAGATGAATGCGTAAGCTACCATTCATAACCACCATCAAAATTTCGGATATTCCGATATTTAATCCTCTTGCACCCCGAATGCTCGAATCCCTTCGTCATTCATACCTTCGGGTCCAAGAAGATTAAATAGGGGCATCTGTAATACCCCAAATTTTGACCACTTAGATTTCCCATCATTGTGAAAATCATCATCACAATATGGATGAACCATCATGCTTCATTAGTCTCCCCAAAGATGGGTGAGCATCCAATACAATCAAAATTAGGGTTTCAAGCCCTCTCTGAGTGCTTAGACAAAGGATCAATCAAGAAATGACATGATCTTCAACTTGTCTAATCTCTTAAATATCCACAATGGATCAAAAAGGACTCCCACTTCAAGGATTAAGCACAAGGCTGCTCCCTTCTAGGTGGATCAAGTCTCAAGATCGACAGTGTCACCAAATTAGGGTTTTGGTCGACCAGGGCCTCCAGATGGAAATTTTCATCTGGGCACAAGGCAATGATCCAAAACATGACCTAATATACTCCATGGAACCTCATGAACCCATGCATCAAGTCAATTTTGCCTCAGGGGATGCATTCATCAAAAATCAGGAATTAGGGTTTCTTGACCTAATTCACCCCTAAGTTGACTTTTGGGACAAACCATGAGCCAAGACCTCAAGAGATGATTTAAGGGTCTCTAATACACCATATTGATCCATTTGGAACAATGGATTGATCCAAGAAGCTTGAGCAACAAGTCTCATTTTCATCTGCACCACAATTAGGGTTTTAAGGGAAAAAGTCAACTGTAACTTTGACTTTTGACCAAGACATGCTCCCAAACCCTAATACATGATTGAATATACCCTATGACACCCATGGAACATGTCCATCAAGTTTGATTTAGGTCAAGGACATGATTTCCTGAAGAATTGCACAGTTTGGAATTCATCTGATAAAAAGTCAACTGTGCACAAAAGTCAACTTTGACTTTTTGAGATTTTTCACCAAAATGGATTTTTAACCCTAAAATGATGTTAATATATGATTTGAATCATCATTCATCAAGAAAAATCAAGAAAAGTGAGATAACTTGTAAAAGGGGTAACCATAAAACTTAGAAATTTTTCTAAGTTAAAAATAAAGTGGCAAAGGTACCAACTTTGGAGGACCATAACTCCTAAACCACAAGGCCATTTTTTCTAATCCAAAGATGGATTTGTAGCTCTCATTATCACCTACAAAAACTTCAACTACAAGTCATTCCAATTCATTAAGGATTTTGAGTTATGGAGTCATCAAAGTGGCTGAAAAGTGAAAATGTCACTTTTTCCAACACTTAGTGAAATTTTCACTAAGTCAGATTCTGCCTCACTTTTTGCCAAATGTAGGGGGATTTTTCACTTGGAATCAAAAGAGATCAAAACCAAACTTGTTCAAACAGTTGTTGTATCATGTAAGAGCTTTCCAAAATGGCCAAGAACATTGCCAAATTCAACCTACACCATGAGATACAACATTGCCAAGTTGCCTTGCTGAAATCTGTCAAGGCAAGGCAGAATTTGCATTTTGGCTCGATTTGCCAAAATCAGCCAATTTCAATTGCTCCAATCCACTTGGACACCTCAGAGGATTGAATCTAAAGGGGACAATCACTGAGCCAAGCCTCAAAGGTCCAAGGAACAAGGAATAGCATGTTGAACCTAGAGTTGCCAAAATAGGGACAAAACTTCAAATTTGGAATGAGGCATTCAATGGAACCATCAAGGTGGCATGGACTGAGCCATTCTCATTTGAAATCAGTCAAGACTTATCCAAGACCAAGGGGACCAAAGCTCTGTGCCCTAACCTCTAGTCAATGGCTAGAGGAGACTTGGATTCTCATTTGCCAACATTGGCCAAACCTACTTACCAGCTGCCATGCACTATTCCTTGCAAAACAAACTTGCTCTACTATAAATAGAGCTCAATTGTGGTCAGTTTAAGTACACCAAAGCCATCTAACAGATGCTTTCCTCAAAATCTCTTTCTCTTGGCAAAAATGCCTTTCTTAGCAAGGTAGCTATCGGGTTTTGAGTTTGAGAGCAATTCTGCACAAACCAATCACTCACACACCTCACATACATCACATATGAGCTGATCAAACACTCACATAACTTCTGAAACATCAATTTCATGAAATCACCAGCTGGTTGCTCAAATTTTCAAACAAGGTGCAGCTGAGGTACCACAAAATGATCCAGCCAATTTCAATCAAGTCCAACCATCCAAACACAATCCATAGGGTGTAGGGAAGCTGTTCAGATCATCACCACTCATCTGTAACACCTCCAAATCAAAAATCACTCTGAACCTGCTGTCACGGCTTTGAGGTAAGCACATACTTGGTCATCTCTCAATCTATGCATATTTCCTCGCACAATAATTTGGCCATATGTTCATAATCATGCATGGAATGTTTTCCCTCAATTAATTGCATTGTTTGAATCGTGTATCAAAAATCCTAGCCTTCATGCAGAAATTAGGGTTTTTGAGGTTTCTTCGTGATTTCTTGTTGTATGTTTAATTTAAATGAAATTAAAGTACATAAACATGATCGTGAGGTTGAGACGAGCATAATGATATGTGGATTGCATGATATGATTACGTATTCATGGAGATTGGATAGAAAACGCAAATCTGAGAAACCAAGAACACGCGCGTGTTCTTCAGCTTGTTCTTGGCGCCTTTTTTTCAAATTCAAATATTTGAATTTTGTGATTTTGTTTAATTGATTCAAAAATTAATTTCTCTCTGAGTTTTAATGATTTTGAGTTGATTCTTTTTTTAATAATTCACAAAAATGTTAAAATATTTTATTTTATCAAAAAATCATAAAAATATTATTTATTTCATATAATTGATATTTTTGTAAAGAATTAATATTTTGATTGTTTTTGGCATTTTAAATATTTTTTCTACATTGATTTTGCAACTTTTAATGCTTTCTAATTATTTTGTAGGTCAATACTTAATTTTTGAAGCATTAATCCAAGATCACAATTTGTTTTCCATGTGTTAAACAATTTTTGATCATTTTAATTGAATTTTTATTCAATTAAATACATTTTGAAAACAAATTAGGGTTTTGGATTAATTCAACCCTCATAAATCATTTTCAAAACACTTTGGGCCTCTATTAGAGTGTAAGATCCAATCCTTTTTTTGACCAAATCATCTTTGGGCCTCACTTATTGTATAAGTCCCGATACCGTCAAAAAACAAACTGCGCGATCGTCGCCTTTTCAAAAATCATCTGGGCCTACCCTCGAGTAGTAAGACCTATTTATTCATCTCAAAACTCTTTGGGCCTCTTGAGAGA
Organism: Lathyrus tuberosus; assembly: GCA_022829125.1. Classification (NCBI taxonomy): domain Eukaryota; kingdom Viridiplantae; phylum Streptophyta; class Magnoliopsida; order Fabales; family Fabaceae; genus Lathyrus; species Lathyrus tuberosus. The sequence continues at coordinate 15,842,113 of JALAZF010000029.1, forward strand.
GTGTAAGACCCATCCCCCCTTGTACAAAAACTTTTTGGGCCTCACTCATTGTATAAGTCCCTCTGTACAAGTAAACGGTGCGATCGTCGCCCGTTTAAAAATAAAAATCATCTGGGCCTCTCCTTGAGCTATAAGACCTTTTCAAAAACACTTTGGGCCTCTATTAGAGTGTAAGACCCAATCCCCCTTTTACCCAAAACATTTTGGGCCTCACTTATTGTATAAGTCCCTCTGCGTTAAAAGAAAACCTCGGCGCGATCGCCATTTTTAAACGAAAAATCATTTGGGCCTACCCTCGTGTTATAAGCCCCACTCTTTTTATTTAAACTTTTTGGGCTTCTTGAGAGAGTGTAAGACCCATCCCTTTGTACAGAAAACCTTTTTGGGCCCCAGTCACTTGTATAAGTCCCGCTGTACAAAGTCAAACAGTGCGCTCACTGATAAAACCCTGGGCCTCTCCTTGAGCTGTAAGCCCCAAATCTTTCTTTTTCAAAGCACTTTCTCCTTTGATTTTGAATATACTGTTATTTTTAATCTTTCTTTGTTGAACAACTAACCAAACAGCATGGAAGCTTTACAACCGAGTAAGTGTTTACCCGCTTTCATATTATAAACTGTATTGTGGGGCTGCTCACTGTAAGTCTCCTTTCATAAACTCATATCTACTGTGTAATAATAGTATAGATATTTTGAGTTTCCCTGGCAACTACGTCTAGAACTAGGTGACACCGTTTCACTTATTCGTAGAAATAGACGCCTAGATCCCCAATAGGAGCACCAGATACAGTCTTCTCTTCGGCTGTCCTCCTTAGGAATCATCAAGAAGCTCTACTCCCCAAGATGAATGTATTCTTCGTGAATGGCATCTTTGAGTTTCTTCCCAATTCTCGAACTTTCCTGACTTGATCTATTCCTTGTGGATAGCTTGCCTTGAATGTCTCGAGGTTTGGGTACCCACTACGGTCATAATCTTGGACCTTAACTAAGGAACCCTCTTTAAAAGCTAAAAGTCGCTGGATAGTAAACCTCGCACGTTTACCAGTGGTTTTCATCTTTAAAAGAGTTATCTCTCCTAATAGAAAGGAGATGATAGACCCACGAGCTTCTTAAAAGCATCGGCCTCCTCTTGGGCATTATTCAAGGACCCTACGACTTCTTAGAAGTATTCACAGCCTCCTCTTAGGCTTCGTATAATGATCTCTTCCTTCGGGAATGATAGCCTCCTCTTGGGCTTAGTACAAGGACCCGTCAGCTTCTTAAAAGTTCCCAGCCTCCTCTTGGGCTTCGTACAAAGTGTCCCGACGACCTCCTAGAGGTATAGGAACAGAACCTAGTCATCCTCATAGAACAGTCCTTTCATAGAGTCTACTACTGTTTCTCGAAGCATAGTACAAAAGATAAAACTCTAGACACGGACAGTCTAACTTCCTTGAGTTTCAAAGACATTCTCAAGCACCCTTCGTTAAATAGGAAGGAAACCCGCAGACTCGGATAGTCTCGATACCCTTTGGATTTCCCGTTTCCTCAAAGAGAAGGAAATATCCCTGATCCTCAAATTAAATCCCTGTGTACAGTGTTACTCATATAAGAACTGATTTTCTCTTTTAAATCAGTATATTGGATCTGTCACTCAACTGAAACAGTTACAATAGCCTCCATCTCGGGCTTCGTACGAGATACCAAAATTCTCCCCAGTGGAGTCAAAACAACCTTTTCACCTCTCTCTCGGGCTTTGTACGAGATACAAAAACACTCCATTACTGAGTATAAAAGATTCCCCAACTGAGTCAACTCTTTGCTAGCCTCCTCTTAGGCTTTGTATAACGATATGCCCCACTGGGTCAAAAACTTTTAGCCTCTCTCTCGGGCTTTGTACGAGACACAAAATAGCCTCCTTTTAGGCTTTGTATAATGATTTTCCTAGAGGAAATTAGCCTCCTCTTAGGCTTTATATAAGAAAACCACTGGTTGATCCAATCGAACTTTTAGCATCAAAGCTATGCCTCGTTCGCAGTACACAAACATCAACAATTCCCTTCATCTAATCGCTGTAAGCGGCAAGCCTCTGGATCATCTACATCAATGCCACTGTCCCTCTTTTAGCATGAGAAATTCCTAAGGAAAGATGGCATTGCTCTACACTGAGTTAAAGTCTTCTCCATCAGGTTAAAACCCTTTCTTCCGAAATTATGGCATTGCTTGGATCCGCGTATCCCAGTTAAAGTAATTCTCCTTCTCCCCTCTTTAGAGATGACAAATTCTCTCTAAAGTCAAGGTCTTTCAGCTTCACGTCTTGGGCTTTGAACAAGACACAAATAGACCTTTCAGCTTCACATCTTGGGCTTTGAACAAGATACAAACCACCTTTCGCTTCATGTCTTGGGCTTTGAACAAGACACCAAAACACCCCTTTCCTCCCATAGAATAGGAGGAACTACGAACGCTCTGATTTCCCTGTTTCGGTAAACGGGAATACGTAGGCATAAGATCGAAAGAAAAGATCTTAGCGAGCGCAATCAACAAAAAACCCAAATCCCATATCTCCATCAATCAAAAGCAGTATTTCAAAAGCATCAGTCCTAACATCCTAATCCTTGTTCCCCGCTAGAAAGTCCTAGAAAGAAAGAAACCTGTATTGGCGAAATACGAATAACCAGTACAAAGGCCCCCCCACATTGATAGCATCCGTAACCTAACAGACCGCTGTTTAAACTCAGTATGCAAACAGGGTTAATTGGAGACATCTATTTCCCTTCCTTATTCAGCTCACAATAGGATAAAAAATGAATCGAACTGTAGTTTTAAGCTCAAACCGCAGAGAGCGACCAGCGCTTAAGAACCGCGTCCAAAATCGCTCGCTACAGACAGGTCCCAAAAAAACTATGTAGCAATGTGTTTGTTCTCGCGACAAACAACAAACTCTGAATTACCATCGCCTTTTTCTTTCTATTTAAGGAAAAGTTAAGTTAAAAGCATTATTAGAATAAAAAAAAATATGACCGCAAAGCGATCTAGGACTAAAATATGTTGGTCCCCTCTCCTCACATGAGGAAGGTACGGCTCAAAGAAACAACCGTGCTTTAGAATATAAGTGTGAAATATGACAGAAATAAGGTAAACGAAACAATAAAAACTCATCTGGGTAAATATCAACAAAACTACAAGCTCAGGTAATCCAATCTCGACACATCATGAAAGCTGAGACTTAAAAGTCACAATTAAAAAAACTGAATCATAGAAACTACAATTTGTGAATGTATGAAAAACATAGCGATCTTGTTGTAAAAATAAGACCATACCATAGGAAAACTGAATCGCTGTAGTCCAAACCCCGATAGCGCAACTAAAGGAACTACAGATAGTGGGCTTAAGAACCTAAATAAAAATATAACAAATTTTACAAAGATGTTTTTAACTTAATAATTCTCAAAATCCATACAACATCTAAATTAAGAATTTGAAGGAAAAAAATAGTTGAACTAACCTCACTACATAGCGCCAACAACCACTGATTCCAAGAATGATTTACAAGGATGATGCAAACATAAGTGCACCTTACGTCGCACGCATAATCCTATAAAATCTATGCACATTGATAACCAAATCAGTTTGATTAACTAAAAAACAAATTAATGGAAAATACAAGGAGCTATTTTGTGAACCAACCTCAGTTGGATCCAAAATCTCATGGTATCTACCCGCCAATACGACTGAAAGGGTGGTTGACACATATATATGTGAAGCCCCAATGACCACCGGTAGACGGATCCCAAAAAAACTATGTAGCAATGTGTTTGTTCTCGCGACAAACAACAAACTATGAATTACCATCGCCTTTTTCTTTCTATTTAAGGAAAAGTTAAGTTAAAAACTTTATTAGAATAAAAAAAATATGACCGCAAAGCGATCTAGGACTAAAATATGTTGGTCCCCTCTCCTCACATGAGGAAGGTACAACTCAAAGAAACAACCGTGCTTTAGAAAATAAGTGTGAAATATGACAGAAATAAGGTAAACGAAACAATAAAAACTCATCTGGGTAAATATCAACAAAACTACAAGTTCAGGTAATCCAATCTCGACACATCATGTAAGCTGAGATTTAAAAGTCACAATTAAAAAAACTGAATCATAGAAACTATAATTTGTGAATGTATGAAAAACATAGCGATCTTGTTGTAAAAATAAGACCATACCATAGGAAAACTGAATCGCTGTAGTCCAAACCCCGATAGCGCAACTAAAGGAACTGCAGATAGTGGGCTTAAGAACCTAAATAAAAATATAACAAATTTTACAAAGATGTTTTTAACTTAATAATTCTCAAAATCTATACAACATCTAAATTAAGAATTTGAAGGAATGAAATAGTTAAACCAACCTCACTACATAGCGCCAACCACCACTGATTCCAAGAATGATTTACAAGGATGATGCAAACCTAAGTGCACCTTACGTCGCACGCATAATCCTATAAAATCTATGCACATTGATAACCAAATCATTTTGATTAACTAAAAAACAAATTAATGGAAAATACAAGGAGCTATGTTGTGAACCGACCTCAGTTGGATCCAAAATATCATGGTATCTACCCGCCAATACGACTGAAAGGGTGGTTGACACATATATATGTGAAGCCCCAATGACCACCGGTAGACGGATCCCAAAAAAACTATGTAGCAATGTGTTTGTTCTCGCGACAAACAACAAACTATGAATTACCATCGCCTTTTTCTTTCTATTTAAGGAAAAGTTAAGTTAAAAACTTTATTAGAATAAAAAAAATATGACCGCAAAGCCATCTAGGACTAAAATATGTTGGTCCCCTCTCCTCACATGAGGAAGGTACAACTCAAAGAAACAACCGTGCTTTAGAAAATAAGTGTGAAATATGACAGCAATAAGGTAAACGAAACAATAAAAACTCATCTGGGTAAATATCAACAAAACTACAAGTTCAGGTAATCCAATCTCGACACATCATGTAAGCTGAGATTTAAAAGTCACAATTAAAAAAACTGAATCATAGAAACTATAATTTGTGAATGTATGAAAAACATAGCGATCTTGTTGTAAAAATAAGACCATACCATAGGAAAACTGAATCGCTGTAGTCCAAACCCCGATAGCGCAACTAAAGGAACTGCTGATAGTGGGCTTAAGAACCTAAATAAAAATATAACAAATTTTACAAAGATGTTTTTAACTTAATAATTCTCAAAATCCATACAACATCTAAATTAAGAATTTGAAGGAAAAAAATAGTTGAACCAACCTCACTACATAGCGCCAACCACCACTGATTCCAAGAATGATTTACAAGGATGATGCAAACCTAAGTGCACCTTACGTCGCACGCATAATCCTATAAAATCTATGCACATTGATAACCAAATCAGTTTGATTAACTAAAAAACAAATTAATGGAAAATACAAGGAGCTATGTTGTGAACCGACCTCAGTTGGATCCAAAATCTCATGGTATCTACCCGCCAATACGACTGAAAGGGTGGTTGACACATATATATGTGAAGCCCCAATGACCACCGGTAGACGGATCCCAAAAAAACTATGTAGCAATGTGTTTGTTCTCGCGACAAACAACAAACTATGAATTACCATCGCCTTTTTCTTTCTATTTAAGGAAAAGTTAAGTTAAAAACTTTATTTGAATAAAAAAATATGACCATAAAGCGATCTAGGACTAAAATATGTTGGTCCCCTCTCCTCACATGAGGAAGGTACAACTCAAAGAAACAACCGTGCTTTAGAAAATAAGTTTGAAATATGACAGAAATAAAGTAAAGGAACCAATAAAAACTCATCTGGGTAAATATCAACCAAACTACAAGCTCAGGTAATCCAATCTCGACACATCGTGCAAGCTGAGATTTAAAAATCACAATTAAAAAAATTGAATCATAGAAACTACAATTTGTCAATGTATGAAAAACATAGCGATCATGTTGTAAAAATAAGACCATACCATAGGAAAACTGATTCGTTGTAGTCCAAATCCTAATAGCGCAACTAAAGGAACTGCAGATAGTGGGCTTAAGAACCTAAATAAAAATATAACAAATTATACAAAGATGTTTTTAACTTAATAATTTTCAAAATCCATACAACATCTAAACTATGAATTTGAAAAAAAAATAGTTGAACCAACCTTACTACATAGCGCCAACCACCACTGAATCCAAGAATGATCTACAAGGATGATGCAAACATAAGTGCACCTTGCGTCGCACGCATAATCCTATAAAATCTATGCACATTGATAACCAAATCAGTTTGATTAACTAAAAAACAAATTAATGGAAAATACAAGGCGCTATGTTGTGAACCAACCTCAGTTGGATCCAAAATCTCATGGTATCTACCCGCCAATACGACTGATGTAATGCCCTGTATAATATATATCTAGAATAATACCATACAAGCATTTTATTTGGTAATGACACATCAAAAGTGCCTAATGGCATAGTTCACATACTTGTCCATTTCTTAAACAAAAATATAATACATGGCACAAGTCATGGAAACTAGCCAAAATAATAAAAACTAAGAATAATATACAATATCCTCAATTGTACACAACAAGATAATACACAGTGGAATAAGCTTAACTAAGCTTCTCTTGAAACATCTCTTCATCGCTCCACTTGTAACCAAACCTGCACCTGAAATATAGCAACTATAGTGGGGTGAGATACATCAAATCTCAGTGAGTTACCTATCCTATAGAGTCTCTCGGCTTTACAAGGTTCTATCAATCCTAACTCAAGTCAAGGGGAAGGGAAATGACTTTGAGTACACACACGCCATATCTGGATCCACACTCGTGAGCCTGTTAACTGACACTAGTACCAAGGTAAGTCCTGAGCCTGTTAACTCAAGAATCTCGCTAATCAATAACCATACCAAGGCATCCCCTTTTCCCGTCCGCTTCTACGTCTAGAAGACGACCCGAGTCATGGATCCTTATATTTACTTGGCATACGAAATGGATTCGGGATCATCGGCCTGTTAGCCGTGAACCGTCACTTCTCATGGCCTGTTAACCATCACAATTCTCTTTACCATATAGGTTCCATTCGTACTACACGCGGGAATCAAACCTGCCAAGTAATTGTGCACACGTTTCAGAGGAGGTGCTCGAGTCTCATGAAACTACACCGTAAGATAAACTGGTTATGATTACTAGACACACGCCTCGGCCTCTCATGCACGAGCGTTGTCGCTATGCCATTTCCACACTATCTGACAATTGTTTATGGTAATATTCCTCACTCTACCTATTTCGTATTTTAACATGCATACATATTCAAACATGTTTAACAATAAGAGCATAGGCATATATTCATCAATCACATAATGGAAACACATAATTCAACATATCACACATGACACTAACTCACGATTCCCTCCGATTTATTTAATAGGGCAATAAACAGATATTTCTCACTTCCATTAGCTAAAGGATATTCATAGCTTCACAACGATACCAAGAATACTCACATCGGATACACGAGTCAAAAGTTATGGAAATAACAAGAAATGGTACTGCGAAAAACACAATTCTGCACCCTCATTGGCCGTACGCGTATTGCCCTATGCCATACGTGTATTACCTTGCTCACTCGCCCATCCATACGCGTATTGCCCAAAGTGATACGCATATGGGCAGAGACCAAAACTCCCTAAAAATTCCACTAACAAACCAATACGCGTATTGCTCACCCCATACGCGTAATGCCTATAATCGTTCCTTGCCATACGCATATTGCCCAACCCAATATGTGTATTGCCCTACCCCATACGCGTATTGCCCTATCCCATACGCGTATGGGCAGTGAAACCCAGAATTTTTCCTGCATTGTTCCCGTTACGAATTTCACCCCAAAACCTCTCCAATTCTCATCTAAACACTTCCAAATCACAATATGTCAATCTAAATATGTTCCCACATAATTAACAAGTATGCTACGCAGTTTATATCGAATTCCATCAGTTAGATTCATGATTTTAGCAAGATTAAATAGTTTTCTCACAATATCCACCTAACTCTAAAACTCATGAAACTCTACAACTAAAGTCTCTATCTAGAACCCACCTGATAATCGAAGAGGAGTTTGAAGAAGATGATGAAATGATGGCCCATGAACTTCTTCTTCCCATGTTCTTCTTCTTTCTCTTCTTCCTTCTTCCTTTCCATTTCTTTCTTTCTCCTTTTTCTTATATATATATATATACATTATCATTAATATATAATATAAATCCAACAGGGTAAAATATCTCCAATTGATATTTTGTCGTCTCAACCCAATTGATCAATTATTAGAATTACCATAAAATTACTTTCTCGGATTAATAAATATAAATCCGTCTCTTTAATAAAATAATTGATCTCTTTAGAGTTCACCTGTTGCTCTATTGATCCCAATTAATAATACTTAAAATACTTAGAATATTCCATTAATCCAATTTACCAAAAATAGAGCACATAGGTACCCATCTGATCTCATCTGATATCCAATTGAGCATTTAGATAATACGGGGTATTACACTCTCCCCCCCTTAAATTGAAATTCGCCCCCGAATTTCCTCTACTCGGAAATAACCACAACTTGTATCCTCATCTTAGATTCACACTTAACTTTACTTCCGTTCAACTTCCTGACGTATTCCAATTCCAACTTAACTTCACGGACCAAAATCCTTATTTTCACAAATTATCAAACTTTGGGTCCTTAGTCATACTTTTATTCCAATATTGGGCTAACTTCGAATTTAGCTTTTTCCCCTAGTTCATCTGTTATTCCTTACAAAACACTTAGTCGCATCTTACTTCAGAAAGAATGTACCCTTCTACATCCCTCTACCGAGTCACAAAACAAAACTGTAACACCTTATCTTGGTTTAGGATAACAAACACTCATCACATCCTCGTGAGGTAATTCAGTGATTCCTTATCCTCATGCAATTTCTGACGACTTATCCTTTCATAAATCTTTCAACATCAAAAACCACTTCATAATTAGTCAACGACTTCTTTACCAGTTCCATCTGGCCTGATGCTGTACCAGGTACTCATTAAATATAATATTCCATTCCAAAGGTAACACACTTAGAACGAGATTTTCTTATCCCCACACTTATAAGCAACAACTTTCAAATCTCTAATTCTGACTGAACTCTTCCGTCTATCACCTTCCACTGCGCAAATCCAAACAAAACTAACAGTGGAATACCACGAATTCTTAAGCACTACCACGTAGCTAACAGTCCATGGAGAACACACTTATCCAATGGGGTCCTTACTAACCAATGGTACAAGAAACTTACTGACGTCCTATGGTTGAACAATTTCTTTGCCAACACCCAACATTATAACATCTGTCCAACATTCTCCAGACGATAAAGACACAGGAGTTACACTGCTACAACCATAACGTACACAACTCCCACTCCATTCCAAACTTCGAATAATTCATCCAAAGTAGATTAACAACTTTCATTTCTAGTTACCACATTCCCCATTAATTCTTCTTACAGGTTTCCAACTTGCTCAAGGTTTCTTGTTAATTCAAGGGCTCAATCACTCACATGTAACACCATCACGGAACTTCAAACCTATACAATTCACCACTCATCAAAACTCAACCCATCCAGAGTACACTTGTGAGTTTCCACACCACTCACCAATTCACAAGGTTACTTCCTCAAAGGCAACTTCCCTTGTCGTCTGACAAATGGTCAACTACGCAACACCCTTCCACAAGTTCCGATTCCAAAGCACAATTTTGTCTTTCATTTTCTTGCAATCCCATTTCCCATTCGCACAATACTCTCCACTCGAAGCAACATAAGGTAACAAAACGCAGATGATGGCCCTTAAGGGATTTTACCATTTACACACATGTTAATTGTAATACCCCATAATTTTGTGAACATTTTGAATAATATTACTATGATCAACTGGGTTCCGGGGTACTCTGAGCAATTGTTGGATAAAGTAATTAGAGTAAACCGACGAACTCGGAATTTGACTAAATTAATATTATTTAACTTGGAGTTTTATTAATTGGTGTATTTGAGATAATTTGGATAATTAGTAGTATTACCAGTTAATATTTTCCTTTGTATATTTTCTTTTCCTTTGCCTTATTTGGAAAAAGATAGAAACATTTGAGAAAGAAAAGAAAGGAGAAGGAAAAAGGAAGGAAAAGAAGAGGGAATTCTCCAAGAGCTCAAGAGCAAGAACATCAGCCAATCTTCATCTTTTCATCTCAGCTTTAACCTCCTCATCTTGTAATCCAGGTGGGTTCTAGTTACACACTTTAGAATAGAATTTTATTGAGTTTTAGAGGTAGTTTGATATTGTTAGAAAATGTGAAATTTTACAATAGAAACATAATCTACCTGCTGAAATTCGATAATTGAATGTGTGTCATTTTGGTTGCAATAATTATAACATGTTTTGGTGTATTTTGACTGAGAAAAATGGGATTTTGGGGTTGTTTTTTATCAACCCGTAGCAGAACTTTTCTGCAGGAAAATTCTGGGTTTCCACTGCCCATACGCGTATCATGCACGCGTATTGGGTTGGTCAATACGCGTATGGCAATGAAGGATTTTGGGTGTTACGCGTATGGGAGGAGGCAATACGCGTATGGTTTGGCCAATACGCGTATTGGAGGTTTAAATTAAATTTTAAGGGAAATCAGCCTCTGCCCATACGCGTATCACTTTGGGCAATATGCGTATGGCTGGGCGAGCCAGCTGGGCAGTACACGTACGACACAAGGCAATACGCGTACAGTCAGGAAAATGTTGAATTGTGTTTTCTCGCGATACTATTTCTCGTTATGTCCATAACTTTTGACTCGGTTATCCGTTTTTAATATTCTTGATATCATTGGAAAGCTAATAGAATGTACTTTCTTATTAAAATGGTTTAAGATTTGTTGGCCGATTTAATTATGTCGAGATTTTTGGAATAGTGCTGTTTTGTCGACTTTTATCGTTTAAATGTGGGTAATTGTTGTTGAATAAGTATGCATGCTAAAATATGAAATAGGTAGAGTGAGGAGCATTACCATAAACAATGTCGGGAAGTGGGAATTGTCTTAAGTAACAACGCTCGCGCATGAAAGGCCGAGGCGTATGTATAATAATCATAACCAGTTTATCTTGCGGTGTAGTTTCATGAGACTCGAGCACCTCCTCTGAAACGTATGCACAATTACTTGGCAGTTTTGATTCCCGCGTATAGTACGAATGGAGCCTACGAGTAAAGAGACTTGTGATGGTTAATAGGCCATGAGAAGTGACGGTTCACGGCTAACAGGCCAATGATCCCGAATCCATTTCGTATGCCAAGTAACTACAAGGATCCATGACTCGGGTCGTCTTCTAGACGTAGAAGCGGACGGGAAAAGGGGATGCCTTGTTATTGTTATTGATTAGTGAGATTCTTGAGCTATCAGGCTCAGGACGTACTTTGGCACTAGTGTGAGTTAACAGGCTCACCGGTGTGGATGCTTTTATGGTGTGTGTACTCAAGTCAATTCCCTTCCCTTTTGACTTGAGTTAGGTCTATTAGAACCTTGTAGAGCCGAGAGGACTTTAAGATAGGGAACTCACTGAGATTTGATGTATCTCACCCCACTGTTGTTGTTTACATCACAGGTACTGCAGGTTCCGCGAAGGGTAAGGATAAGGCCATGTGATTACCCTTACTTATCTGATGGCTTTGCTTCCGTTGTGGAGTTTTTGAGATCATTAGTAATCTAGTTCTTAGTATTTTGTCTTTGGAACATCTTGTAGATATACTATGCCGTAGTTTTTTTGTATTAGGTTTTTTTTGGGCATGTATATGTATACTGTGTTTACTAGGAACTTATTGTATATTTCAGTACCAAATATGGAATTCATGTATTATATCTACTTTGATGTATGTATATATATATGGGCGTTATAGTTGGTATCAGAGCAGGTCGTATCCTCGACCTAGCCATGAAATAGAATAAGTTTTCTTTCTGTTTCATATGTGGCGTGTCGCCATTGGTCTTGTCTGTTATATTTATGGTATTGAGTCTGATCAACTTAATCCTATCTGTATGAAATTCAGGAACATGGCTGACAGGTGCAGAAACAACCGTGGTAGACCGAGGACCACTCCAGCAGGGACTAATCCGCAGGGTGACGAGGGAAATGTTCCTTTATACTAATTTATGCAACAGATGCAGCAACAGCAGAATCAGTTTGTGCAACAAATGGTACAGCAAATGGCTGGTGGTGTGCATCCTCCAGTGGTGGTACCAGAAGCTGCAGGGGGGACCTTTAGGGATTTCATCCGTATGAATCCTCCGGAATTTCTGGGAGGTTTAGATCCAGTAAAGGCTCATGAATGGATACCAGGTATGGAACGGATTTTCCTAATAGTTCAGTGCAATGAGGAAAACAAGGTGGTCTTTGCTTCTCATTTGTTGAAGGGTTCTGCCATGAGGTGGTGGGAAAGTGCTTCAGCATTAATGACAATTCAAGAGGTACCAAAGGTATGGGAGCAGTTTAAGGTAACTTTTATGGAGAAATATTTTCCAAGTTCTTTGAGGTCTCAGAAGGAATTCGAGTTTCAACAATTGAGACAAGGCAACTTAACTGTGGCTTCTTATGCTGAAAAGTTCGAGGTTATGGTTGTTTACTCTAGACAGGCTATGTATGCTCCTGATGAGAGGTGGAAGATTGATCAGTTTCTGTTTGGTTTAAGGGCTGAAATTTCACATAGTGTGTCTCAGAGAGAATTCACTAGTTATGCCGAATTGCTAAGACAGTGTTATGTGGCTGAGCATAGTTTGAAGAAGGTACAAATAGAAGGAGACTTGAGTAGGATGAATCAAAGTGATCGAGGGAGATCGAATCAACAAGTTAGACCAAGGCAACAATCATTCAAAGGGAAGCAAGTTCAGAGTTCTAGGACTAGTGTACCTCCGGTATGCCGTACTTGTGGAAGGAATCATTATGGTAGGTGCAGTTTGGAGGGAATGAGGTGTTATCAGTGTAATAAGGTGGGCCACATAGCGAAGGAAGTGAAGGATTGTCCTCAGGGTAGGAATCAGGCACAAGGGAAGAATACTGGCCGAGTGTATACCTTGGATGCGAGAAAGGCAAAGAATGACAACTCCTTGATTGCGGGTACGTGTTTCGTAAATGGACATCCTTATTTTGTTTTATTTGATTCTGGGGCAACGCATTCTTTTGTGTCCACACGTTGCATGAAGCGACTTGGGTTGCATGTTGTTCCTTTGTTTCCTCCTATGGTGGTTACTACTGCCATGGATGAGATTGTAGAGACGCCGTTGATGTGTGAAAATTATGTATTATCGGTGAATGAAAGAGTTTTCCATATTGATCTTATTTGTTTACCGCTTAAGAAAGTGGATGTTGTTCTGGGAATGTATTGACTTTCTGCTAATTCGGTGTTTATTGGGTGTGAGGAAAAGCTGATCATTATTCCGTCCGAAGAGACTACTTCGAAAGATGTGTTAACTACTATTTTAGAAGGTACGGTTGGAATGATTAATTTCTTGTTTGAGGAAGAAAAGTATGTTCTTTTGATTCTTACTAAGGAGGAGAGTAGTAACATCTCAGTTCTGAGTATTCCGGTAGTTTGTGACTTTCCTGAAGTTTTCCCCGAGGATGTCACTTCTCTTCCTCCGGAGCGGGAAGTGGAATTCTCTATTGACCTGATACCGGGAACGGCTCCAATATCCGTTTCTCAGTATCGGATGGCACCACTGGAATTAAGAGAATTAAAGGACCAATTGGAAGAATTGTTGGCTAAGCATTTTGTTTGACCCAGTGTTTCACCCTGGGGAGCTCCAATGTTATTGGTAAAGAAAAAGGATGGTGGGATGCGATTGTGTATCGATTATCATCAGTTGAATAAGGTCACCATCAAGAATAAATACCCATTACCAAGGATAGACGACCTGTTAGATCAATTGAAAGGAGCCTGTGTGTTCTCGAAGATTGATTTACGGTCGGCTTATCATCAGATTCGTGTGAAGAGTTCAGATGTACCAAAGACTGCGTTCAGAACCCGTTATGGTCATTATGAATTTTTGGTGATGCCTTTTGGTGTGACGAATGCTCCGGAAGTTTTCATGGATTATATGAATCGAAAATTTCAACCTTACTTGGACCAATTTGTGGTGATTTTCATTGATGACATTCTTATTTATTCTCGTGATCCTCAATAGCACGGAGAACACTTAAGAATCATTTTATCCATCTTACAAGAGAATCAACTTTTTGCAAAGTTAAGTAAGTGTGAGTTTTGGATGTCTGAGGTTAATTTTCTTGGTCATGTCATATCCCAGGGAGGTGTAGCGGTCGACCCGTCAAAAGTTGAAGCGGTGATTAATTGGGAGAGACCGAATAATGCTTATGAGGTTAGAAGTTTCTTGGGACTGGCAGGGTACTACATAAGGTTTATCAAGGGGTTTTCGCAGTTGGCTTTACCATTGACGAGACTTACTCGGAAGGATTATTCGTATGAGTGGGATTCGGCTTGTGAAAGAAGTTTTAGGAGTTTGAAGGAGAGATTGTCGACCGCCCCTGTTTTGGTTATTCCTGATCCTAGCAAGTCATATGAGGTATATTGTGACGCATCGAAGAAGGGTTTAGGCGGAGTGTTAATGCATGAGGGACATGTAGTGGCTTATGCTTCACGACAGTTGAAAGTCCATGAAGAGAATTACCCAACGCACGATTTAGAATTGGCGGCAGTTGTATTTACTTTGAAAGTGTGGCGCCACTATTTGTATGGTGTACGTTTTGAGATGTTTAGCGACCACAAAAGCTTAAAGTACTTATTTGATCAGAAAGAGTTGAACATGCGTCAGAGGAGATGGATGGAATATTTGAAGGATTATGACTTGGAGTTAAAATACCATCCGGGTAAAGCAAATAAGGTGGCAGATGCATTGAGTTGGAAGGTGTTGCATAATGCCGAGTTGATTATGTTAGAGTATACCTTAATGGAAAAGTTTAGAGATCTAAATCTTCAATTTAACTGGACTCCAAATTGTGTAGTCATGGGGAATTTGAATATCTCTTCTACTCTTAGGGAAGAAATCCAGTAAGAGCAAGGGTTAGACGAGAAGTTACAGGAAGTGTTATTGCAACCGGGTTTTGTGCGAGCTACCGACGGAACCATTTTGTTTAACCAGAGGATTTGTGTTCCGGATAGCACGGAGTTAAAATGAATGATTCTAGAAGAAGCGCATAAGGGTGCTTTTACTATACATCCGGGGTCTTCAAAGATGTATCAAGATTTAAAGAGGGACTATTGGTGGTCCGAGATGAAAAGAGATATTGCGGTGTATGTGTCGGAATATGCGGTGTGCCAACAAGTGAAGATTGAGCACCAAAGGCCGGGTGGCTTGTTGCAACCTTTAGAAATTCCGACGTGGAAATGGGAGAGTATTTCAATAAACTTCGCAGTGGGATTACCCCATGCGCAGGGTGGTTACGATTCGATTTGGGTAATTGTGGATCGGTTATCGAAATCAACTCATTTCTTAGCTGTGAAGACTACCTATAAGGCGAGTCATCTCGCAAGGTTGTTCATCTCAGAAATAGTGAGATTGCATGGCATTCCTACTAGTATCGTTTCGGATAGAGATCCAAAGTTTACCTCAAGATTCTGGAGAGCTTTTCAACAAGCCATGGGAACGAGGTTATGTTTGAGTACGTCGAATCATCCGCAAACGGACGGTCAGACGGAACGGACAATACAAACTATGGAAGACATGTTGAGAGCTTGTGTACTTGGAAGCGGAGGAAATTGGATAGAACTTTTGCCGTTGATCGAATTCTCTTATAATAACAGTTATCATGCAAGTATTGGTATGGAACCTTATGAGGCGTTATATGGTAGGAAGTGTAGAACGCCATTGTGTTGGGCGGAAGTTGGCGACGATAGAATTTTGGGACCTGAGATTATTCATGAAACCACGGAAAAGATTAGAATGATTTGTGGAAAATTTAAACAAGCCCAAGATCGTCAGAAAACTATGCGGACAACCGTAGGAGACCGTTAGAGTTTGATGAGGGTGATCATGTATTTTTGAAGGTTACTCTGAGATTGAGATTGAAAGGACCATTTAAATCGCGGAAGTTAAGTCCAAGATACGTGGGACTGTATCAAATCTTAGAAAGAGTTGGAGAAGTAGCTTACAGATTAGCCTTACCGCCTTCTCTGTCAGAGATGCACGATGTTTTTCATGTGTCTCAGCTTCAGAAGTTTGTTCCCGATCCTCTTCAACCAGTTTTACCAGATACAATTGAGATAGAAGCTGATCTGACATTTGAGCCTCAACCGAGTCGTATCACCAGAAGAGAAACTAAAGTGTTAAGAAATAAAGAGATTCCTCTTGTTAAGGTCCAGTGGGAGGAGACGCATCCAGGTGATGCAACTTGGGAATTGGAATCGGAAATGCGGGAGGTCTACCCTCTTCTGTTCAGGTAATCTTTTAAATTCGAGGGAGAATTTCTATTTAAGGGGGGGAGGATGTAATACCCCATAATTTTGTGAACATTTTGAATAATATTACTATGATCAACTGGGTTCCGGGGTACTCTGAGCAATTGTTGGATAAAGTAATTAGAGTAAACCGACGAACTCGGAATTTGACTAAATTAATATTATTTAACTTGGAGTTTTATTAATTGGTGTATTTGAGATAATTTGGATAATTAGTAGTATTACCAGTTAATATTTTCCTTTGTATATTTTCTTTTCCTTTGCCTTATTTGGAAAAAGATAGAAACATTTGAGAAAGAAAAGAAAGGAGAAGGAAAAATGAAGGAAAAGAAGAGGGAATTCTCCAAGAGCTCAAGAGCAAGAACATCAGCCAATCTTCATCTTTTCATCTCAGCTTCAACCTCCTCATTTTGTAATCCAGGTCGGTTCTAGTTAGACACTTTAGAATAGAATTTTATTGAGTTTTAGAGGTAGTTTGATATTGTTAGAAAATGTGAAATTTTACAATAGAAACATAATCTAACTGCTGAAATTCGATAATTGAATGTGTCATACCGGTTGCTATAGTTATAACATGTTTTGGTGTATTTTGACTGAGAAAAATGGGATTTTGGGGTTGTTTTTTATCAACCCGTAGCAGAACTTTTCTGCAGGAAAATTCTGGGTTTCCACTGCCCATACGCGTATCACGCAAGGCAATACCCGTATTGGGTTGGTCAATACGCGTATGGTAATGAAGGATTTTGGGCGTTACACGTATGGGAGGAGGCAATACGCGTATGGTTTGGCCAATACGCGTATTAGAGGTTTAAATTAAATTTTAAGGGAAATCAGCCTCTGATTTAATTATGTCGGGATTTTTGGAATAATGTTGTTTTGTCGACTTTTATTGTTTAAATGTGGGTAATTGTTGTTGAATAAGTATGCATGCTAAAATATGAAATAGGTAGAGTGAGGAGCATTACCATAAACAATGTCGGGAAGTGGGAATTGTCTTAAGTAACAACGCTCGCGCATGAAAGGCCGAGGCGTGTGTATAATAATCATAACCAGTTTATCTTGCGGTGTAGTTTCATGAGACTCGAGCACCTCCTCTGAAACGTATGCACAATTACTTGGCAAGTTTGATTCCCGCGTATAGTACGAATGGAGCCTACGGGTAAAGAGACTTGTGATGGTTAATAGGCCATGAGAAGTGACGGTTCACGGCTAATAGGCCGATGATCCCGAATCCATTTCGTATGCCAAGTAACTACAAGGATCCATGACTCGGGTCATCTTCTAGACGTAGAAACGGACGGGAAAAGGGGATGCCTTGGTATGGTTATTGATTAGTGAGATTCTTGAGCTATCAGGCTCAGGACGTACTTTGGCACTAGTGTGAGTTAACAGGCTCACCGGTGTGGATGCTTTTATGGTGTGTGTACTTAAAGTCAATTCCCTTCCCTTTTGACTTGAGTTAGGTCTATTAGAACCTTGTAGAGCCGAGAGGACTCTATGATAGGGAACTCACTGAGATTTGATGTATCTCACTTCACTGTTGTTGTTTACATCACAGGGACTGCAGGTTCCGCGAAGGGTAAGGATAAGGTCGTGTGATTATCCTTACTTATCTGATGGCTTTGCTTCCGTTGTGGAGTTTTTGAGATCATTAGTGATCTAGTTCTTAGTATTTTGTCTTTGGAACATCTTGTAGATATACTATGTCGTAGTTTTTTTGTATTAGGCTTTTTTGGGCATGTATATGTATACTGTGTTTACTAGGAACTTATTGTATATTTCAGTACCAAATGTGGAATTCATGTATTATATCTGCTTTGATGTATGTATATATATATGGGTGTTACATTAATCGATTACCCGTCCGAGGTTAATCGGTTAACCACATAGCGTTAGCCGGTTAACACTGCTGTAGAAGTTGAAAATAAACAATTTCCTTTAATTCAAAGCCATCCCTACCCAAACCATCCATCCGGTTTGTTCTAACCCACAATACCATTATCAACTTATGGTTCTTTAACTTGGGTAACATTTACTAACCACAATCCACGCAAGGTAAAACCGACAAAGTCAAAACATTCTGAAGACACACTCCAACCAAGTGACAGGCAAAATTCCAAATCCTGAAGCGGTCACACTACAAGACTTCAGCGGGATAGTTCATTCTTTCTGCTCAAACAACTACACTATCGGAAGGCCAATAATGACGACGCCTTAGGGTTTTAGCCACACTCATACTTGGTTTGTCCACAAGCAAAACCAAACACGCAACTATTACACGGTACCTCGATACGATGGGCATCCCATATCAAGCATACAACCATATTCTCTCACTTAACTCCTTGGTGGGGATTAAACAACAATGTCCTTAGTCCAACAAAAGGGTAGATTCCTAATAATCCGATTATTCACAATTACAAACGTCCTCTATACTTGAAAATAGATCGGGGTAAGGCATCCTCTTGAAGAGCCTTTTCATCACTTCACACACATTAACCGAGATTTCTTACCCTTCACTACCATTTATTGTACATCAAATTACTTAATAAAAGACTCGCAACCCACCATTCTCATCAACGATTTACAAAACTCTTCTGGTATAAACCGTTCCATGATTTACACTAATTCTGAAATAAGTCCTTGTTTGCTTTTCGTTGATTTACCACAATCTTGCCTCTGAAAATACAGTACTCACTGTTCCACAAAGTACGTCTCTTCACACTTGTCTCAAGAATAAGAATCCCTCACGTACATTGGTGACTACGGTGCTACTACTACGCTTGTTCTTAATACCAAGGTGTAACTCTTCTCATTCCACATCATACTATTTGAGTTCCTCTCAGGTAAACCACCCGTAATTACACTTCCTTAACTATAGGTTCATCAACACCTTAAAATTCCATCGAACACTCGTCCAAAATACATTCCGTTGTTTCTTCCTCTTACATACCATCGATACCGCTTTCCACACCGCGTTTACTTCGCTTTCCTTTGTAATCCTCTTAGGTCCAAATATAAAACCCTCTTACTACGATTCCCTTAAATCCAAGGTACTTACTCTGTTTCTTAACACTGACTTCTTCCGGTCCGTATCACTACACTTTTTATTACTCAATGAAGCTCATTCTTTCCCCGCCACAATACCTCGTACTGTTCCTTGGGTAATTTAACAATTCCAAATTGGTCTCTTACTGAATATAGAAATCTTGATTTAATACCTCGAACTTAATCTCTCTTCATATCTGAAGTCACACAATTTATCTCTTACTCTTCGTCCGGCACATACTTATTACACTTGAATCATGTAAACACATCCTAGTGTTCCTTCTCACACTTCTCTACTACTTTAGATTCCCATGAAAGCCGAACTTCCTTAACTCTCAACCTTTAACCAGTCGGAAGAGATTACCCCGAACACATTCTTTGAGGTACTCCCATCCATCCAAGATGCCATAATGACCTTAGAAATTGAAGCACCAATACTTATCTCACTCCTGGACCTTACATCAAACATTCCACAACACAACTCTCCTTTTTCCACGGAATGAGATTACTTGAAATCCTTATCCAATTGTCCAATAGAGATCCTCAACTTTCGAACTTCATCAATTCTAAAGGATTGCTTAACAACTCACCGCTCTTTCATTTCCACGCTTCACAAGCACAACGTCTCTTAAAACCTCAATGAGCTGACCAAAACTCTTCACTACTAATTCTTGGCTTGAGCCTTCCCTCACAACACAAGTTCTGACAACACTTCAGAGTCCTCGTGGTCGCTCAACCATGACTCTACCTATCACATACATAGCATTAGGTTGATCAAGCCCAACACTACATAGTATGATATTAAGTTTCATGATGGCAAGACACACTTAAGAGGCAGGAATAGATTTACTTAAGATGTTTCAAGGCTAGGTCGAGGACACGACCTGCTCTGATACCAACTGTAATGCCCTGTATAATATATATCTAGAATAATACCATACAAGCATTTTATTTGGTACTGACACATCGAAAGTGCCTAAAGGCATAGTTCACATACTTGTCCATTTCTAAAACATCAATACAATACATGGCACAGGTCATGGAAACTAGCCAAAATAATAAAAACTAAGAATAATATACAATATCCTCAATTGTACACAACAAGATAATACACAGCGGAATAAGCTTAACTAAGCTTCTCTTGAAACATCTCTTCATCGCTCCACTTGTAACCAAACCTGCACCTGAAATATAGCAACTATAGTGGGGTGAGATACATCAAATCTCAGTGAGTTCCCTATCCTATAGATTCTCTCGGCTTTACAAGGTTTTATCAATCCTAACTCAAGTCAAGGGGAAGGGAAATGACTTTGAGTACACACACGCCATATCTGGATCCACACTCATGAGCCTGTTAGCTCACACTAGTACCAAGGTAAGTCCTGAGCCTATTAACTCAAGAATCTCGCTAATCAATAACCGTACCAAGGCATCCCCTTTTCCCGTCCGCTTCTAGGTCTAGAAGATGACCCGAGTCATGGATCCTTGTATTTACTTGGCATACGAAATGGATTCGGGATCATCGGCCTGTTAGTCGTGAACCGTCACTTCTCATGGCATGTTAACCATCACAAGTCTCTTTACCATATAGGTTCCATTCGTACTACACACGGGAATCAAACCTGCCAAGTAATTATGCATAAGTTTCAGAGGAGGTGCTCGAGTCTCATGAAACTACACCGTAAGATAAACTGGTTATGATTACTAGACACACGCCTCGGCCTCTCATGCACGAGCGTTATCACTATGCCATTTCCACACTATCCGACAATTGTTTACGATAATATTCCTCACTCTACCTATTTCGTATTTTAGCATGCATACATATTCAAACATGTTTAACAATAAGAGCATAGGAATATATTCATCAATCACATAATGGAAACACATAATTCAACATATCATACATGACACCATCTCACGGTTCCCTCCAATTTATTTAATCGGGCAATAAATAGATATTTCTCACTTCCATTAGCTAAAGGATATTCATAGCTTCACAACAATACCAAGAATACTCACATCGGATACACGAGTCAAAAGTTATGGAAATAACAAGAAATGGTACCGCGAAATACACAATTCTGCACCCTCACTGGCCGTACGCGTATTGCCCTAAGCCATACGCGTATTGCCTTGCTCACTCGCCCATCCATATGCGTATTTTCCAAAGTGATACGCGTATGGGCAGAGACCAAAACTCCCTAAAAATTCCACTAACAAACCAATACGCGTATTGCTCACCCCATACGCGTAATGCCTATAATCCTTCCTTGCCATATGCGTATTGCCCAACCCAATACGCGTATTGCCCTACCCCATACGCGTATTGCCCTGTCCCATACGTGTATGGGCAGCGAAACCCATAATTTTTCCTGCATTGTTCCCGTTACAAATTTCACCCCAAAACCTCTCCAATTCTCATCTAAACACTTCCAAATCACAATATGTCAATCCAAATATGTTCCCACATAATTAACAAGTATGCTACGCAGTTTATATGGAATTCCATAAGTTAGATTCATGATTTTAGCAAGATTAAATCGTTTTCTCACAATATCCACCTAACTCTAAAACTCATGAAACTCTACAACTAAAGTCTCTATCTAGAACCCACCTGATAATCGAAGAGGAGTTTGAAGAAGATGATGAAATGATGGCCCATGAACTTCTTCTTCCCAAGTTCTTCTTCTTTCTCTTCTTCCTTCTTCCTTTCCATTTCTTTCTTTCTCCTTTTTCTTATATATATATATACATAATCATTAATATATAATATAAATCCAACAGGGTAAAATATCTCCAATTGATATTTTGTCGTCTCAACCCAATTGATCAATTATTAGAATTACCATAAAATTACTTTCTCACATTTATAAATATAAATCCGTCTCTTTAATAAAATAATTGATCTCTTTAGAGTTCACCAGTTGCTCTATTGATCCCAATTAATAATACTTAAAATACTTAGAATATTCCATTAATCCAATTTACCAAAAATAGAGCACATAGGTACCCATCTGATCTCATCTGATATCTAATAGAGCATTGAGATAATACGAGGTATTACAACTGAAAGGGTGGTTGACACATATATATGTGAAGCCCCAATGACCACCGGTAGACGGGTCCCAAAAAACTATGTTGCAATGTGTTTGTTCTCGTGACTAACAACAAACTCTGAATTACCATCGCCTTTTTCTTTCTATTTAAGGATAAGTTAAGTTAAAAACATTATTAGAATTAAAAAAAATATGACCCCAAAGCGATCTAGGACTAAAATATGGTGGTCCACACGCCTCACATGAGGAAGGTACAACCCAAAGAAACAACCGTGCTTTAGAATATAAGTGTAAAATATGACAGAAATAAAGTAAAGGAAACAATAAAAACTCATATGGGTAAATATCAACAAAACTACAAGCTCAGGTAATCCAATCTCGACACATCGTGCAAGGTGAGATTTAAAAATCAAAATTAAAAAAAATTGAATCATAGAAACTACAATTTGTGAATGTATGAAAAACATATCGATCATGTTGTAAAAATAAGACCATACCATAGGAAAACTGAATCGCTGTAGTCCAAACCCCGATATCGCAACTAAAGGAACTGCAGATAGTGGGCTTAAGAACCTAAATAAAAATATAAAAAATTATACAAAGATGTTTTTAACTTAATAATTCTCAAAATCCATACAACATCTAAACTAAGAATTTGAAAAAAAATAGTTGAACCAACCTCACTACATAGCGCCAACCACCACTGAATCCAAGAATGATCTACAAGGATGATGCAAACATAAGTGCACCTTGCGTCGCACGCATAATCCTATAAAATCTATGCACATTGATAACCAAATTAGTTTGATTAACTAAAAAACAAATTAAAGGAAAATACAAGGCACTATGTTGTGAACCAACCTCAGTTGGATCCAAAATCTCGTGGTATCTACCCGCCAATACGACTGAAAGGGTGGTTGACACATATATATGTGAAGCCCCAATGACCACCGGTAGACGGGTCCCAAAAAAACTATGTAGCAATGTGTTTGTTCTCACGACAAACAATAAACTCTGATTTACCATCACCTTTTTCTTTCTATTTAAGGAAAAGTTAAGTTAAAAACATTATTAGAATTAAATAAAAAATATGACCGCAAAGCGATCTAGGACTAAAATATGTTGGTCCCCTCTCCTCACATGAGGAAGGTACAACTCAAAGAAACAACCGTGATTTAGAATATAAGTGTGAAATATGACAGTAATAAATTAAAAGAAACAATAAAAACTCATATGGGTAAATATCAACAAAACTGCAAGCTCAGGTAATCCAATCTTGACACATCGTGCAAGCTGAGATTTAGAAGTCACAATTAAAAAAATTGAATCATAGAAACTACAATTTGTGAATGTATGAAAAACACATCTTATTGTAAAAATAAGACCATACCATTGGAAAACTGAATCGTTGTAGTCCAAACCCCGATAGCGCAACTAAAGGTACTGCAGATAGTGGGCTTAAGAACCTAAATAAAAATATAACAAATTATACAAAGATGTTTTTAACCTAATAATTCTCAAAATCAATACAACATCTAAACTAAGAATTTGAAAAAAAAAATAGTTGAACCAACCTCACTACATAGCGTCAACCACCACTGAATCCAAGAATGATCTACAAGGATGATGCAAACATAAGTGCACCTTGCGTCGCACGAATAATCCTATAAAATCTATTCACATTGATAACTAAATCAGTTTGATTAACTAAAAAACAAATTAATGGAAAATACAAGGAGCTATGTTTTGAGCCAACCACAGTTGGATCCAAAATCTCATGGTATCTACCCGCCAATACGACTGAAAGGGTGGTTGACACATATATATGTGAAACCCCAATGACCACCGGTAGACGGGTCCCAAAAAAACTATTTTGCAATGTGTTTTTTCTCGCGACAAACAACAAACTTTGAATTACCATCGCCTTTTTCTTTCTATTTAAGGAAAAGTTAAGTTAAATACATTATTAGAATTAAAAAAAATATGACCGCAAAGCGATCTAGGACTAAAATATGTTGGTCCCTCTCCTCACATGAGGAAGGTACAACCCAAAGAAACAACCGTGCTTTAAAATATAAGTCTGAAATATGATAGAAATAAAGTAAAGGAAACAATAAAAACTCATATGGGTAAATATCAATAAAACTACAAGCTCAGGTAATCCCATCTCGACACATCATGCAAGGTGAGATTTAAAAATCAAAATTAAAAAAAATTGAATCATAGAAAGTACAATTTGTGAATGTATGAAAAACATAGCGATCATGTTGTAAAAATAAGACCATACCATAGGAAAACTGAATCGTTGTAGTCCAAACCCCGATAGCGCAACTAAAGGAACTGCAGATAGTGGGCTTAAGAACCTAAATAAAAATATAACAAATTATACAAAGATGTTTTTAACTTAATAATTCTCAAAATCCATACAACATCTAAACTAAGAATTTGAAAGAAAAATAGTTGAACCAACCTCACTACATAGCGCCAACCACCCCTGAATCCAAGAATGATCTACAAGGATGATGAAAACAGAAGTGCACCTTGCGTCGCACGAATAATCCTATAGAATCTATGCACATTGATAACTAAATCAGTTTGATTAACTAAAAAACAAATTAATGGAAAATACAAGGAGCTATGTTGTGAACCAACCTCAGTTGGATCCAAAATCTCATGGTATCTACCTGCCAATACGACTGAAAGGGTGGTTGACACATATATATATATGTGAAGCCCCAATGACCACCGGTAGACGGGTCCCAAAAAAACTATGTAGCAATATGTTTGTCTCGCGACAAACAACAAACTCTGATTTACCATCGCCTTTTTCTTTCTATTTAAGGAAAAGTTAAGTTAAAAACATTATTAGAATTAAAAAAAATATGACCGCAAAGCGATCTAGGACTAAAATATGTTGGTCCCCTCTCCTCACATGAGGAAGGTACAGCTCAAAGAAACAACCGTGCTCTAGAATAAAAGTGTGAAATATGACAGAAATAAAGTAAAGGAAACAATAAAAACTCATATGGGTAAATATCAACAAAACTACAAGCTCAGGTAATCCAATCTCGACACATCTTGCAAGCTGAGATTTAAAAGTCACAATTAAAAAAATTGAATCATAGAAACTACAATTTGTGAATGTATGAAAAACATAGCGATCTTGTTGTAAAAATAAGACCATACCATTGGAAAACTGAATCGTTGTAGTCCTAACCCCGCTAGCGCAACTAAAGGAACTGCAGATAGTGGGCTTAAGAACCTAAATAAAAATATAACAAATTATACAAAGATGTTTTTAACTTAATAATTCTCAAAATCCATATAACATCTAAATTAAGAATTTGAAGAAAAAAATAGTTGAACCAACCTCACTACATAGCGCCAACCACCAGTGAATCCAAGAATGATCTACAAGGATGATGCAAACATAAGTGCACCTTGTGTCGCACGCATAATGCTTTAAAATCTATGCACATTGATAACCAAATAAGTTTGATTAAGTAAAAAACAAATTAATGGAAAATACAAGGAGCTATATTGTGAACCAACCTCAGTTGGATCCAAAATCTCATGGTATCTACCCGCCAATACGACTGAAAGGGTGGTTGACACATATATATGTGAAGCCCCAATGACCACCGGTAGACGGGTCCCAAAAAAACTATGTTACAATGTGTTTGTTCTCGCGACAAACAATAAACTCTGAATTACCATCGCCTTTTTCTTTCTATTTAAGGAAAAGTTAAGTTAAAAACATTATTAGAATTAAAAAAAATATGACCGCAAAGCGATCTAGGACTAAAATATGTTGGTCCCCTCTCCTCACACGAGGAAGGTACAACTCAAAGAAACAACCGGGCTTTAGAATATAAGTGTGAAATATGACAGAAATAATGTAAAGGAAACAATAAAAACTCATCTGGGTAAATATCAACAAAACTACAAGCTCAGGTAATCCAATATCGACACATCGTGCAAGCTGAGATTTAAAAATCACAATTAAAAAACTTGAATCATAGAAACTACAATTTGTGAAAGTATGAAAAACATAGCGATCATGTTGTAAAAATAAGACCATACCATAGGAAAACTGAATCGTTGTAGTCCAAACCCCGATAGTGCAACTAAAGGAATTGCTGATATTAGGCTTAAAAACATAAATAAAAATATAACAAATTATACAAAGATGTTTTTAACTTAATAATTCCCAAAATCCATACAACATCTAAACTAAGAATTTGAAAAAAAATAGTTGAACCAACCTCACTACATAGCGCCAACCACCACTGAATCCAAGAATGATCTACAAGGATGATGCAAACATAAGTGCACCTTGCGTCGCACGTATAATCCTATAAAATCTATGCACATTGATAACCAAATCAGTTTGATTAACTAAAAAACAAATTAATGGAAAATACAAGGCGCTATGTTGTGAACCAACCTCAGTTGGATCCAAAATCTCATGGTATCTACCCGCCAATACGACTGAAAGGGTGGTTGACACATATATATGTGAAGCCCCAATGACCACCGGTAGACGGGTCCCAAAAAAACTATGTAGCAATGTGTTTGTTCTCGCGACAAACAACAAACTCTGAATTACCATCGCCTTTTTCTTTCAATTTATGGAAAAGTTAAGTTAAAAACATTATTAGAATAAAAAAAAAAATTTGACCGCACAGCGATCTAGGACTAAAATATGTTGGTCCCCTCTCCTCACATGAGGAAAGTACAACCCAAAGAAACAACCGTGCTTTAGAACATAAGTGTGTAATATGACAGAAATAAAGTAAAGGAAACAATAAAAACTCATCTGGGTAAATATCAACAAAACTACAAGCTCAGGTAATCCAATCTCAACACATCGTGCTAGCTGAGATTTAAAAATCAAAATTAAAAAAAATTGAATCATAGAAACTATAATTTGGGTAAAGCCCACATATACATACATACATCAAAGCATATATCATACATGAATAATACGTTTGGTACTGAAATATATATGTACAAGTTCCTAGTTAACACATTGTATACATTAAGTGCCCTAAATACGATGTTCTAAAGCCTACGGCATAACGTATACAATATGTCCCAAAAAGCACTAAGAACTAGATCAATACAATGATCTCAAAATAAAACGCCATAGCGGAAGCCATGCCATCTCAAAAACTACGATCCGTAAGGAAAAGTCAAACCACCTTATCCTTACCCTTCGCCGAACCTGCAGAACCTGTGATGTAAACAACAACAGTGGGGTGAGATACATCAAATCTCAGTGAGTTCGCTATCTTATAGTCCTCTCGGCTTTACAAGGTTCTAATAAGCCTAACTCAAGTCAAAGGGAAGGGAAGTGACTTTGAGTACACACGCGGTATAAATACATTCACACTCGTGAGCCGGTTAACTCACAAAAGTACCAAAGTAAGTTCTGAGCATGTTACTCCAGAATCTCACAAAAATCAATAACCGTACCAAGGTATCCCCTATTCCCCTCCGCTTCTACGTCTAGAAGACGATTCGAGTCATGGATCCTTGTATCTACTTGGCATACGAATTGGATTCGGGATCATCGGCCCGTACACCGTGATCCGTCACTTCTCACGGCCCGTACACCGTCACAAGTCTCTTTACCCGTAGGCTCCAATCGTACTATACGCGGGATTCAAACCTGCCAAGTAGTTGTGCATACGTTTCAGAGGAGGTGCTCGAGTCTCATGAAACTACACCGCAAGGTAAACCGGTTATTATTACTAGACTCACGCCTCGGCCTCTTTTGCACGAGCGTTGTCACCATGTTATTTACACACTTCCGATATCATTTTCGGTAATGTTCCTCACTCTACCTATTCATATTTTAACATGCATACATATCCCAACCTGTTTCACAATAATAACATAGGCATGTAATCATCAATCACATAATGGAACACCAAAATTCAACATACCACAATTCATACCAATTTACGGTTCCCTCCGATTCATTTAATTGGGCAATAATCAGGTATTTCTCACTGCCATTAGCTAGAATATGTTCCTAGCTTCACAACGATATCAAGAATACACAAAACGGATAACCGAGTCAAAAGTTATGCAAGAAACCAAATGGATGTTCTGCTATGTTCGCATTGCGAAGAAGCCAGCAAACGCTCGCTACTTCATTCGCAGTGCGAAGCATCCAGCGAACGCCTAGCCAACACTTGTTCACTACACCATTCGCAGTGCGAACGCTAGCGAACCAAGGCATTGGAAAAAACAACGTAAGGTTCGCAGTGCGAACCACTGGCGAACGCTCGCCTTCGCCTTCGCAGTGCGAGGTGCCAGCGAGCCCATGATTTCCCCTTCGCTGGGGGATTCGCAGTGCGAATCTGGGAATTTCAGAAACTACATCAGCGTAACAGCTGATCTCCCATGATCCCAAAACCCCACCAAAACATATCCAAACATCATACAATCAAACATAAATGATTCTACATTCATATGACTCATACTACTCAGTTTAGAACACATTTTAACTGTTAATTTCCAAGATTTTGCAATTAACCCAATTCTCTTACAACTCTAACCTAGGTATTAGAATCCAAGAAAATCTAAAACAAAAGCATCTATCTAGAACCCACCTTGAATAGATGAAGATGGGGAAGATTTGAAGATGATTGGATGAAGATTTGATGAAGAGATGATGATGTTCTTGCTCTTGAGCTTTTTCTCCTTTTCTCTCCCTTTTCCTTCCTTTCCTTTTCTTCTCCAAGTTAACTATGTTTGGAAATGAGAGAAAAATAAATGATATAGAAAATATCATCAATTAGCAACACTACTAATTGTCCAAAAAGTCTTTAAAGTCCAAATATTTAAATACCTCAGAGTCAGATAATATTAATTGAATTTACTCTAAGTCCAACAGTTACCCTAATTATCTCTGCAGATAATTTCTCAGAGTACACTGGGACTCAGTTGACCACAACTAATATTATCCGGAGTAAAAAAGTTTACGGCGTATTACATCCTCCCCCCCTTAAATAGAAATTCGCCCACGAATTTAAAACAATTACCTGAAAAGGTGAGGATAGACCTCCCGCATCTCTAATTCCAATTCCCAAGTTGCAGCACCCGGATACGTCTTATCCCACTGGACCTTAACAAGAGGAACCTCTTTATTCCTTAACACTTTAGTGTCTCTTCCGGTGATACGACTCGGTTGAGGTTCAAATGTCAAATCTGCTTCTAACTCAATTGTATCTAGTAAAATTGGCTGAAGAGGATCTGGTACAAATTTCCTAAGCTGAGATACATGAAAAACATCGTGCATCTCGGACAGAGAAGGCGGTAAGGCTAATCTGTAAGCTACTTCACCAATTCTCTCCAAGATCTGATACGGTCCTACGTATCTCGGACTTAACTTCCGCGATCGAAATGGTCCTTTCAACCACAACCGCGGAGTAACTTTCAAAAACACGTGATCGTCTTCTTCAAATTCTAAAGGTCTTCTATGGTTATCCGCATAACTCTTCTGACGATCTTGGGCTTGTTTGATCTTATCACGGATCATCTTAATTTTCTCTGTAGTTTCGTGAATAAACTCGGGTCCCAACATTTTATCTTCTCCCACTTCTGTCCAACACAACGGTGTCCTACACTTCCTACCATACAACGCCTCGTAAGGTGCCATACCAATGCTTGCATGATAACAATTATTATAAGAGAACTCAATCAATGGCAAAAGTTCGATCCAATTTCCTCCGCTTCCAACGACACAAGCTCTCAACATATCCTCCATGGTCTGTATTATTTGTTCCATCTGACCATCCGTTTGTGGATGATTCGACGTGCTCAAACACAACTTCGCTCCCATCGCTTGTTGAAAAGCTCTCCAAAATCTCAAAGTGAACTTTGGATCTCTATCTGAAACAATACTAGTAGGAATACCCTGAAACCTCACTATCTCCAAAATGAACAACCTTGAGAGATGACTCGCCTTGTAGGTAGTCTTTACGGCCAAGAAATGAGCAGACTTTGTTAACCGATCTACTATTACCCAAATCGAGTCATAACCACCTTGGGCACGGGGTAAACCCACCGCGAAGTCCATCGAAATACTATCCCATTTCCACACCGGAATTTCTAAAGGTTGCAACAAGGCACCGGTCTTTGGTGCTCGATCTTTACCTGCTGACACACCACACATTCCGACACATATACCGCAATATCTCTTTTCATCCCGGACCACCAATAGTCTCTCTTTAGATCTTGGTATATCTTTGAAGATCCCGAATGTATAGTAAAAGCACCCTTATGCGCTTCATCCAAAATCCTCCTTTTTAACTCCGTGTTATCTAGAATACAAATCCTTTGGTTAAATACAATAACTCCATCGGTATCTCGTACAAAACCCGGTTGCAATAACACTTCTTGCAACTTCTCATCTAACTCTTGCTCTTGTTGGATTTCTTCCCTAAGAGTAGAATTGATATCCAAATTCCACATTGTAACGCCCCGTTTTGCCAATTTTATTTTATTGAGTCTTTTTGGATTATTTTATTATTATTTTATTGTATTTTTGACTTTTGTGTGAAAATATGTTATTTTTCGTCGTGAATATATTTTATCGCGTTTTGGGATCGTTTATGAGATATTTGAGTGTGGGGGTATTTTGGTCTTTTCCCACTTATTTTCATTAAGTTAGTAAGATAGAAAGAAAAAGAAAAATAGAAAGAAAAAGAGAAAGAAGAAAAGAGGAGAAGAGAGAAAAGAGAGAAATTGAAGAAAAGAGTGAAAAAATCATCAAGATCAAGTTCTAGAGTCGATTTAATCGGGTAAGGGTGTGAAACTCGATTATACTATGCTTGTATATGATTATTTATGTATGTGTTTGGATGATTCTCTTGCTTTCTATATTTTTTTCACTTTTAGGTCGAAAACGATAAAATGAGTAGAATCGATGGTTTAACGGTTGGAAATCGATGTAAAGGTGGTAGTTTGCTTGTTGACATGATTAGAATAGGTTCTGATTGAAATATGTTGATTTGGAAATGGTTTGGGTTGGAAAATATCAATTTTGGGGTTTCAAACAGTGCAGAAAAATTCTGGGTTTTCCTTGGTTCGCCTAGCGAACCTGGGGCGAAGGTGGCAGCGAGTGAGGTTTTCGCGGGTTCGCCTAGCGAATCATTCAGCGAAGGTTCGCTAGAGTGTTCGCCTAGCGAACTTTGGGTGTTTTTGGCTCTATTTGGTTCTGACTTGGTTCGCCAAGTGCTCGCCTAGCGAACTTAGTGTCTGTTTTTATCTAACAGTTGGTTCACTGGAACATTCGCCTAGCGAAGGAGCTAGCGAATGCTCGCGAGGGATGTTCGCCTAGCGAAGGAGCTAGCGAATGCTCGCGAGGGAGGTTCGCCCAGCGAACAGTGCTGTTCGTGTAATTTTGTTTTTTGCATAACTTTTGATCTGTGATTCGGTTTGAGGCGTGGTTTGATGCGTTGGAAAGCCATTGAGCTGTACTTTCTTATTATGATGGTTTAGAATTTGTTGGCCGATTTTATTTTGTCAGTAAATGTGAATAGTGTCAATGGTCGACTTTTGTCGTTTTAATGGTGCATAATTGTCATGTATTATGCTATATGTTTGTGCTTTGGATATGTATGCCTTATATGCTGTTGTGAGGATAAGTTGTGGCCGAAAGGCAAGAAATGCTAAGTGTTGTATTTGATGATTTATGCATGATTATGAATGTGTGCATGGATGCAATGTGAGTGTCATGAGTCATTGTATGCCAAGCATCATAATGTGCATTGTGGAAACGTCCTGAGAGACGGTTTGATTCCTGAGGGAATATGCTATACCATCGTGTGCCTCGAAAATATGAGGCGATGCCTGAGGACTTAAAGCGATGGGTATAGACGATTGTGGGCTCCTTTGGAGACTTAAAGCAATCCTTAACGTCGTGTGCCTCGAAAATATGAGGCGATGCCTGAGGACCTAAAGCGACGGGTGAACATCGTAGGCCCGACGGGGAGTTACTTGACTAAGTCTCAGTAACGAGCGATGGTTCCAATAGTTCCTGAGTGAACTGATGATGAGACATGAGACAATGGAAGTCGGTACCGCATGGCATGTGCATAGAGTCGTTGTGTCGATCTATGTGCATTTGCATTCATCATGAGTCATTTGTGCATGGAATTGTGAATGTGATTAATGAAATGGAATATGTGTGATTGTATTGTGAATGATTGATGTGCAGTGGTAATTGATACGTGTGAATGGTACTGTGTGTTGTTATAAGTTATCTGTGTGCTTTGGTGGTGAGAATATGTTATTTGTGCATTTTGTGTTAATATATAATCTTATGCAATTATATTATGGTTGTTTTTCTCACCCTTCTGCTGTTTTATAACGCTCTATGAGGCATTGCAGATTAGAGCTGCTGGAGGTATTCCTTTTTGTGAAGCGTTGCGTCTTCATTATTTTGGTCGGTCGGCTCTGATATGTGACTCCGGGTAGCATAGGGTGGCCGTTTGTGATTGTTTTGTATATCTGATGATATATTTTGGTTGTACAGTTATAACTTGATGTATGACAGCCAAGTTTATATGTATATATGTATATGTGTTATTCAGATTTTAGATCTTTCCGCTTTAATTCTAATTTCTGAAAAGTGGGTGTAAGGAACGAAGTTTCCTCTATATGATTGTTTCCCCACGTTGCATATCTAAATGAGCAGGTGTTGCATGTTATGTGTTTGGTTACTTTGATGTGATTCGCCCTTCCTATGCCATGATGTTTCAAATATACTCTGATCAATTTTCAAATTTTCTTTTTACCGCTTTAATTGCGTGTTAATTGGGGGTATAGATTGGGGGCGTCACATTAAGTGGTATCAGAGCCAGTCCGTGTCAGTTGTGTTTGTTGTGTCGGTTGTGTCTGGCATATTGGGAGAGTTGTGTTGAACAAGTTGTTGTTTAACCATAGTTTCTGCATTTGGACGAACATAATATGGCTGGTCGTAATGATGTTGCTTTGGCTGCGGCGATGGAAGCGATGGCACGAGCTGTGCAGGGTGCACCGAATGCTGCAGGAAATGATGAGTTTAGAAAGAATAAGCCGCCGGTCTTTAAAGGGAAACATGATCCGGATGGTGCGCAGTTGTGGTTGAAAGAGATTGAGAGGATTTTTAGGGTAATGGATTGTGATGACGATGATGATAAGGTGAGGCTGGGCACTCATATGTTACACGAAGAGGCTGATGACTGGTGGGTCAGTACTCGTTAGGTGTTGGAAGCTGATGAGGAGGAAGAAGAGATTACTTGGGAGGTGTTTAGCCGAGAGTTTCTAAGGAAGTATTTTCCCGAGGATGTCCGAGGAAAGAAGAAGATTGAGTTTTTAGAGCTAAAACAAGGTAATATGTCGGTTATTGACTATACTGCTAAGTTTGTGGAACTTGTGCAGTTTTATCCTCACTATGTGGAAGCGACTGCTGAATTTTCAAAGTGTGTAAAGTATGAAAGTGGTTTGCGTCCTGAGATAAAGCAGGCTATTGGTTATCAGAGGATTCGAAGGTTTGCTGATTTGGTGGAATGCTGTAGGATCTATGATGAAGATAGTAAGGCTCGTTCTGCTCACTATAAAAGTGTAAGTGACAGAAAATGGAAGCAACAGTTCCGTGGTGGTCCGTATGTGTCACCGGCTGATAAAGGTAAACAAAGGGGTAATTTTGATCGAAGGTCAAGTGGAGGAGGTATGTCTAATGCTCCTAGGTGTTTTAAGTGTGGTGAATTGGGTCATCGCCAGATGGAATGTAGGAAGAAAGTGGATAAGTGTTCTAATTGTGGTGGTATCGGACATGTTTTAGCTGATTGTAAAAGGAAGAATGTAGTGAAGTGTTATAACTGTGGGGAACCTAGTCACATTAGTTCGAAGTGTTCGAATCAGAAGAAAGCTCAGACTAGTGGCAAAGTGTTTTCATTGGCGGGAACTCAGACTTCAAGTGCTGATCGTCTGATAAGAGGTACTTGCTTTATTAATAATACGTCTTTAATTGCTATTATTGATATTGGAGCGACTCATTCGTTTATTTCGTCTGAGTGCGCGGAACGTTTGAATCTTGGGTTGTCTTCGATGGATGGTGAGATGGTTATTGATACTCCAGCGATGGGGTTAGTAACTACTTCTTTGGTTTGTCTAAGTTGTCCTTTATCCATTTATGGTAAAGACTTTGTGATGGATTTAGTGTGTTTACCGTTGGAAGGTTTAGATGTGGTGTTGGGAATGAACTGGTTACAATTTAACCGGGTGCACATTGATTGTTATCATAAGCTTGTAAGGTTTCCTTCTCTTGAAGAAGATGAAGACTCGAGTTTCTTATCTACCAAAGAGTTGAAGAGACTTTTACGGATGAAGCTCAGTTGTTTGGGTTGTTTGCTTCATTGACTGTGGATAGTCAAGTCTCATTGGAAGTGTTTCCTGTTGTGTGCGAATTTCCTGAGGTGTTTCCTGATGATATTTCAGATGTGCCGCCAGAGAGAGAAGTTGAATTTTCCATTGATCTAGTTCCTGGTACTAGACCTGTATCTATGGCACCTTATCGAATGTCGGCATCTGAATTGGTGGAGTTGAAAAAGCAGTTAAGTGAGTTGTTGGAAAAGAGGTTCGTGAGGCCAAGTGTTTCTCCTTGGGGTGCTCCAGTTTTGTTGGTGAAAAATAAAGATGGGAGTATGCGATTATGTATTGATTATCGCCAGTTGAATAAAGTGACGCTTAAGAACAAATATCCGCTTCCAAGGATTGATGATCTGATGGATCAGTTGGTTGGTGCTTGTGTGTTTAGTAAGATTGATTTGAGATCGGGGTATCATCAGATAAGGGTGAAGGAAGAGGATATTCAGAAGACGGCCTTTAGAACACGTTACGGTCATTATGAATATTCAGTGATGCTGTTCGGGGTTTCTAATGCGCCTGGTGTGTTTATGGAATACATGAATCGAATTTTCCACGAGCATTTGGATCGTTTTGTGGTGGTGTTTATTGATGATATTTTAATCTATTCTAAGTCTCGGGAAGAACATGCAGAGCATTTACGTATTGTTTTGCAGGTTTTGAAGGAAAGGAAGCTTTTTGCCAAATTGTCCAAGTGTGAATTCTGGTTGTCTAAGGTGAGTTTTCTTGGGCACGTAATTTCAGGTAATGGTATTGCTGTGGATCCATCTAAAGTAGAAGCAGTTCTACAATGGGAGGCTCCTAGATGCGTTACTGAAATTCGAAGCTTTTTAGGTTTGGCTGGTTATTACCGGAGGTTCATTGAAGGTTTTTCTAAGTTGGCTCTTCCTTTGACGCAGTTGACTTGTAAGGGCAAAGCATTCATTTGGGATATTCAATGTGAAGAAAGTTTTTGTGAGCTGAAGAAAAGATTGACGACAGCTCCGATTCTTATTTTACCTAATCCTAATGAACCATTTGTTGTGTACTGCGATGCTTCTTTAATTGGTTTGGGTGGTGTTTTGATGCAGGAAGGTAAAGTTGTAGCTTATGCTTCAAGGCAATTAAGAGTTCATGAGAAAAACTATCCTACTCATGATCTTGAATTAGCGACTGTGGTTTTTGTGTTGAAGATATGGAGGCACTATCTCTATGGTGCAAGGTTCGAAGTCTTTAGTGATCATAAAAGCTTGAAATATTTATTTGATCAGAAAGAGTTGAACATGAGGCAGCGGAGATGGTTGGAATTCTTGAAAGACTACGACTTTGGCTTGAATTACCATCCGGTAAAGCTAATGTGGTAGCCGATGCATTGAGCCGGAAATCATTGCATATGTCCGCATTGATGGTGAAAGAGTTGGAACTTTTGGAATCGTTTAGAGATTTGAGTTTGGTATGTGAAGTGACATCGGTTAGTGTGAGGCTTGGAATGTTGAAAGTTACGAATGAATTTTTGATGTCGGTTAGTGAGAAACAAAAGCTGGATTTGAAATTCGTTGATTTGATGAGGAATGAGAATGTGGATTTCAAGGTGGATAATTTTGGTGTTTTGAGATTCCGTGGTCGTATTTGTATTCCTGATGATACGAAATTGAAAAGAATGATTTTGGAGGAAGGACACCGGAGTAATTTAAGTATTCATCCGGGTGCGAATAAGATGTACCAAGATTTGAAGAAGATTTTCTGGTGGTCTGGTTTGAAAAGAGATGTGGCTCAGTTTATGTATGCATGTTTGACTTGTCAGAAATCGAAAGTGGAACATTTGAGACCTAGTGGTTTGTTGCAACCGTTGGATATTCCTGAGTGGAAATGGGATAGCATTTCGATGGATTTTGTGACGGGATTACCAAGTGCTCAGCGTGGGCATAATGCTATTTGGGTGATGTGGACAGGCTGACTAAATCGGCGCATTTTATTCCGATTGACATCAGTTTTTCTTTGGAACGGTTAGCTGAGATCTATATCAGTGTGGTTGTGAAATTGCATGGGATTCCATTGAGTATTGTTTCGGATCGAGATCCTAGGTTTACATCAAGATTTTGGGAAAGTTTACAGAAGGCTTTGGGTTCTAAATTGAGGTTGAGTTCGGCTTATCATCCGCAGACAGATGGTCAGACCGAAAGAACGATTCAGTCTTTGGAGGATTTGTTGAGAGCGTGTGTTTTGGAACAAGGTGGTGCGTGGGACGGTTATCTTGCTTTGATTGAGTTCACGTATAATAACAGTTTCCATTCTAGTATTGGAATGGCACCTTTTGAGGCCTTATATGGACGAAGATGTAGAACGCCGTTGTGTTGGCACGAAACTGGTGAGAGTTATGTGGTTGGACCGGAATTAGTGCAACAGACGACGGAAAAGGTAAAGTTTATTCGTGAGAAAATGAAGGCTTCTCAGAGTAGACAAAAGAGTTATCATGATCGGAGACGGAAGGATCTTGAGTTTCAAGAGGGTGATCACGTATTTCTAAGAGTTACGCCGGTAACGGGTGTTGGTCGTGCTTTGAAATCTAAGAAGCTTACTTCTCGATTTATTGGTCCTTACCAGATATCTGCGAGAGTTGGTGCTGTAGCGTATCGTGTGGCATTGCCGCCGAATCTGTCGAATTTACATGATGTTTTTCATGTTTCACAGCTTCGGAAGTATGTTCCGGACCCTTCACATGTGATTCCGATGGACGAGGTTGAGGTGAGGGATAACCTTACGGTCGAGGCATTACCAGTTAGTATTTTGGATCGCGAGGTGAAGCAGTTGAGGGGTAAAGAGATTGCACTTGTGAAAGTGGCGTGGGGAGGCGCTGCTGATGGTAATCTGACGTGGGAGTTGGAAAGTAGGATGCGGGAGTCGTATCCAGAGTTGTTTGTATCAGGTAAAATTTTCGAGGACGAAAATTTCTAAGTGGGGGAGAATTGTAACGCCCCGTTTTGCCAATTTTATTTTATTGAGTCTTTTTGGATTATTTTATTATTATTTTATTGTATTTTTGACTTTTGTGTGAAAATATGTTATTTTTCGTCTTGAATATATTTTATCGCGTTTTGGGATCGTTTATGAGATATTTGAGTGTGGGGGTATTTTGGTCTTTTCGCACTTATTTTCATTAAGTTAGTAAGATAGAAAGAAAAAGAAAAATAGAAAGAAAAAGAGAAAGAAGAAAAGAGGAGAAGAGAGAAAAGAGAGAAATTGAAGAAAAGAGTGGAAAAATCATCAAGATCAAGTTCTAGAGTCGATTTAATCGGGTAAGGGTGCGAAACTCGATTATACTATGCTTGTATATGATTATGTATGTATGTGTTTGGATGATTCTCTTGCTTTCTATGTTTTTTTCACTTTTAGGTCGAAAACGATAAAATGAGTAGAATCGATGGTTTAACGGTTGGAAATCGATGTAAAGGTGGTAGTTTGCTTGTTGACATGATTAGAATAGGTTCTGATTGAAATATGTTGATTTGGAAATGGTTTGGGTTGGAAAATATCACTTTTGGGGTTTCAAACAGCGCAGAAAAATTCTGGGTTTTCCTTGGTTCGCCTAGTGAACCTGGGGCAAAGGTGGCAGCGAGTGAGGTTTTCGCGGGTTCGCCTAGCGAACCATTCAGCGAAGGGTAGCGAAGGTTCGCTACGGGTATTCGCCTAGCGAAGGCATGAGCGAAGGTTCACTAGAGTGTTCGCCTAGCGAACTTTGGGTGTTTTTGGTTCTGTTTGGTTCTGACTTGGTTCGCCAAGTGCTCGCCTAGCGAACTTAGTGTCTGTTTTTATCTAACAGTTGGTTCGCTGGAACATTCGCCTAGCGAAGGAGCTAGCGAATGCTCGCGAGGGATGTTCGCCTAGCGAAGGAGCTAGCGAATGCTCGCGAGGGAGGTTCGCCCAGCGAACAGTGCTGTTCGTGTAATTTTGTTTTCTGCATAACTTTTGATCTGTGATTCGGTTTGAGGCGTGGTTTGATGCATTGGAAAGCCATTGAGCTGTACTTTCTTATTATGATGGTTTAGAATTTGTTGGCCGATTTTATTTTGTCGGTAAATGTGAATAGTGTCAATGTTCGACTTTTGTCGTTTTAATGGTGCATAATTGTCATGTATTATGCTATATGTTTGTGCTTTGGATATGTATGCCTTATATGCTGTTGTGAGGATAAGTTGTAGCCGAAAGGCAAGAAATGCTAAGTGTTGTATTTGATGATTTATGCATGATTATGAATGTGTGCATGGATGCAATGTGAGTGTCATGAGTCATTGTATGCCAAGCATCATAATGTGCATTGTGGAAACGTCCTGAGAGACGGTTTGATTCCTGAGGGAATATGCTATACCATCGCGTGCCTCAAAAATATGAGGCGATGCTTGAGGACTTAAAGCGATGGGTATAGACGATTGTGGGCTCCTTTGGAGACTTAAAGCAATCCTTAACGTCGTGTGCCTCGAAAATATGAGGCGATGCCTGAGGACCTAAAGCGACGGGTGAACATCGTAGGCCCGACGGGGAGTTACTTGACTAAGTCTCAGTAACGAGCGATGGTTCCAATAGTTCCTGGGTGAACTAATGATGAGACATGAGACAATGGAAGTCGGTACCGCATGGCATGTGCATAGAGTCGTTGTGTCGATCTATGTGCATTTGCATTCATCATGAGTCATTTGTGCATGGAATTGTGAATGTGATTAATGAAATGGAATATGTGTGATTGTATTGTGAATGATTGATGTGCAGTGGTAATTGATACGTGTGAATGGTACTGTGTGTTGTTATAAGTTATCTGTGTGCTTTGGTGGTGAGAATATGTTATTTGTGCATTTTGTGTTAATATATAATCTTATGCAATTATATTATGGTTGTTTTTCTCACCCTTCTGCTGTTTTATAACGCTCTATGAGGCGTTGCATATTAGAGCTGCTGGAGGTATTCCTTTTTGTGAAGCGTTGCGTCTTCATTATTTTGGTCGGTCGGCTCTGATATGTGACTCCGGGTAGCATAGGGTGGCCGTTTGTGATTGTTTTGTATATCTGATGATATATTTTGGTTGTACAGTTATAACTTGATGTATGACAGCCAAGTTTATATGTATATATGTATATGTGTTATTCAGATTTTAGATCTTTCCGCTTTAATTCTAATTTCTGAAAAGTGGGTGTAAGGAACGAAGTTTCCTCTATATGATTGTTACCCCACGTTGCATATCTAAATGAGCAGGTGTTGCATGTTATGTGTTTGGTTACTTTGATGTGATTCCCCCTTCCTATGCCATGATGTTTCAAATATACTCTGATCAATTTTTGAATTTTCTTTTTACCGCTTTAATTGCGTGTTAATTGGGGGTATAGATTGGGGGCGTCACACCCATAACCACACGATTAGGAGTCCAATTAAACTGAAGATTTAGATCTCGAAATTTCTCCAATAAAGTATACTCTAGCATCATCAAGTCGGCATTGTGCAACACTTTCCTACTTAAAGCATCCGCCACCTTATTCGCTTTACCCGAATGGTATTTTAGTTCCAAGTCATAATCTTTCAAATATTCCATCCACCTCCGTTGATGCATGTTCAACTCCTTCTGATTAAAGAGGTACTGTAAGCTCTTGTGGTTACTAAACATCTCAAAACGCACACCATACATAGTGACGCCACACCTTCAAGGTAAAGACAACCGCCGCCAATTCCAAGTCATGCGTTGGATAATTCTCTTCATGGACTTTCAACTGTCGTGAAGCATAGGCAACGACATGTCCATCTTGCATTAACACCCCTCCTAATCCCATCTTCGACGCATCACAATATACCTCATATGACTTGCTAGGATCAGGAATAACCAAAACAGGAGCGGTCGTCAATCTTTCCTTCAAACTCATAAAACTTTACTCACAAGCCGAATCCCATTCATAAGAACAATCTTTCCGAGTAAGTCTCGTCATCGGTAAAGCTAGTTGGGAAAAGCCTTTAATAAACCTTCTATAATACCCTGCTAGTCCCAAGAAGCTTCTAACTTCCGATACATTCTTCGGTCTCTCCCAATTTATCACTGCTTCAACTTTGGATGGATCAACCGCTACACCCCCTCGAGATATGACATGTCCAAGGAAATTCACCTCCGACATCCAAAATTCACACTTACTTAGCTTGGCAAAAAGTTGTCTGTCTTGCAAAATGGATAAAATGATTCTTAGGTGTTCTCCGTGCTCTTGAAGGTCACGAGAATAGATGAGGATGTCATCAATGAAAATCGCCACAAATTGGTCCAAGTAAGGTTGAAATATTCGATTCATATAATCCATAAAAACTGCCGGAGCATTCGTCACCCCAAAAAGCATCACCAAAAATTCATAATGACCATAATGGGTTCTAAACGCAGTCTTTGGTACATCTGAACTCTTCACCCAAATCTGATGATAACCCGACCGTAAATCAATCTTCGAGAACACACAGGCTCCTTTCAATGGATCTAACAAATCGTCTATCCTCGGCAATGGGTATTTGTTCTTGATGGTGACCTTATTCAATTGACGGTAATCAATACACAACCGCATTCCACCATCCTTCTTCTTTACCAACAACACTGGAGCTCCCCAGGGTGAAACACTGGGTCGAACAAAATGCTTAGCCAACAACTCTTCCAATTGGTCCTTTAATTATCTTAATTCGAGTGGTGCCATCTGATATGGAGAAACGGATATTGGAGCCGTTCCCGGTATCAGGTCAATAGAGAATTCCACTTCCCGTTCCGGAGGAAAAGAAGTGATATTCTCGGGGAAGACTTCAGGAAAGTCACAAACTACTGGAATACTCGAAACTTGAAGGTTAATACTCCCCTCCTTAGTAAGAATCATAAGAACAGACTTTTCCTCTTCAAACAAGAAATTAATCATTCCAACCGTACCTTCTAAAATAGTAGTTAACCCATCCTTCGAAGTAGCTTCAGTAGATGGAATAATGATTAACTTCTCCTCACAACTGATAAAAACCGAATTAGATGAAAGCTAATCCATTCCCAGAACAACATCCACTTTCTTAAGCGGCAAACAAATAAGATCAATCTGGAAGACTCTTTCATTCACCGACAAAACACAATTTTCACACATCAATGGTGTTTCGACAATTTCATCCATGGCAGTAGTAACCACCATGGGTGGAGATAAAGGAACAGCTTGCAACCCGAGTTGCTTTACGCACCGCGTGGACACAAAAGAATGCGTTGCCCCACAATCAAATAAAACAAAACAAGGATTTCCATTCACAAAACACGTACCCGCAATCAAGGAATTATCACTCTTTGTTTTCCTTGCATCTAAGGTATACACTCGTCCGGTATTATTCTCTTGCATCTGATTCCTCTTCTGAGGACAATCCCTCGATAAATGACCCACCTTGTTACACTGATAACATCGTATTCCATCCCAATTGCACCTCCCAAAATGATTCCTACCACAAGTACGGCATACCGGAGGCGCACTAGACTTAGAACTCTGAACTTGTTTCCCTTTGAAAGGTTGTTGTCTTGGTCTAAATTGTTGATTCGATCTCCCACTATCACTTTGATTCACCCTACTAAGCTCTCCTTCTGCTTGTACCTTCTTCAAACTATGCTCTGCCACATAACACTGTCATAACAATTCAGCATAGCTGGTGAATTCTCTCTGAGACACACTATGTGAAATTTCAGCCCTTAAACCAAACAGAAACTGATCAATCTTCCACCTTTCATCGGGAGCATACATGGCTTGTCTAGAATAAGCAGCCATATCTTCAAACTTTTCCGCATAAGAAGCCACTGTCAAGTTACCTTGCCTCACCTGTTGAAATTCGAATTCTTTTTTAGACCTTAAGGAACTTGGAAAATACTTCTCCATAAAAGTTATCTTAAACTGCTACCACACTTTCGGTATCTCTTGAATGGTCATCAAGGCTGAAGCACTTTCCCACCATCTCATAGCAGGACCCTTTAACAAGTGAGAAGCAAATACAACCTTATTTTCTTCACTACACTGAACGATCAAGAAAATCCGCTCCATACTGGATATCCATTCATGGGCCTTTACTGGATCTAACCCTCCCAGAAACTCCGGAGGATTCATGCGGACGAAATCCCTAAAGGTTCCCCCTGCAGCTTCAGGAACAACCACTGGAGGATGCACACCACCAGCCATTTGTTGTACCATCTGTTATACAAACTGATTCTGCTGTTGCTGCATCTGTTGCATGAATTGATACAGAGGAGCATTCCCTTCGTCCCCTGGCGGATTTGTCCCTGCTGGAGTAGTTCTCGGTCTACCACGGTTGTTTCTGCGTCGATCAGCCATGTTCCTAAATGTCATACAGATAGGATTAAGTTGATCAGGCTCAATACCATAAATATAACACGTAAGAC
The DNA here is from genome assembly GCA_022829125.1 of Lathyrus tuberosus. Classification (NCBI taxonomy): domain Eukaryota; kingdom Viridiplantae; phylum Streptophyta; class Magnoliopsida; order Fabales; family Fabaceae; genus Lathyrus; species Lathyrus tuberosus. The sequence goes on from JALAZF010000029.1 coordinate 15,885,596, forward strand.
CAATGGCGACACAACACATATGAAACGGAAAGAAACACTTATACTATTTCATGGCTAGGTCGAGGATACGACCTGCTCTGATACCAACTGTAAAGCCCACATATACATACATACATCAAAGAATATATCATACATGAATAACACATTGTATACATTAAGTGCCCTAAATACAAAGTTCTAAAGCCTACGGCATAACGTATACAAGATGTCCCAAAAAGCACTAAGAACTAGATCAATACAATGATCTCAAAATAAAACGCCATAGCGGAAGCCATGCCATCTCAAAAACTACGATTCGTAAGGAAAAGTCAAACCACCTTATCCTTACCCTTCATCGAACCTGCAGAACCTGTGATGTAAACAACAACAGTGGGGTGAGATACATCAAATCTCAGTGAGTTCGCTATCTTATAGTCCTCTCGGCTTTACAAGGTTCTAATAAGCCTAACTCAAGTCAAAGGGAAGGGAAGTGACTTTGAGTACACACACGGTATAAATACATTCACACTCGTGAGCCTGTTAACTTACAAAAGTACCAAAGTAAGTTCTGAGCATGTTACTCCAGAATCTCACAAAAATTAATAACCATACCAAGGTATCCCCTATTCCCGTCCGCTTCTACGTCTAGAAGACGATTCGAGTCATGGATCCTTGTATCTACTTGGCATACGAATTGGATTTGGGATCATCGGCCCGTACACCGTGATCCGTCACTTCTCACGGCCCGTACACCGTCACAAGTCTCTTTACCCGTAAGCTCCAATCGTACTATACGCGGGAATCAAACCTGCCAAGTAGTTGTGCATACGTTTCAGAGGAGGTGCTCGAGTCTCATGAAACTACACCGCAAGGTAAACCGGTTATTATTACTAGACACACGCCTCGGCCTCTTTTGCACGAGCATTGTAACCATGTTATTTACACACTTCCGATATCATTTCCGGTAATGTTCCTCACTCTACCTATTCATATTTTAACATGCATACATATTCCAACCTGTTTCACAATAATAACATAGGCATGTCATCATCAATCACATAATGGAACACCAAAATTCAACATACCACAATTCATACCAATTTACGGTTCCCTCCGATTCATTTAATCGGGCAATAATCAGGTATTTCTCACTGCCATCAGCTAGAATATGTTCCTAGCTTCACAACGATATCAAGAATGCACAAAACGGATAACCGAGTCAAAAGTTATGCAAGAAACCAAATGGATGTTCTGTTAAGTTCGCATTGCAAAGAAGCCAGCGAACGCTCGCTACTTCATTCGCAGTGCGAAGCGTCCAGCGAACGCCTAGCCAACACTTGTTCGCTACACCATTCGCAGTGCGAACGCTAGCGAACCAAGGCAGTGGCAAAAACAACGTAAGGTTCGCAGTGCGAACCACTGGCGAACGCTCGCCTTCGCCTTCGCAGTGCGAGCTGCCAACGAGCCCACGATTTCCCCTTCGCTGGGGGATTCGCAGTGCAAATCTGGGAATTTCAGAAACTACATCAGCGTAACAGCTGATCTCCCATGATCCCAAAACCCCACCAAAACATATCTAAACATCATACAATCAAACATAAATAATTCTACACTCATATGACTCATACTACTCAGTTTAGAACACATTTTAGCTGTTAATATCCAAGATTTTGCAATTAATCCAATTCTCTTACAACTCTAACCTAGGTCTTAGAATCCAAGAAAATCTAAAACAAAAGCATCTATCTAGAACCCACCTTGAATAGATGAAGATGGTGAAGATTTGAAGATGATTGGATGAAGATTTGATGAAGAGATGATGATGTTCTTGCTCTTGAGCTTTTTCTCCTTTTCTATCCTTTTTCCTTCCTTTCTTTTTCTTCTCCAAGTTAACTATGTTTGGAAATGAGAGAAAAAGAAATGATA